>WURS02005897.1:0-12594 GCA_011762765.2 Rhinocypha anisoptera
AGACGCTCCGTGGCACAAACGACGGGCACAGGGGGGGAGGGGGGGGGGGGGGGGGGGGGGGGGAGGGAGGGACTTTAGAGGGAGGAGTGGCACTTTGCCGGCCCAGATGTGTACCATGGCGCGGCCCTCCGTACTCCTCCCCTTTCCCCTTTCACGGGCCGCGTTTACCCCTGCCTTCCCCCTCCACACCCCCGCGGCTGAAACTTCCTTCACTCCCCGCGGGATATGTTTTCCTTCCCACGTCCCTCCACGAGCCCGCCTCTTCCAAAACGTCGCTTCTTTGAAAGAGTGAGGGTAACGGAGAAGGCGTCCTCGTGTGTGCTCTCTCGCGTCTCTTAAGTGTGCTATCCTAGGGCTTGGACAACATTTATCTCTCTTTCCTCAAAATACAGTCCCTTTTCCATTTATTTATTTATTTATTGACGGGATAATCTACCGGTTAATCTAGGTTTTTGATGAGTTTCAGGTTAGATTTTCCCACCACATCTTAACTTAATCCCTCTTTAACACAAAAACATAGACACAAAAATAAAGAAACTTGATTCTTTTGAATTTTTGGTGGATGCTAAACCACCTTCTTAAAAAGGAAGAGTAGATGCAAATGGGTTTCAGACGCTCTCTTGATCTTAGCAGTCCTTTAAGAATTTTCGGTGGCACCACCACCTTCGTCCGTTCAGGAGAGAATCAGAATATATATATATTATATATATATATATATTTATACTATATATGGTACTCTCTACGTCGTTGATGAAGTAGGTCCACCCGCCGAAACGTACGAACTAATTCCTGTGACTGTTCTTTTTATTTGTGTCTCTGCTCTTTCCATGTTCTCCACTATATTTGTTTTATATATGAAATGCGCTTTGCCGCCACAAAGATTGTCCAAGTGCAAATATATATGTATATGTATATATATATATGTATATATATATATCCGAACGGAATTTTGGAGGCCCTGGTTCGTGACCCGACTGAATTTTTTTCTCATATGTATTAGTGGGTTTCCGTCTTCCTTACCACCTTTGTTTTCGTCCTTTTATGTGTTCCTATGCCTTTCCTTCCTATTTCATATACATATATAAATTACAAGTTAAAAAATAGAGAAATATTGAGGAATTAAACAAATAATAAATTTTTTTCTTAAACTTTGATCTGATGATGATCTATAAATAGGTCTAAACGTTTACATATTTAAGAAATTTTTTTTTTCATTTGCCATTTCCTCAATGTAGGCCAATTCTCTACATACATCTGTATATGAAATTTAGTGGGCAAAGTACAATTGTACTGATGTTCATTCCAGATTCCACATTCCGGTTAGGTTTCTGAAAGGTCCGTTTATCACCTAATTTGATTTCCTTTGGTGCGATAAGGTTGAATAACTGATGAGTATGTTAACCAAATGGGTGCTTATGCTTTTGAAAAATCTTGTTTTATACCTTTTTTATCGTCTTACATTTAATGCTTCAACTCTCTGTTGTTAAATATATCATTGCAAAGGTGGGCAAAATGAAAATATTTCCTCGGTGCCTCTTTCTCGGAGATACTTGTTCCACGGGTGAATAATAATGATGACGTTCATGGTATACGGTCCCTTCAAATATTTTGAGCTTCGCAGCGTTACTTTGTCGAGAGAAGTCCGAATGTTGAACTAGTTTTATCTCAATTTGTCCTACCCACTCCAGTTTCTCGCGTTATTTGCTTGATGGAGTTAGATTGACTTCGCTTTCAGTTAGTCTTTCCACTGTATATTTGCATCAAGTTTCCATCCCTAAGCTTTACAGTATGCTTTCGTTTTCTTTGTAAGCAACAGCTTTGAGGAAACCTTTATCTCTATACTCGTGATAGACATTACGTATCAAAAACTGTTTCTCTATAGATTTTAAATTTATAATTGTTATTATCTATAATTATTATGAACTCCTCTGTCTTTTAATTAATGGAAAGGGGGTCGGCCGAGTTACCCTGGTAGGTAGCGTGCTCGTCGGTTAAACCAAAGGTAGCGGGTTCGTGTCCCACCTAGGGCATGGGATTTGTGTTTGTACAATAGGATTTTTTTCTACGATTTGAAGAGATGTGAAATGACCATAGCTGTCGAAGATCCCTATAAATACGACTACTAATGGGCAGGATGAGATCTTTCTACAATTTTATTTTGCATACTCGTATTATGAGCGAGTCATTTAAGTAAACGTGCCTCATGTCTTCCATATCCCATCTTTATAATTCTATTATAGCTACTATCCAGCCTATTACAATTTTATATTTAACTGTAGATAACTAATAATTGATGGATAATGGCCTTACAGAAACATGAATAGAGATGGAGTGAATAATGAATTATTGTGTGTAACACGTGTTATAAAATTTTTAATCGAGTGCAGTTCAATCTCAATCACGTGAAAAGAGCATTTATGTTAGTATTCTTTTTAATTTCCGTTTCAAACGTACTTCATTGTTTTTATCGTATATGTTAATGTATCATTAACACATTTTAGTTCTCACTAATAATGTGTAAAACGTGCTATGTAATTGTTTAACGGCTTCATAGAACCTAAAACGGCTTCTTCGTCTGATGTGTCCGCCATTTTCACGCACCGACCTCTGGTATCGTGTGTACAAACTTCATGCATTTAGTTGCGCCAAGAATGGTACTACAAAATTCAAGCAATCTCTTGTTCCATTCCAGCGTCGTGTGTAACATGCTTTAGAGAAAAACACCCAAGAAAATGGTTCGAAAACCGCTCACTCTTCCGGGGTTCACTTCCACCATCCTAAGCGCGAAAAGGTTTTGCCCCTGGGGTAGGGGGACGCTTTGAGTGGTTTGGATCCGCGGGCGAGGGGTGACCTAGTAAGCGGGACACACTGAATATCTCAGATCGGTGAAGGGGTTTCCCCTGGAGTCTAGACTTGCCGTGATTTAAGATTTGACGTTCGCTCGTAATGTTTTGACGATGGTCGTTAACTCACTCCTTTGTCATTGGATTATGGTCGAAGAAGGAAACTCTCCCGTCTAACCCCCCCCCCTCATCCCCCCCTCAATCAGCTCCCCCTCGTCGCTGTTTCTAAGCGGTTGAATGCGGGCTCTCTCTCCCGCTTCCTTTCCTGTACTCGGGAAGCCGCCATAGGAAAGCGCGAAGAATACAGAGAAAAACACGTCCTGTTTTGTTCCATGCATGCTCGTTGCTCCATGCATATTTTATTTAAACCTCCATTCTCCTTAGCTACCATTCACAGAAGTGAGGAAATCGAAAAGGGGAGTCAGGAGATTAATCAATGTTTTTTTTATTTTTTGGGTTGAAGATAATCAGGACGAGGAAGGTGTAAGAGAAGCAACTCGTGAACGCAGAACATCAGAAAGGGTCGACACATTCGAGTTGTCGTCTCCGTAAGAATTTTTGAAATGAGAACGATGAAAAGGCGGTCGGCGAATCTCAGTTATGAATAATAACTATCCTTCGCATGCCCCCGTGAAAAGGTTTTTGGTAGAGATCTCAGCAATAGAGTTGCTATGTTCTTTTATAAAGCAGTACTTTAAAGATCAATTTAACGTGACGTGCGGACGAGATACTGTGAACTTAAAAAGCATGTGACGATCTCTCTTCCATCCCGCGGCTTATAAGAGAATGAATCTCGCTCAGCTATGCGCTAGAGCAAAGGCTCCCATCTCGAGAACGTAGGATGAAAGCGGGTAAATAATTATATTATTTTATTAATATATTAAAACATAATCAGTTATACCAATAAATAAACAGTCATTTTTCATAAAAATCTAATTACTGTTCATTTATATATTCCTTGAATATATATGATGTACTTAAAAATTTATTTCTTATAATTGTGAATACCAGGTACCTAATAATTTGCATAAAGCAAGGGGCTACGTAAGCCAAAAATCTTATGAACCATAGGTCAAGGATGTTTGAAATCCACACCTCTAGCAGACTTCCTTCCCTACATACGTATCTCCCCCATATTCTCAGTGCGAGTTTAGCCGCATTACGCGATGTAATGCGGTGTATAATAAGGTACCTGTGTAGTCCTTATCTTAGTAAAGTTCTTTACTCTGTAATCCTCAGCATCATGCCAGGAACATTGGCTGCAAATGTCATTCACTTACGAAAAATTTGATCACATGGTCGTTTAGAGGTAACTACTTTTTTTGGGAATGGACACAACTAGTGAATTTGGCAGTTCATTTTTTTCAGTTTCGTTTAGACGTTGGACCATTTAGTTGGTGGGTTTATGTCCCCAGTTTGTCCTTATGACTAATCAATTCACAGAATTCTCTTATCGTTTGATGCCTTTGAGATTATCGACCTTTAGAATTGAGTCAGTCTACCATTACTCATCGTTGACCTGTGTAAAAATTTTATCATTATTCTCTTATGATTAGAATATAAATATATACATGTATAAAATATTTTATCACTAAAATTTTTTTGCTTTGAAATTAGGTATACATATCTAATTGCAACGAAAATTAGATATGCATACCTATTTTTTTGGTGACGGGATGCTGGACTATTTAGTAAATTTAGATGCTGATTTAATTTCCTTTATTTTCTTGGTTTTCTTCCAATGTAACGGCCTGGGTTGTATTAGTTACCAATCTTCAATCTAGGATTTTTGAATTTGTACGTGCCTTTGGACTTAGTCGTAGGTGAACTCTTCACCCTCACTGACCTTAAAGCAGATTACTGTTTTTTTATATAATGAAATTTATCTTGCTTTAAAGTTTGATAGAGGTTGGTGTATCTAATTAAAAGCGTATACTACAATGATAACGTAAATATCGTTCCACGTCTACACTGAAAAAAAAATCATATTAAGTTTTTAAACTTGAAAGAGAATTTATCATTTTTGTACTGTTCGAAATAATTATCTTTCATAAAAATGTTTCATTACGATTTAGTATATTTCTATATTTCGTATTATGACAGAGCAAACATCATTTTCAAGAAATTAGAACTTTGAATTTTGTATTTTTTGCCCTGCTTTGTGTGTTATGTTAATAAAATGTTGTGAATATCACTTAAGTTTCTGTACTATTTTCGGCATAGCTGTGATAATATACAGAATTTTTAGATCAGTCTGAAATATTTTGAAAAAGTAAGTGCATCTCATATATTTTACAAAAATACGTCTGACACCCATCTATACTTGCAAAAAGTATGGATATTTCATGTAGGGCAACTATAAAACTCATTCTCATCAATAAGTAAATTACAGTGGAGTATTTGTGGTTAGGTTAATGTTCTCTTCGTAGTTATATAAAATATGAATTTCTTTTAACGAACAAACATGCTTTAGGAAAATTTGAGTCAGCCGTACATCATCACTGTGTTTCGCCCTTCAGTTCCTCCTTATCGAATTGTTCTAGCTTTATGAATATGTACATCTTTTCTTCTGAAAATTAGTTCCCTGACTTTTACGTCATATATGAACGTCACCTATCTCAAAGGTGTAAATAAATTTTATGTCCGTCTTAAACGAAGAAATAAAACAGACATCAAGCCCCAACTACCTGTGACAAGAGAAATACCAGTTGACGCTTTCACACGCCTACCCGCCCTACTTCCTTTTCGTCGACAAGGTCGACATAAGGAGAATTCACTTTGAATCAAAGTAGGAAAGAGACTGAAGGAAGCGAAAAAATTCACACTTCTTAACTCGTACAAACGTGACGGTACTTACTCTCAGGCGAGGAAAAAAAGTGAGATTCGTGACTTTATTTTGGTGAAATTTGACGTCATTCCCGTGCGATTGTCTTTGTAGGAAGGCAGCTTTTCGCGAAGTGCGACTCTATTTCTATCCTGAATTTTTGGACGGAGTACCTCTACGGTTGACTTACGGCTTCAGAACAAATCTTCCAAGGCTTGTGATGACTCATCCCTTCACGTCAGCTTCCCCCCGCGACATCAAAGCTTGAAGGGGGAATTCACTCGTCCGCGCGAAGATTAAATGTGCCCATACACTAGGAAGAGGAAAAACATCGAGCAAAACGAAACATAAATGGGTTTAAGAGAAAGCACCTGCTCCGGTCGGAACAAAGTCAAGTCACTGCGATTATAATTATTTACAGACTACTGAACCTAATACGCGTACATAAATAAAATCTTAATTAAATTTTATCTTAAAAAAGTAAAAATTACAATATCAATTCTTAATATATTTTGTAATTAAGCGTGCATTAAAAAGAAAGTGCAAACAAAAAATTGAGAAATCAATGTAATGGGGGATTTATACGAGTGTGGTTAACAATTGAAAAAAACAAACATCCCTTTCATTCATATTAACCCTAATTATGAAATTAGAAATATATAGGATATCGCGAATAGGAATAGAAGAAATAAATAGATCAATAAACGAAAATTAGCATTTTAGAATTGAAAAGTAACAATTATTGCCAACTTGAGTATTACAACTCTGTAAGCGTTCATGCTTCCAGGTTTCTACTTAAAAACGAAATTTATCTTATTACTGTGGGTAAAAGATTTTTTTGCCACAAATTGAAGGGCCTTATGGAGTTTTACCGCGTGAGAATTTTAAGCAATTTTAGTATTTTTTTCAAAAATATAAAAAATGAGGTAAATTTTTATTCAGATTAAAAATGAAAAACATGTCAAATTTGAAGATGAATCATTTGGAACATTCCATAAAGATATGAAAACCGCATTCACATGACGAAAGGTAGACAATTTTCCTCGACGAAATCTCTTCGGTAAAATAGTGGGGTGGCTTGATTGCGAGAGGCTGGCCATTGGAAGATGTGGAAAACATTTTTTCTATTTGCATGGGTATTTTATCAGTTTAGGTAAAACTGAGAGCCAATATGTATATATATATATCTTATAAAAAAAACGTTTACTCAGTACAAAACATTTCTTCATTGTAAAGAGAGAGAAATCATCCAAATATAAGGGATTCACTCACCCGAACGTGCGTGATAATACAGTGGTGGCAGATGCCGGAAAAGGAAAAATGGTATTGATGGAAATATTGAGATTCAGGGGTCTGATAGAAAATAGCGCATATGTTGAATATGAAATGAAGGATCTCTTCTGAATGTAATTGAATAAAGAATTTCGCTAAATAAATGAAAGAGTAGAACCAGAGTTTGCCTACAGTCTGACGCTATCAGGGAAACATTTGTCGAGAGAAATATGAAACAGATACACTCATGATGTCCTAATTGGTTGCACAAGGACTAGAACAGGAGGCCAAAAAGGAAAATATATGAAAATATATATATATATAATTACACTGGTAAGCCATTAAAATGCTGACCTGTCCAAAGCCATTCGCAGAATTAAGTGATAATACATTCGGAAAGTGGCGTAAAATCTTGAAAAGTGTTAAGAAAAAGTCGATTCCCGTTTTTATATCCAAAATCGTAACCGATACGTTTTAAGCCAAAGGGAAAGAAGACTTTAAGCCCTTCCGGAGACTATTATATCTGGAAGGAAAATCGTAGATTGAAAGTGGTCCTAATCGCATGAATAGCTAAATTAAATTACCTGTTGTAGTAAAACTTCTTTCTTTATTAAATATTTGCGGGGATTATTCGAGTAAATCATAATTGGTCCTATTCCTTTCGAATATAAATTTTCATTCATGATTTTTACTTGCACTGCTATTTTTCACCAAGCTATCCACAATCCTTCAGCACCGATTGGCATTATCATTATTTATATCACTATGGAAATTCACCATAGTTATACTACCCTTGTTTTAAATGTAGCGTGTCAAAATGCTACCAGAGATAAAGCCAGCCACGAGAGGAGATAATAAAAGTTGCTCCATACAGTTCACCCGCAGTTAAATTTGGGAAATAATTTTTTAACGACAGATTTATTTAAACTTGATTTTGCGAAGAAACGATCTGGAATTCGGAGAAAAAATCGGCTTTCTTAAATGCAAAACTTGTCTATTGTACCCTTGAATCATACGATGAGAAGTAAACCAAAACATTGGCATTGGTCCATTTGCTGCGCGAAAGCTGTCATAATTATTGCGAATGAAACATTTTGTGCATTTTAAATTATCATTAGTTGTAATCATCCTCAATTCCAATGACTATTAATTTAATTGAACTTTTCATTGAAAATAATACAGGGGAAATATTTCCACTCCCATGCAAGACCAAAATCTTAAACTTAATACTATACATTGGATTGAGAAATGTAAGTGGTTTTAACGATGAATTTCCACTAAAAATTTTATTGGAACATGTTACGCGTATTGACATAGAATTTTATCTCATATTATGAAAGGAAGAACCGTTGAGGGGCAGTGTGTTACATTGGATTGAGTACTCAATGCACTTATTCCGAGTAACAATTAACCGATGATTAAACTTAAAGGTATTCCAGAGAAATATGAGCATATCAATGAATATAATAAAAATAAACATGATTAATATGTTACGTTACTATTAATCTACTGTTTTGGGCTTCAATTTAGCCGTTGATACTGCAAATAATAAACGTTTTCCACACGAAAAACATTAAAATTATAATATAATTCGGCATGTATTACTACAAAGTATATTATAAATTCTGCAACCAACATAATGAATGAATGATTCGTAATATTTGCATAAAATATATCAATTAACAATTTCTTATACGGCGTAAATACTGTATAATGGGTATGCAAAATACATTGATCAATGGATATAATAATAGGTTTACAAAACTCATTAAAAGAGAGGACTTTCTAAAAAAATGGTGTTTATTCATGTTATCGAAGGATTTTAGTGAATGATGTAAACATATTGTTACCTCTGCCCGCTTATTTATAGATCAGACATCGTAACTCCAACTAGTGGACTTTTCGCTGAATATAGCACAAGGAGAAAATATTTTGATGACTTTTCTGGCTTCGTGAGTTAATTAAGTTGGAGGAGTCAATTCTTTTCCTCTATCTAGCAAGGAAGGGTCTTTTGAAATAGTGACAGCCTTCTGTTTAAAAATTCTTATTATCTACTCCTGGTCGGGAGTTTTTTTTTCATTTAGTTTTCAGGCTATGAATTTTTTTAATGAAACCTGCTGTGACCATTCCGTGGTATTGAGGCTCCGCCGATCTTTTGGGATTAGGAGCGCAAATATCCCATTTACCTGTCTAGGTCCAGCGGGTAGATTCGTGGAGAAACTGTCTATCAAAGGGCTAGCCGAACAAACCAATGAAATCACTGTTAATAATGACCGGAAATCACTTTGCTGGTGAGGGCAAATTATGAATAATATTTTTTGTAACTTTATGTTATTACAACTTCAAAGCTTATGTATCTGGAAATTGTTTCAAATGTGGCTTTTTTCAGCAAAATCCAATAAATAATCCATTCTATTGTTAAAGGTGTAACCTTATATTTTGTTCTATTTCAACCTCTTTTGATTACTCTTGATCACAGAGTTTTTCGTAAATGGAGTTTTTTTTACGCTATTAGACTTTTAAGGCTATAGTTGGTGAATTGGAGAAGAGTCATGCGTGGGCTGATGGTATTCTCACAAGGACTGATGAGAGAAACACACTTTTACACTATTTTAAGTATACTATTTCCAGCCTAGGTTACAACAGTATGCATCGGCATTAGGTTCATTGTTAAGCTATTGAAAAATTAATCACTATTCACGTAAATGATTAAAGCTCTTAAAGTATTGTCCAGCATGTTTTGTTGTTCTCGTATTAGGTTTTGCATGATAGTTTCTTCTTTTTGTGCGTAATGCATGACTTGTATTATGCGTATTGAGAGTGCATGTATGGTTGTGGCTCACCACCTTCTACACGCCCTTGTGGCGGCTTGCAGGGTATTATGTAGAAGATATAGATGTAGATGAAGTATCCAAACCAGGAGACTTTTCATATGAATTACCCCATTTTAATACTCAGGCAATGAACGTTTGGATGGCTACAATTTTTGTATTTAATACCAAAATCACTAATCTCATGAAAGAATTTTTATGTTTCTGGCTGATTTAATCTCACTTGCGTAGTCGTAATTTCTATCGTAGGAGAGTACCTGGCCGAAAAATCACTTTTTGTTCCCCCATCCTATTCACTAATTGATGACTGTTTGCACGCCAAATAGTCTGTTTGAATTTTTAATGTTATTTAATAACACTACGTTTTGGTAATTACGATTCTCAGATGCATCGGATATATGTCATTCATTTATTTGTCAGTTTATTTGTTTTATTCGCCGTTAACGCATTGAATGGGAACGTGTCATCGAGGCGAAAGAATCGAATTTTCTTTGTCAAAGTGGTTGAAAAAAAGCATGTTGCGGGGTGGGAATTAGACTAACGACCTTTGACCCCACTGGAGGGTATTGCTCCAAAGTCCTCCCGATTACATTTATAACGCCCAAGCTTCAAAAATTCCATCGACTCAATCTAAGATTAGTTGGGAGTATCGTCGTCGTTGTACCTTGGGTTCCAGATCAAAAGCAGTCCGTGTTGAGTGCGGTAAAGAGATTCGAACTTTCGGTTGGCTTAAAAAAAAAAAAAAAAACTTTTGACATCGAAGGAACATCTCCTCGTGACCGTTCTTCGGAACGTGATGAATACCACCGATTCTTATCCGGAGTCTTTCAACCATAACCCATTCCGTCTCCATACGTGGCCTGCCAGGCGATTGGGAAAAAACCCCATGCCTTTTCTTTCAGACACCTCAATGCCCTTCGGGGACGGGAATTCCCTTCGTGGTTAAGGCAGTGGTTTATTCGGTAAAGGCGACGTCCCACTCGATGGGGAACGCTGTGTGACTTTACTTAATCACAGAGAAATTGAAGATGTTTCAAAAGTGAGATAATAGGAAAATTTTTCTCGTCCTTATCGGTATTACTCTTCGTCCTTTAGCTCGGCACGGAAACAGAAATCTAAGTACTTGGATTAAGGCCTCCATAATCTTTTATATTAATACTTTATTACTAAATTATTAAAACTATAAATTATTAATACTATATATTATTAATATATATTAGTTGTAAAAAAATAAATTTTGTAACAGAAGTTAAAAATTAAAACATGAGTAGTGAATGTTTATAGTATCTTTTACTATCTTTTATTTAGATTAAATCTATTTGGCTCAGTTCTAATGACTTCAATTATTCTTGTCTTTCCGCAGCCTTTCAATTATAAAAAAAGTCAATTCTTTGCGCTTATTCTACTTTCAACTTTTTTGGTTATTTTCTATGCTTATATTTAATGATTAATGCCAATATTATAATAGTTAAAAAATTCAAATGGGTTTCGTTTCTTGTTTAGTTTCCTGTGCTCATATTCCGTTCATAGCACTAGATTTATTTCCATTTTGCTCTATAACCCTGACTAAAGTCATATGTTAGATCACTGTCTAAGTGCAAAAATGTTGTGATTGTTAGACGAAAGAGAATGAAGTGGATTTAAATAGGGTCATTTAAGAGCTACATCAATTTAAATTTAAATTTATTTATTTATATTAAAACAGCCAAAAGCAGCACAAAGGACTCTTACAATGGCTGTATAAATAAAACAGAAAAAAATATATACAACATAAATTATTCAACAGAAATAATACATTAAAGAATTATTTACAAATAACATGGAGGATTAGGTAAAATCAAGTGAGTATACTATGGGGGGTCTACTCTAATTAGGAGGTTGCGTTTAAGTAAGGATTGGAAAACGATTCGCGACAAGGATAGATCCAAGGAGGGAAACTGAGTGGCAAGGGAATTAAATTCTCTAGGGATTCGGTGGAATAGAGATCGCTGTGAAATGGAAAGACGAAATTTAGGTTTCTGAAGAAGGCTATGGTTACCGGTGGGACGTGAAGGAACGCGGATGGAAAATAAAGGAAGTAAGTTATCTGTTCGGAGAGATCTGTTGTGGATTTTATAGACAACTTAAATACAACGTTATACAAAACGAAAGTTCTGGACTTCCTGGTATCTCATCCAATGAGAACTAAAACAATTTTTAAAAATTAAAATTTAAAAACCTTGTTTAATCGTGGCTTGTGTCAATTGCTGTTCAATTTATAGTTGCACATTCTTAACGAGTTTTTAATTCCTGGAATAGTGTGATGCGGTTTCCATCGATGTTGAATGCCGCATTTAATTCTCCATGGCTCGCAAACGTCGGGGGTGTCGTTGTCGCATTAACGTCGCATTTCTCACCCGATTCGTCATATATGCGATACGCTGCATAAAGGAGAAATGCGGGGGTAAGGGAGGACATGCTGTCCTCAGGGATGCTCGCGGTGAGAGGTCGGAGGGAAAGAGGCGGGACTGAATTTCTGGTGGGAGGGTGTGTTTGTGTTTGTCAGTCAGTGAGAAGGAAGACTCCGGATATGCGACCGGATGTGGTTTGGACGGAAGGATGCGTTCACGGATACGTGGATCCGTTCTCGCGTAGGATTCCGACCATTGGACCATTGATCGCCTCAACCCCTTTACTGATGCCCTAGGCTGGGTCGTATTAATATCCATCCTTTCCCCGCCCCCCCCCCCCCCCACCCACTAACAGCACAATAACAAACGAAGTTAAATAAAAATTCAACAAATTGTCTATTATATACTTTTTTTTTCTTTTAATAAAATCATCT
>WURS02005908.1:0-12594 GCA_011762765.2 Rhinocypha anisoptera
GGGTGGGGTGGGGGGGGGGGGGGGGCGGGGGGGGGGGGGGGGGGGGGGGCGGCGTGGCGGTAAAAGGGCGCGCCCAAGCGGCAAGGGCCCTTCCGTGTGGTTTGTACGGGGTAGGGACGGCGCGGAATCGGAGATGTTCAGGAATGGGAGGGGAGGACGGGTGGACGGGGCTATGAGAGGTGGTGGTTGAGCGAAGGGCTACCGCCGTGGCCATGCAGGGCGGTGAGTAGAAGAGTCGGCGAGTGGGTGAGGAAGTGGAAGCCTCGGGATGAATGGAGGAGAAGAGATGGAATGCTGAGAGCGGCTACAACGCCTCGGAGAGAAAATGTTTCTAGCAGCGTAGAGAAAATTCCCCTCGAATTTACGAGGGGTCGAGGGAGAGGATGGGGAAGGGGGGAGAGGGGGTTGGTTGGTTTAGTGAATTTCGGAGGGGGGTTTTTTTCCTACGACGGAAGAGTTATGATGGTCTCCCTTTTCCACGTCCGCGGTTGTTCTTGCGCCACCGAAAAAATCGCTTATCCCGAGGCACCTGTACGGGATTACGTCGTGACGCTGCGGGAAACATCCGTTCGAAATTTGCCAAGGGGAAGGCCGAGCGTCCAAATTTGATCCGCCGCGCGGCGAGTGGAGCAAAGCGACGACGGTGCACCGGGATAAATATTTTGGAGCGCGCGCCACAGTGTTTCCGGGACGAAAAAATCATCGCCATGTTGCGAAACCTGGATACCAGGAATAATACATCGGCTCGCTTTCCTCCGCGTTCGGGTGGGGGGTAGCTAATCCTTGTGCCACGAAAATTCACAAACGGAACCTCAACGACCCGGAAATTTGTCAGAAGATCCGAGCATAAACTCTCCGTGAAACCTCAGTGAAGGGAGCTGAGAGGAACACTCTCTGGCAATTCATTCTGACAAATTCAAACAAAAATCGACTGAAATACGTCAGCCTTTTCCTTCTTCCCTATTACGACATTTCTTCCTCGGCAACATTGATTTCCGTTTCGTGCCACGGAAGAACAGCGGGAAATCTACGTATTCCTAGGCCTCCGTGAGCTCCATAGGATGAAGATGAAAAAGAACGATGGATGAATGAATGACAATGAATGATGAATGAATGATACAAGCCCTGCTCTGTTAATTGTGGGTGAACGTTAAGCGATGGTGCAATTTGGTTTCTCGACTGAAATATGGTGATTTTGAGCAGTGTTTTTCTCGTGACTAGGAAAAGTCTCTGCACTAGGAAAAAGAAAGAAATTGAATCGATCATTGATGAAACTGCCCATATTTTTATCCGGGTGACATAACTCGTAAATTACTTGTGGGTGCCATGCAAATTTCTACGCTAAATTTACAAAAGGCTCTCCCCTTCTAAAATACCGAAGGCTCTCATTGTATTTCCTCTATCATAGTTGTTTTTGACACATAAAATTTCGAGTTTTCTTTGAGGTCCGACTAAATCCTTGATCGTCATTTTTTCCTAGTGTTTCCATAAAGTACCCTACCCGCGAGTTCCGAATCCTGAATCTAAGAAATAAGTTACAAAATTTGCAATTTCCACTTTTTAAAAACTTATTCTTTATTCCGACATGTTTCGGTGCCCTACACCATTATCAAGAGTAGTGCACGGAAACTTGATAATGGTGTAGTGCACCGAAACATTTCGGAATAAAGAATAAGTTTTTTCAAAGTGGAAATTGCAAATTTTGTAACTTATTCCTTAGATTATGGGTCGTTTCCACCACATCTCACCTGACTCTCTAACGTTTTCCGAATCCTGTCTGAACATGGATGTTTTTTTTTTGCCGTGTGAACTTTCATTTAGTCGACGATCTCCGTTCTTTCATTCAGACCATGTATTTCATACGGTCATTCATCATGTCCTTCCTCCGTCGCGAGTTCTATCAAAAAGAGGTGATCAGGCGTTGGAAACGCCGCGGGAGGGACCGAGAGAAAAAAGATGAGAGGAGAGGTAAGAAAAAAGAAATGGTAAGGACGAAAGCGAATGATAAGACGGCGCCGAACAATGGGACGGGAACGGATTCGAGAGCGAACGGAGCGCGGTCCCACAAGAGAGCCGAAGCACCAAAAGATCGCGAGGGACGGCGGGAAAACTCGGGCGGCGCACAATGGCGCATTACACGGAATCAGAGGCGAACCGGGGTGCGAAAGGAAGGGAGGATGCGGCGGCGGTTTTATCGGGCGGAGAGAAACCTATGGCGCACACGAGGGCGTGTTCGTGCGTGAGAGAGAAAGATTATGAGTGCGTTGTAGAGAAAGAGAGAGAGAGGATGGAAGGGAGGATGGCATTGTCGCTCCGAGTATCTGAAAAGAAAATTCAGGAACCCCTTAAATGTCTTCGGGCTTTCTGAATCGTGGAATAGAGGGGGTGCGGGGAGAAGGGATATAACTGGCTCGGCGAGAAGATCCCGGTGGAATAATCGAGTTTCGTCGGATGGCAGCAACAAAGAACCGAGATGAGAAACCTCGCGTGAACACCCGACTGCGCCTCAATGATCCGCGGAAGGAGAACGGAGCACGACATCCGAGCACGCGATTTTTTTCTCTTGATTCCAAATTTTTCGGAAAGGAGCGAAAACTACGGAAGAAATCCTTTTATGGCCACTGAAACAATCAAATCACGCTAAATGTGCCATAGGAATAAGATAACTGTCGGATGCATATCCCTTGTTCGTTTAAATGATTTACGGGATCTCTGTTTCATTGTATATTCAGTCACCCTCCAGTGAAACTATCTAAATGAATAAACTAACACTTGAGAAATAAGATTAAGTACTACGTATTTTTCCACTAAGGTTTTTATTTAGGCACAACTACTCGTAGTTTCGACGCCACGGCGTCATCTTCAGGTACCTTAGTAGCGTCGAAACCAGTTGTGCCTAAATAAAAACCCTAGTGGAAAATGCGTAGGACGTAATCTTATTTCTCAGAAATGGATTTTCACACAGATCTGCCCGAAAATATCGAAACTAACACTTATCCAATTAAAAACCTAGTATTCGTCAATCGGAGAAAGACTGTCCACTTCGTTCTCAGAACTACAGACAGTGCATCATAGTTGTGTATCTTCTTGATAAATTAATAGGATTCCCAAACAGTAGATTAGAACAGGAAAATGTAGCAGGATTATGATTGTGAGTAGATTGTTAAATGGAATCTAAAGTGAGCATCTATTTCTCAAGTAAATACATGACAATTCGAGGTAAATTAATAACTGTCAATTCTGCGAATGTGAGGGAACAGAATAACGAGAAGAATTCGTTTTAATAATATGCATTTGAAGATCAGTATTAGCTCATCTATTAAACATTCGGTACTATTTCAAATTCATATTGCATATCAAAACAGTTTGCAACCCGTTTACTCCGTCTTCATAACTGATTAGCATCTTTATTAGCTCCTAAAAAGTTGCTCGTGCATAATAATTATCGTCCACTTTACGTCCCACGTCCACACGGCGTTTAATGAGCCACTTCTACGAGCACCAGTTTTGCGATTTCGAACAAGGCGTAGACTTATTTTTGGGGTGCAATTATGGCGGCGATATTGGTGAGGAAACAGATGTGTGAGTGTGTGTGTGAATATGTTTGCATAGAAAGTCGACTCGCGATGCGAACATCCACACTTCTCCCCTTGGCGATGGGTCTGATTTTGCTCATGGGATTTGCAATGAAGCGAGCTTCGGCGAGGGGAAAGGAGTCGTAACTAGTGAATTTCTACGGTGGGACGATGAGCAGGGCAGGTGGCGTGAGGGGAGGGGTGTGGATGAGGATGTGATGGCAGCAGCGCCTCAAACAAAGGACGTCCGCGCTCCGCTAGGCCGAGCTCGGCTTGCAAGCGTGGATGGAACCACTCGGGGCGAATAACGACCATATATAAAGCTTTCCACGCGGGAGAAAATGTCTATTTTGTGTCCGGGAAGAACGTCCTCACCTGCGACACTTTTTGGAGCAACATTCGCATCAATGGCGAAGCCTTGCCATTGCCTCACAAAAGCCTCTGCTCGAACGACGTGGATAAATGGGTTGCTTTCACGGAAAGGCCACAGTGTGGAGTCGAATTAAATTATTTAATACGATGATCCAATAATCACTTAAATGGAGGCGTAACATTTACCGTTTCAACTCTAGTATGGGACATAAAACATTCACTCTTGGAATATAACTTAGTTGACATCGGGCTACATTTTAATTTGTACCAATGAAATTCTTCGGTTTTTCTGTTTTCTTTTTCGTTCCCTGATTCAAGAAAATAGAGTCATTTGAAAGAAGAGCTTAAAATTCCAAATATTCGCTCTCTACTTAAACATGGAATGTTTTTCAAAAGGACATGCGATATAAAATTTATGAAAGTTAAACACCGTGAAGGCGTTGGAACAATAGATGCATCATGTGTCCACAAAAAAGACAAAAAATTCGGCTGAAATTTTTAGAAGGAATTCTCTTCTGATCAGTTGCTTGCACCTTGCTTCACAGGCGTATTTTATTCTGAATTCTGAAGGAACTTTTCGCCTCCGGGCTGCGTTCGGCCTTTTATGAAGTTTGACTCGGTCTCTCTGAATAACCCATCAATGAGGCTTCCCTCTAGAGCAAAGAACAGTCTCCCAAAGAGGCAGTGAGTTTTCACCCGTGTTTGCCCTACGATGTATACCATTTATAAAGTACACTTCGGCTCCTTATACTGAAAATGTTTCTTTCTGCCCATTTTAATGAATCTGAGTGTGAGTACTTGTAATTTTTAATAGGTAAATGTGAAACTTAAAAGACAGTTCTTTTCCCGAACGTACTTTCGGTATATCCCTCAATGTTTTTCACATTTAAATTTACTCCCTTACTCCGAAGGGATATTTTGCGAAATTTTACTTCAGTCGTACTGGAAACCTTAGATTGGAAGCATCTTCCAAAGTAATTCAATAAGCATAACATAGAGCTACATCTAAGCCTAAATCCATATATTCACATACTCATAAACTACAGTTAGCGTCATATCCGTCAATCAGTCATACGTACATAACACTCCCTTCACCGAAGAAGCCTTCGTTAAATAAAAAAAAATAGTAATCTGCGATCCCTATTTTTATGACCTTAACTTTAAAGCCAGCGCCTACGGCATTACTGCAAATTTTGTCGTAAAAAATAATAAGAGGAATTTTTTATCTAATCGTTCATGATCTAGGTCTGTCTCCAACTACATTCCCTAACTTAATTCTTCATAAAATCTACAAACATCCTACCACCTATCATTTTATCCAAAATTACTATCCTCTTCCTGCCCCTACCCCGATTACCCAACATTCTAACCCCCATTACAACCTTCAACAACCCATTGCCTCTGAGTACCCCTTCCGTCCACCTTTTGTGTCTTTTTTTTGATTTCTTGCAGCACACGCCTCTCCTCCCCTACCATTCTTAGCGCTTTTTTTACTCGTTTTCCTCTCCGTCCACCTCACCTTCTCCATCCGTCGCCAAATCTCAAAAGTCTCCAGTATATGCTCATCATCATTCCTCATGAACCAGGTTTTGGATCCAAATACCGCCATATAAGGGTTTTCATTATATTTTCTTCAAATCTATATTTAAGGTCCCTCTCCTCAACTCCTTTCATTTCGCAAAGGCCTCTTTTGCTAATGCGATTCTTCGTCTAATATCCTGATCAGTACGTCCATTTCCCTCAATGATGCATCCCAAATAATTAAACTTTCAGCTTGTTCTAATGTTTGCCCTTCTTGTGTGATGTTTGGCCCACCCTTCTTACTCTACGAGAATCTCATTACTTACGTTTTCTTATTATTAATTTTCATCCCAAACTTCTGACACTGGTCTTGTAAAGAATTCAACAAGGTCTGCAGTCCTTTGGCTGAATTACCAACTAGGGCCGTGTCCTTTGCGAATCTGGCTGATTTAACGAGTTCTTCGCCAACTTATACTCCTGGCTCAACCGCCTCCCATCCCTTTTTTACCATCTCCTCCGGGTGCTGATTAAAAAGAACCGGGGACAGCGGACACCCCTGCCTTACCTAACTGCGCCCATCCAGACATCCCGTCTGTCACTCCAACTTGCGCGCCCTGGGCCAAATAAAGGTTTCCGATGAGACGCCTATCCTTCCAATCCATTCCGAATTTTTACAACACTTCCATTAGTTTAGGCCACTCTACTTTATCGAATGATTTCTCAGTCTACAAAGGAGAAAAAAACGTCCCGATAATTTTCTATATTCCATTCGATTAATTCCTCATTTTCAGCCATCGCGTCACTAGTCTGTCTGCCTCTTCTAAAACCGAAATGATCTCCACCTAGGTTTCCATAGCTTCCATAAACGTATTTCCTTTAGCTTTCACCTGGGCATTTATAAGAGATTTTTTAATTGTTGTCAGGCTTTTAAAATCTGTAAATCAAAAAGTTTAAAAAACGGAAGGGGAAGATATTACCTGGGGAAACAACAATTTCGTAGTGCAATATTCAATTTGTGGATTATTCATTATAAACGGGGAACTATGGAATGTTCAAGGATTATTGAAAGATCCGAAAGGTTTTAAAAAATCATAGAAAACCATTTTTATTTGCATTATTTTTTATTTAACCGCCCACATACTCTACGCTAATAGACCAATTACAGTGAGCACTATAACATTTTTT
The DNA here is from genome assembly GCA_011762765.2 of Rhinocypha anisoptera. Taxonomy (NCBI): domain Eukaryota; kingdom Metazoa; phylum Arthropoda; class Insecta; order Odonata; family Chlorocyphidae; genus Rhinocypha; species Rhinocypha anisoptera. The sequence continues at coordinate 6,654 of WURS02005908.1, forward strand.
TTAGTGACAAGGAAGAAACACACAAACATCCATGCCCTGGGTGGAGATTGAAAAATCCACGTAGTCGGGATTCGAACCCGCGACCTCCGGGTTGGCATACGAGGACGTTACCCTGCCGCCACCGAGGCCGCCATGAGGCGTTACTGTGAGAATGCCAGAATTTAAGAGGAGTTTGCAGATGTTTTATAATGTACTTACTCTTGATTTACATTATTTTGAAAAATCAAAAATAAAAAAATAAACAAATTCTTTCAATAAATGGCGCACAAATGATATCGAATAGTTTTGGCTTGGTACTTCTGAGAGATCGGCAGGCTCTACAATTTACATTTTTCATTTTAAAAGCTACAATCTCAATTATAATCCCCAAAAACTAAAGTAATGGTAATCACAATAGTAAATGATATTGGAACGTCTTGAAATAATCATGAAGTATCCTATATTTCATTTTTCCCAGTTAGGAAAACTTAGCGTCAAATGAAACGTCCCATGCGATGAATTTATATGCGTAAATGGGACTGTTATCCTTGCAAACATATTGAAATATAAACCTCATAACATAAACATTTCTCCGTAATAGGCTATCAACCTGTCTTGACGAAAACGCACAAGAAGTCCAATCATGCAGCACAGATGGAGGAACAATTATCGTTCCTCATAGACAGCCATCCGTGAAAGATAGATAAGGGGGTAAGCGCCAAATAACTTTTAGTCCTCGAGCGTCCGTTATTTTGCGAGGCGGCTCTGAAGGCATCACACATAAGTGGGACAGACATTTGACTGAGTGATTGTTATAAGGTCAGTTACAGAGTAGTTTATAACCATGGGGAGGAGTCAGGGTAGAGTACAAGTACTAACCATTGAGCTAGGAATTAGGGTATTTAATATAGACCAAACAAGCGTCAAATGAAGTTTCGTCCTTTGAGGATCTTTAAGTTACCTTGACTCCAAGCTCACCTTTGCCCCCACATCAAAAAGGTCTGTTCCAAAGTCATGCCCCTCATAGATCTCATTCACTGAAATAGAATACCTAATAGAGCTCAAATCAATTTTTTCCAGATGCATTCTCCCCGCATTGGAATACTGCTCTCGTCCAGTTTGGTCCTCCGCGTGCCCCCCACCAATCTCAAAATCTTAAACAGACCACCAAACTTCTTTCTATCTGTGGTACGATATCATACCCATTCTTACAGGAACCTTTCTAATAGTGAATTTCTCTCTAAATTAGATATTGTCCCCTAGCACCAGCGCAGACTAGTTTCAGACATGAAATTTTTTCACGGAATCGTGAATGGCCGCTTCAGGTCTTCCGACGAACTCCTTCCTTATTTCTCTCTTCGAGTTCCTTCCCGTAAAACCCGCAAACCCAGCGATTTTCCATCTTCCCAATTTCCGCCTATCCGTATCACGAAGATCATTTACCTACCATTTACCGCACATCTTCAATTCACTCAGTTCTCTTTCCAACCGACTTGAAATTTCCTCATCTATTTCATCCTTCACGTCATTAATAAATCAACAGCTTACCCATCAATGTCTCCAATAGTAATATATGCTGAGTGCTCTTTGACATGTGTGTTTTACTGCTTTTAATATTATTATTATTTTATTTTATCTTTATTTTTAATTTTTTATCGTATTACTTTATTATTTGTTTATTCCTCCTATCTAAAGTCCAGTACTGGCTGTTTTGGTGCAATTAATAAACAAAAATAAATATATCTCTTAAGTCCATAGAGTTATAATGTTTAAAGCGAACCTCCTGGCTACGCAGTAGAGAGAAAGCTGTTCCATCACTGAAACCACGTGACTTTTCCGCGGTGGTACGCGATTGGTTTAAACATAAATTTCATAATACACGCGGGACCATTATGCACTTATTGCAGTACGCTGTAATCGCAAATTCAGAATTTAAGGAACGCAGGATTTCACATACAAACAGGGAAATAACAAATGTTCCATTCTAAAAGTACCACAGAACTTTATAAAACATAGTGAAAACAAAGTCTTACTCAAGTTCAAGACGATAATATTATAAAATAAAATAAAAATATGAAAAAACAACAAAAAATTAAAATTCATTTTAAATACGTATTATATGGTCCTGTTATTGGATTAGGATTAAGTTATTCCCTGAAAAGACTACTCACTTGGCACTTTACTCCTACGAAACTCTTAATATAGATAAATAAACAAAAGTTGTAACCATGACGGAAGCGTCAAGTTGCCTGATTTCACGTATGGAACATGGTTTATGGATATTCCCGAGGGAACAAATAAGTCGGCTTTTGAAGGAAAGATGCTACAGTCGCAAGGGAAAATTGGTGCTAACACCACGGTAGACTCAGAAACCTTGAAAATGCAGTGGGACAGAAAAAGAATAGAAATCAGGTTACATAACGTTTGGCAAATCCTTTTTAACGATAGGGACTTGGATAACAACGGAGTAGGCAAAGTTAATGAATGTATTGCATAACATCATTTTATGGAATGATAGATGATTTATCATTAACATATACGTAAGTCATGGAACAGAATCAGGAAATAGAGGAAAAAATAATATGAAGAAATACGTATAGGTACTGACAATGATAGAAGAAAGTTTTTCATACATGATGCCTTCCAATTTGTACGTAGACATAAATGCTTTAAAAAACTTAGGAAAATGAATGAGGGCAGGATTAAAAGTTATAAGCTAAGTAAATCAGTTTTATTTGAATTTGAATCAACTTGACTTACTCAGTCGAAGGGTGGTTTTCCTACCCGAGTTTTTGTTAATTTAATTTAGTTGAAATTTGTAAAGTACGCATACATTTCTCCAAAAACCATCACATTTCCCCAAGATATCAACAGAACACAAGATATCAATAAGATTCTAAGGCCTTCCATTCCGAAGATTCCCAGTCAATTATTTATAGCTAAGGACTTGTTTCTTTTACATTTTCAAAATAGATTTTAAAGTAAGGTTCGATTAAGTCCACTTGAAACAACACTCTTACAATGATTCCACTACGCATAAAAATGATCAAATTAGTTATTAATGTCAAGTACGCTTTTCATAATTGACTGTGATAAAAAAAACGGCATGGTATCGTAAGTAGGATTTGGTGCATTCTCAGCGCATTGTTTTTTGTGATGTTCCCTCGCGTTTCCCATCAGGTCAGGTAATTTAAGGCCGACTTTTCGATTGCCGTGGAAAACCTGAACGAACTTCACGAGCGGAATAATACATCTACTTTGGAAATTACAAGCCCCACGTAAGTTTTCTAAAGTAGATTTGAATGCAAATAAACTTTTAATCAATAAAACTAGATTCTTGCGCACCCTTTGGAATCATGATATGTGCTTCAAAATAAGATTTAAGGAGATTTTTGACCCGTCAGAAATATTTTGAACTTACTTTATAGTGTGACGATAAAGAAAGCATGTGTTATGACAAATGTTTTAAGGTTTTTGTTACGATATGGATACATATAACTAAATAAAATAGTTATGCATCGGGACCAACAAAGAGACGCATTGCCAAAACACCATCATATCAGCACAAACAACTGAGCAACTTCACTGATATGTGCCCCAAAAATTTCCACTGGTAATAGGCGTATGAGTAAGGTGTATAAATGCGCAGTTATCTACATTAAATCGGCTTCAAATTGAGTCTCCCTTTTACAACAAACGGTTGTGGATGCCGTGCAGATAAGCTGCTTGGTATTGACTCACGTCGATATCAACGACAAAGTCCTGAATGGATCTACCCGGGTGTGTAGATCCATTCAGGACGTGAGAGATTATAAACTAATTTAGCGCAGTTAAACTATCTAAAAGGTACTTAAATAGACCAAACAATTTCACATTTTATAGAGACCTAATTCTCATTGAGTCTATTATACTGGAGTAAATAACCGTATCACAGTCGTGTCCATAATTTATTTTTATGTTGTTTCTCCTAACTATTATTGTTTGTTTGTTGTGTACATGTATGTTTTTGCAGTAAACGGATTAGCAGATCCAACTTAGCCTTGTCATTGATCGTATCAGGGCACGACCAAATGTAAAAACTTCGTCTCTGCTAGTAACGAGCGAATGTAAACAATCTTTTGGGGTATGTGATGGAAGGAAGAGACCGAGAAGGAGGCAAGGGAGAGGACGATGGGAGGGAAAAACAAGTGGGAGGAGAGAGCTTTCGGAGGGGAGGAGGGGTAGATTAGCGTCAGACTTTCGTCGGGAAAATCCCAATGCCAAAAGAGAGGAGGGATCGGGTGAGTCGCTTTACAAAGCCGCTTATCAAAGGGAGCACCTGAATGGGATACTCGAAATTTTGACCCGTAAGCTCAGTTTATGTGCGTGCTGAGGAGGGGTGAGGGGGCATCGGTGGATCTTTTGACCTTTTAATCGCTTATCGGAAGCCATGACGAAGGTTTCGCGGAATGGTCCGGTTTGTTAGTGCGCGCATTCCGTCGGCACTTGTGAATCGGCGATCGATTTCAAAGTCCGTTATCATTAAAGAGCGTTTAAGCCGAGCATACGAATCCACGCTCTCGAATAATGATGGCTTATCAATTTGGAGTTTTTTTTGTCGATCTCGGTTTTTATCTTCTCTATGTTCCCGCTCAACGGAGATTCCTCGTGGTCCATTGAGGGTCTACCACTGCAATTTCTTTTGGTGGCGTCCTTTCCGTGATTGCTATTTGGAGCCGCGGGATTCCAGCAACGGTCGCCTTGGATTCAAGTTAAGTGAAGCCATTTTGTCACAGAAATCGCTCGAATTGACGAATGACCGGTGACAGTAGCCTCAGTGGAGGGACTGCCTATCCTGTTCCGTTGGTTTAAAACCTATTTCGTGCATTCCATATAACCATGGAATTATGCATTCACTAAATGATTGAATCGATAATATGTATTAGTACTTTTTATGACCCTTGACTCCGGTTTCAATTCAAAGCACCACACAAACTCCGACATATGGCCGCGCTCTCCGTAACCGCGCGTCATAGTTACAAAATGGGAAATGAATTAATGTTCCCATGGTTGGCATCATTATATTTCTTCACTTCGTGGAAGGATTTAAAAAAGAATACTCCGCAATTCCACGTTAAAGTTTTATTTTAACACGACCAGGTTCTTTTATGCGGAATTGCACTGTGTTCTTTTAAAATCCTTCCGTGATGAGAGAATTCCACCAAGTGAAGTCTGAAAACGTTTCCCTTCTTGTTTCTGAAACCTTCTTCTGTCCGTGAAAACTTCTTCTTTCTTCGCTCCCTTTAATGACCCCTAAAGTGCAAGTGTTAGTGTTTTAAAAGCTAAAGCCGTTAAGCAATAAAGAAGAAGAGAATGAAAAGGGGACTAAGGAGGTAGCACGTGCGACTCTAAATATTGCTTGTCTGTGTGGTGAATGAGTCTGCTCGAGGTGCCTTCCTCACAATAGCCAATTAATTTAACACAGGGGAACGAGAACAAATGAAACATACATTTTCCTTTGCTTACCATCAGCTCCCACTCTATTAGTCTTTTACATCGACATTCATACCTGCAGTAGAGACGACACACAGTCTCCTCAACTCGTCTACGCCCACGAAATACCCTGCAATAGCCGCCGTAAGTGCGTGTGGCAGGGGTGAACCAACACCTTCAACACAATGAGCCAAAAGTACTCATTTTTTAAAGCCGAAAAGATTAAAAACCTTCTTCCCTTAAAGAACCAAAAATGAAATCAATACTTGTATGGTCTGGTGTTTTCCCGGCGAATACTCTGGGTGAAAAGTACTCGGGTTTCACACCGGGCCAGGTCCTCCGTGTTCCGCTCCAACGTTTCGATGTGCGACTCGCCCATCGTTTTCAGGGATTCAGGAATTCAAGGAACCATCTTGGATTCCTGAATCCCTGAAGACGACGGGCGAGTCGCACATCGAAACGTTGGAGCGGAACACGGAGGACCTGACCC
>WURS02005919.1:0-12593 GCA_011762765.2 Rhinocypha anisoptera
GAGAGAGAGAGAGAGAGAGAGAGAGAGAGAGACAGAGAGAGAGAGAGAGAGAGAGAGAGAGAGAGAGAGAGAGAGAGTACGTGAAAGAGAGAGAGAAAGAGAGAGAGAGAGCGAGAGAGAGAGACAAACAATATATACATTTTATAAAATGTTCTAAACTTAGCCAACAGATGGCGTCATCGTATTATCGTCATCTGTTGGCCAAGTTTAAAAAACACTTAAAACACACACACAAAAACGTTTAACGCTGAGAAAGTTTTTTATAAAAAAATGTTTGCCTCACCTTTATTGTTGATATTGTTAATTAATTAATTTATATCAGCATTGTTTAACTATTTTTTTAAGTTTTTGATCTTACGCAGTTCATTTCATTGATCAATTTAGCATGTTTTAAATAGAGCTCTTATATATATGAAAAATAAATCCTAAGAATGTTTCCGGAATTCTGCTTTGCATTAGAATTGGTTTTTCCTGCGAGCTCTGGGAAGTTTCTTTTCGAAAAGTAACACTATCAAAGTAACGTTTTTTTAGAAACTTTCTTTAGGGTTGGTTTTTCCTGCAAACCCTATTTATAATAAAGCAACTTAAAAAAAATTTTACCTTGGTTTCATGAGTTGTAATGGGGGTAGAAGCAGAAGCCATAGTAGGAGTTGTAGTTGGCGTGGTTGGATTGGTAGTGGGCGTGGTTGGAGTTGTAGTAGGCGTGGTAGGAGTAGTAGTGGGCGTAGTAAGAGTGGTAGTGGGCGTGGTTGGAGTTGTAGTGGGCGTGGTGGGAGTAGTAGTGGGTGTAGTAGGAGTTGTAGTGGGCGTGGTTGGAGTTGTAGTAGGCGTAGTAGGAGTAGTAGTGGGCGTGGTAGGAGTAGTAGTTGGCGTAGTAGTAGGAGTAGTAGTAGGCGTGGTCGTAGGAGTTGTAGTAAGCGTAGTAGTAGGAGAACTAGTAGTGGGAGACAGAATGTCTGGTTGAATCGGATATTCATTAGAACACGTAAAAAACTCGTTCCACAAAAGCCACTTAAACCTAAACCTAAGTTGATCCACTGACGGGGGAATCTCCACTACAAACACTCCATTTTGCTCTACCAAGCACACGAACTGTTTCGAGACGAGCACAGCACGAACTTTACGGAAACGTCCCGGAAAGTGTTGAGTGAGAAGTCGGGAAAATTCCGAGGAAAAACGAGTCATGGGCGGTTCATTTACTTCGAACAATTCAAGTTTGAAATAAGGTAGCGATGTTGCTGGGATGTCATGTTCATAGACGGTTGACTTGAGAATCACGTCTAGAAAAGTTTTGGGAATTTTTGCCGAAACCAACAAAAATTGAGATTAATTAGAATTTTCATTTACAAGAGCCTGTTGTAATAAATAAGTAAAAGCAAAGCCACTGAAGTCAAATTTGAGTTTTACATAACTCGAGAAGATATTTAAAAAAATGTAAATTGAATTGAGTAAGATATGGAAAAGTTTGTATTCTGAATCAAACCAAAAAAATGATCGAAGAGTTGTTCACAAAATTCGAAGTGAATTGGAATAAAATTCAAATCATAACACCGAAAGCTAGATTCGATTCGAATCACAACAGTGAAAGAGTTAGATTCGAATCGATTAAGCACCGTGGAAGTAGCGTAACTCTCACAGTACAAAAACGTGGGTGGCAAAATACCAAAAAAGACAGAACATAGAATATAAAAAACCACGACAATATTTTCTCACTTCTATATATTAATGAATAATATGGTCGTGGTTTTCTATGTTCTATGTTCTATGGTAAAAGTTCAGCCTTTTTTATTGGTTTTGTGCTATCCACGTTTTTATACTGTAAGAGTTACGCTACTTACACGGTGCTTAACCGATTCGAATCCATTGTTGGGATTCGAATCTAACTTTCACTGTTGTGATACGAATTTTTAACCGAGTCGAATCTAACTTTCTGTGTTATGATACGAATTCTTAACTGAGTCAAATCTAACTTTCTGTGTTATGATACGAATTCTTAACCGAGTCGAATCTAACTTTCTGTGTTATGATTCGAATTCGTTATCGATTCGAATCTAACTTTCACTGTTGTGATACGAATTCTTAACCGAGTCGAATCTAACTTTCTGTGTTATGATACGAATTTTATTCCGATTTGGTTCGTTGGCTTTAGCGCCGATCCTCTTGTAAAATATTCATTAATATATATATATGTATATATATATAAAAGTAGAAATGATGAACTTACTATTCTCATCATAGTTAAAAACCATGCCAAAATCATGAGAGCCAAAAGGTGGAATAAACAAGCCATTCATTAGTTTGTCAAATTCGGGCCGTGTCCACTTTTGAAGTTTTCCATCATCACTCATAACAAGGTTCATAGTCGCCGAAGACGAGGAAGAATAACCCAGCACAACCAAGTATTTCAAGTTTTTCAAGTTGTAAAAAGCTTTGATCGAGTGCGGTGGCCAATTGGCGAGAATGGGAGCTAGACCGGAGAACATTTCCATCGGTTTTGCCATACGAAGATCGAGACGAAAGTTGGCAAAGGATTGTGAGGGAACCGAGATCATGCTTCGATGGTCTCGGTTGATCAGGAAGATTGAATTGGGAAAGACACAGATTGCGGCTAGGTCATTTTGCAAAGTTTGACGAATTTGCTCGCATGATGAGTGCCGTTCATAGAGGCTGTGATGGGAGATTTTTCGGGATTCCTATTTTATGAAGAAGTTTAGAGAAATTAAAGGAAAAGAGAGAGAAAAGAATAGAGAGAGAGAGAGAAAGAGAGAGAGGGGGGAGAAAGAGAGAGGGGAAAAGGGAGAGGGAGAGACAGAGAGAGAGACAGAGAGAGAGACAGAGAGAGAGACAGAGAGAGAGAGAGAGAGACAGAGAGAGAGAGAGAGAGAGAGAGACAGAGAGAGAGACAGAGAGAGAGACAGAGAGAGAGAGAGAGAGAGAGAGAGAGAGAGAGAGAGAGAGAGAGAGAGAGAGAGAGAGAGAGAGAGAGAGAGAGAGTGGCTAGACTGAATCAAATGAATCCCACCCACTTGTGGGTATGGACTCGTGTTTTCACTGGTTTTGATGTGGAAAAATCAGAGTATAAAAGATGACTCAAATGACTTCTTCACTTGACTACTAAAATCATTTTGTTGGTTTCAATTCGGTAATGTTTTGGGTGGTTTTTTGACCAATTCGACTAATTTGAATTTGAATCACAAGTGTGAAGATGAATTGGTGGAACCCAGTGAGACCAAGGCTACTTACTCGGATGTGGTTCGTGGAACTTTGAACACGTACTTGTAATACAAACATCGGAGTGTGTTGTCCTTGGTCCGACTGTGTCCATTTCCGGTTTGCATCGATCCTCTCTTTCTCTCTAATTTTGGCCATTTCAACTAGTTTGTTTAAGTATTCGTTATACATTCACTCTCTTACATTTACTCATTCACCCTCGCTCTCTCTCTCTCTCTTTCTCTCTCTCTCTCTCTCTATCTTTTTCTCTCTCCCTTCTCTCTCTCTCTCTCTCTCTCTCACTTTCTCACTACATTCGAACCGAAACCTTTCCGAGCCACATTGCGCACTATCTGCATTGTCCTGTTTGAAAAGGTTAAATAATTTGTTCTAATGCAGGGTCCACAATGTGGCATCGGCAGGGTTTGAAATTGTTCTCTAGCACTCTCTCTCTCTCTCTCTCTCTCTCTCTCTCTCTCTCTCTCTCTCTCTCTCTATGGCTAGCTTTCTTTCCGTATTAACTTGCTTTATTTCTTCCGTTTAAAATCTTTTCACTTTTCCCAAGTTCTAATCAAATTATTTGAATCAATACTAAAATGTATTCTACTTTTAGAAGAATTTTCAGCAAAACACCCAAAAATTCCAAACCGGAAGTGGCTCCACTTCGCAGAGTCTACAGACTCCGAGTAATTGTTCCCTTGCACAATTGTGCTCTCTGAGTATGTACGACTCTGTGTAGTGGAGTTCTTCTTCTACTCCTTCTTCTCTAAAGCCGAGAATCGACTCAAAAACATTGGTTATCTCTCACTTCCGGTTGTCTGATCTAGGCGTCCAACTATTCGAGTGTATGTTTTATATTACATAAAGTTGGCACATAGATCAGTCGATTGGATTAGGAGAAAATCTCGTTGGCACTTATATAAAATCGATGGTTTCTCAATTGAATAGCTTCGATAACCAATGCGATGCTGGATCCAGCCGAATTCAATCAAAGTAGCTGGATCGCATCACCTTGGTTTGTTGAGGTTATTTACTGTCTGTGAGAGAACTACGAAGATTTCCGAGTTGATGCGCAAGTCACAATCGTCGATTTCTCTCTCATTCTCTTTTACACTTATTTTATCTAACTCTTTCAAAAAAGTACCTACAGGTGCGATCGCCTCTGAGCAGCATGCACAACATATGCATGAACCACGCATGCGCACAACTGATTCTTCAATATTTTAATTGTATTGTAATGATTTATTCACTGAAAAACTATTTAAGAATTTTGTTTAAATTGTTATAAAACATGTATATAAATATATAAAATTATATTAAACTATGCTTGATTGTTGATACTGTTGTTGTTGCTGGCTTATTGTGCCATAAAGTAGGTGGATTCAAACCAAACCAGAATGGTGAGAAGAACAACAATGCATCCAGCGACACATCCCCAGAACAGTGCGTGGCAGATTTCATCAAAGATGCTGTAGGTCATCTGTGGAATATCACGTTCGTTCTTCTCGGAAGTCTCATTTGAAGTAGAGATGACATTGATGCTCATTGAGTTGGCGGTGATGTTAGTTGGATTCTTTTGGGTTACATTGGAAATCAAGTCCTCATTAGCCAAAGTGGTGCTTTCTTTGGTGACATTCGAATACACTACTGGACTAAAATATATCATAGGATCAAGAGGATCAATAGTGGTGTGAATCGCTTCGGTAACATTTGAACCCGAAACCTTTGGTGGCAATGTGACATTGCTGATGATCATTTCAGTGACATTCAAATGCGATTTAGGACGAAAGTAAATCAAAGAATCTAGTGGATTGAGATCAGTTGTAATATGATTTGCTTCGATGGTATTCAAATCCGGTGTCAAACTATTCGGGGTAGTGTTGGTGAAGACTGCCGTGGTAACATTCGAATTTGGCTTTTGACTTTCCTTGACCAAAGAAACATTGACAATGGAAATCTTGGTGGCATTCGAATTCGAGGATTCAGGCCGGAAATAGGTCAACGGATCTAGTGGATCAAGACCAGTAGGGGTCGCTTCGGTGTTATTCGAACTCAGAGTAACACTGGTCAAAGTGTTGTTTACATCAATCACTTTGGTGACATTTGACATCAGTCCGTTGCCTTCATTGGACAGCTTGGTTACACTCATTGCCACAACCAACTGAGTAGCCAACGCAATATTCATCAACTTGATCACGTGATTCGCCATCATGACCACCTCTTAGTGTTACAGTGAAGATGCAAACACAAGCAACAATAAAAAATACAACAACAAAAGTGTGTAAAACTGTAAGGTGTAAATCGCCATCAAAGCCAATTTATTTATAAATTTAAAGTATTATTGAGATAAATGAAATAAATAATTTTTATCAGTGTTAATTTAAATTAATTTTAAATAAAATTACACTTGCTGCAAATCACCATCTGAGAGATTTTAAGTCAATTTGCGCCAATTTCTTTCACTTTACCAAAACTTTGCTTGTTAAGTTGTCTTAAGTTAAGAATACAGAACAGATTTCAAATCTTATCTTTTAGAAAACGAATGATACCATCCATAGCACCAAAAGCGTACATTGGCTTGTTCTTGAACAGCAAAATGAAAACTTCTAGCTCTAGCTTGAATAATTGAAATGCTAACTTTACTATGTTTTTGATTTTGCTGTAGAATCCAGTTGACAGTTTTTCTCTCAACTACTTCAAGCAAAGGAGGTCGTTTAGTAGTCACTATCTAAAGAAAATAATTTAGTTATAAACAAATTATATTCCCATAAAATACCTTTGCCGAGAGATTTAGGTTATCGGGTGAGAGACATTTCAGTTGTTCCAAACATGATTCATACTTCACTCGCTTAGACAGGATACTTTTTATTTGCTTGATCTGTATCTTATATTCTCGAAAAAAATCAAGAAGAGTTAAACCGGAATCAATTTTACGAATAATATCTAATCGTTGTTTCAAATTCCGCGAAACAAAAGCTTCACTTTTCTTGTGATGATATATTTGATGTACTTTGCATGCAAGTTTGTTTTAGTAGAGATGTATAGAAAAGTTTCACCCCTCTTTCGAAGAGAAGAAATTTCATCTTCTAATTTTTGAGAACTTTCTGGATATGCTTTGGGTTTCATTTGGACAACAATGAAAGAAACAACTACCAAGCTTGCTTCTAAACCGAAAAAAATCGAATAATGATTGGCTCAAGGTGTTCATAGAAGAAAGTACGATTTTGCGTTTCATATAGCTTGGCGTTCTTGGTTTGGACAGTTACACCACAGTTGTGACTCGATTATCCACGGCAACGTCAAGTGGTAATTAAGTTTATTTGATTCGTTCAATGCTTGAAAAATTCACGGCAGTTGTTCAAGATCAATGTTTTATAGAGGTTATTACTCAAACCAAAAGTTACACTACAAATCCTCTATCTTGATTTCTTGCTTCGCGTAAGGTTTGCGTTTCACCAATCCTTTTGGTTTTTCCATACTAAAACCAAACAAAAATTGAAACATTGTGGCTGACAGTAATTTGACTCCAAATTTGTTTAATGAGAGAGAATGAATTTTATTGAAGAGAACAGGTGAACTATGGAAAGATTGAGTGAGTGTGTACAACTTAGAGCGTGTGTGAGTGTGTTACAATGAGGTGGCACCAACGAACCAACGCGTATACGAGAAGGAGCGTGCGTGACGAGCGAGTCCACCGATTTTTACTGTGAACATTTAAAACAAAATTTGCAACCAAAATCGACAACTTTTGAGAAACCCGAATAATAAAATTATTGAGACCACGGCTCTCTCACGCATAAACGTAAAACGCTCAATGCTGAAATTTTGCTCAAACAAAACAAAACAATTATATATAAAAACTGTTTATTGTATCAACTTCTAGTAATAATGCATATTATATAATAAAAACATACTGATTAAAACTGTAAAAAAAGATGTATGAAACTGATTAGATAAAGATAAGATTGATGATAAGATAGACAATGGCAATCAAGGTATTGCCAAGTTGATCGATTCGACTCATCAGTGCAATCAAGGTAATGGCCAAATTATCGAGATGAATCAGCAGAGCATACAAGGTATAGGCCAAATCATCGTTTCGCTCCATCAGAGAACGAGGTGGCTCCTGAAAGAGGGGTGGCTCAGTGAAGGGAGCCGGAGGGGTTGGTGCAGGAATGCTTGGTGCTTGAGTGGTGGTAGTTGTGCAAGCACTTGGACTAAATGGACATATTAAACGAGCTTTCATAGCATTGAAATCGGCAAACGACTGCTGGATAACTTGATCCGCATCGACCAATGGTGCCTTGGGTCGCTTGGTAGTAGTAGTGGGCGACACCTCATTTTGCAGCATCTCATTTCGTAAAATGTCATTATAAAACTCGAAAGTATCTGGCTTATCACAGACAACTGCAAAATACCCAGGATCTTTGCACGTCCACCATAATTTAGGCTGATCGCACACAAATGAAGCAGGCGGCCCGTTTTTGCCCGGAAAACAGCTTGTTCCGCAGCACGACTCAGGTTGAGGGCCATACTGGGAAATTATATAGTCATTGATTATTATCGGCTTGGCGGCCACAATCGTAGCCATAAGCACTACAGCTGACACACTCTTAAGCATCATCTTGGAGTGTTTTGAGATTTGATTCGAGATAGTGAGAGTAAGAAAGCGATACCAAGGCAGGTACGGGTTGGCAGGCAAAGGATTGATGATTGCTGATGAGAGCGAAGATCGATGGGTGTTGAAATGTACCTTCTACCCACCGAAACCACTTACTTTAAATATTCAATTCTGCACCATTGTTGTGCTTTGGTTTGCTTTCACTTTTCGGCTAATTCAATTCTTATTAAAATTAACATTGATTTTATTACAGTTTTAATTGAAATTACAATCAAGTTTTAATTGAATTTTTGTTTTTTAAGCAAAACAAAAATACTGGTATTAGGTTTATTGAGCAACCCGATAAAGTACCTAGACAAAGTGTTACTTTGATACAATAAAATGGTAGAAATAAAATTCTTTTAGTTAATTAACTGTTAATTTGGAGTGAGCCTGCCATCTATCGGCGATCGAGGATATCACAGAAATGTCAGAGTTACTTCGACAATATTGACAAAAACAAAAAAAAGAACTAAATTACCCGTCAATTTTAATCACCATCATCATATATGATAAAACATAAAAATCCATATGTAAAAACCATATATTTTACCAAAAAATATATAATAACCTTAGTTTCACTGAATCCGAGTTCAAGACATTCAAAACAAATCATTACTGATCAATGATCAGTGATCATACGATTTTATCTCTAGTGGCGTATTATTTAATCTTTAATTTAGCATTTCTTTAACGTACATCTTTATTTTATTAAAGACAATTAATTTATGTTAAATTGCGATTAGATTACAACAAAAGTGATCTAGTAAATTGAGAGAAATAGTCTCTACGACAAAGCAAAAAAGTCACGCCACTTTTTTGGTACACACTTCGACACGATGAGTTTTGTCTTACTTTTGTTGTTTAAGATGTTGTAATACGAGTCGAGTATGTTGACATATGATGTGTCTCTCTGTGTGTTTGTGTGCATATGTATATGGGTGATATAAAAGAAAAAAAGATAGCTACGAGTAAAGCAATTGACACCAGCTAATGATGATGGTGATGAAGATCTTCAAGACTTTGCTCCCATTAGTCTACTTGACCAGTGCCATTGTGACCTGTCAAGATGAGGTCACCTGGAAACCGGTCTACTATCAACCAGAGCATGTTCATCTTTCGCTAGGAGGTTTGGTTTGAATGTTTTAAAGTGTTTGTATAAAGTTTGTTAAAGTATAACTAAAGTGTTTTAATAATTGTTAATAATCCAAACAAACCAAATAGAAAACCCATACCAATGGGTGGTAACGTGGACCACATTTGACCCAACAAACGAGTCCACAGTGTGGTATGGCCCAGATGAATCGATGAACCTCGAGGCACATGGCACCGAGACCAAGTTTGTCGATGGTGGATCTCTTCAACGGCGGATGTTCATTCATCGGGTTTATCTTGATAATCTTAAACCGGCTACCAGTTATCGTAAGTAGTTTTTAATATGACTCTAAACTTAGCCAGTATTTTTGTTCAAGAACTCTCTCATACACTGATTTGTGTTACTGGTCTTGAAAGTAGCCGCAACACAAACCAGTGTAGGAGAAAGTTCCCGAACAAAAGTACTGGTTAAGTTTAGAGTCATATTTTTAAGTAGACAAGAACCATGTTATGGAAACAAGGTAGAAGCCATTAATAAAATTACATAAATTCCTTCTACTTTGTTTTAACAACTACGCGTAAGTATGAGAGTTTATTTAAAGCTCTCAGTTTAATCTAAACGCGAAAAAAAACTTTATTTATCTAAGACAGCAACCTCGTAATTAGTCCTAAAGTGTAGTTTATTGTAACTTATTTATAATTTAACTCTCTTTCTTTCTAAGGCTATCATTGCGGCTCGTCAGCGGGGTGGAGTGAAGTGTTCTTTTTCCGGACCTTTCCTAACACTACCAACTGGTCTCCCCGATTCGTACTCTACGGTGACCTGGGAAACCTGAATGGTCAAACCTTGGGTCGTCTACAAGACGAGGTTCAAAGGGGACGACACGATGTTCTGCTTCACGTGGGTGACATGGCCTATGACATGCACACCGACAATGCTCGTGTCGGGGATGAGTTCATGCGACAGATTCAACCCATCTCAGCCTATTTGCCCTATCAAGTGTGCCCAGGAAATCATGAAAGTGCCTAGTGAGTTTAACATACACTCAGAAAAATCGAATTCCCTATACTGGATTTTAGAAAAAGTAAAAAAATCCTGACTAAATAGTCGCTAGTTCATTTTCTTTCTATAAGTATTTGAAAGTTTAAATTAACAATTATAAGAAAGCTTATTTTGTGTAGATTATATCTTAAAAATTGAAACTTCATTTAGTTGCAAAATGGCAACAGTTTTTCTTGACAAAGTTTTCTGGAGTCACTTTCCTATGAGTAACAGACATGGTTCTTTAACTACATTTAACAATGTATTATACTTTAGAAAAATCTAAGGTAAATCGAAAATTCAATATAGAGAATTCGATTTTTCTGAGTGTAGACTTAAACTAACAGATTTATATCGAAATTCTTTCCAGCAACTTCTCAAACTACGTGAGTCGTTTTTCGATGCACTCGGAGGGCTCCAAAGAGGTGAACAACCACTTTTGGAGTTACAACATCGGTCCCGTTCATTTGGTCTCGTTCTCCACCGAGTTTCACTACTTTCCCGAGTTTGGCACTTCGCAAATTAGAACACAGTATCGGTGGTTGGAGCAGGACTTGATTGAGGCAAATAAGCCGGAGAATCGAGCTAAACATCCGTGGATTATCACTATGGGACATCGACCTATGTATGTCCAGAGAGTTGTCGATGATAATGTGAGTTAAAATTCAATTAGAATCTCTCTCTCTCTCTCTCTCCATCTCGAAAACGTCTATTATCTATTAGGAAACCAGATTAATTTTTGTTAAAATTGTTGAAATTACTCTCGACAGATGGCGCTACATGTCAATTAGTTGAAATTTTTGCTTTGCATCTTTTGTCAATATATTCGAAACAATTGACTTATTATACTTGTAATAATTGGTATAGATCCGAAAAGGAAATCACACCTTCCCAGGTTTCGAGGAGCTCTTCTACAAATACGGTGTAGATCTTGAATTTTGGGCTCACTGGCACAACTATCAACGCAACTGGCCCATCTACAACAACAAGATTATGAACGGAAGTCTTGAAGAACCATATCGAAATCCAAAGGCACCGGTTCATATTACCACTGGTTCAGCGGTTAGGAATCATGTTAACTATTTTATATCTTAATCTAATCTACTTTGCAATATCTCTTGTAACAGGGATGTCGAGAAAACAAGACTCCAGTCTATGATAACTTTCCGGATTACAGTGCTAAGGTGATCTCCGAATATGGCTTTACCTATATGAAGGTGCTCAACTCGACTCATCTACATCTTCAACAGATCTCGGAAGAAAGAGTAAGTTTTTAGGATTTGATTTGCATTTCAAGTTAAAGAGAGCGAGAGTGAGAGAAAGAAAAATTTAAGAAAATGCAAGAAAAAAGTTTATCTGATTAATTATTTTTAATAACTTATGTTAATTTTTCTACATGTAGAATGGTGCAGTGATTGACGAAATCTACCTGATCAAGGAGAAGCATGGTCCCGAGGCTTGGCTTTGATTAACAATAATAATAATATCCTGTAAACTTGATTTTGATATTAAAATTTTGTATAATAATTATTATTTTAATAATTTGATTGTATGTGTGCATTGTCAATATATCGGGTATATATAGTTTTCATTTGCTCTCTAAAAAGCACTAGGAGGCATACTTTAATTACGTAAGCAAAATATTTAGATTTTTAAACCCTCTCCCTTCTTATGGTGAGCACTTTTGCTTACTAAAAATCACTGTTCAATGAAGGAGTTTATGAAAAATTAACCTCCACATGCTTACGTAATTAAAGTACGATTCCTAACATGATCAACTTTTCTCTTTTTAAACTACAGTATATTCGCGATAATTCGTCATTAACTAACTACATCATCATCTAACTAACGTCATCTAACTACAGAATTTAGAAAAAAGTGACGAATTACGAATTATCAAGAGTAGCAACTATTTACTCTAACTCTTCTATTTAAAATCTAAAAATAGCTTTTATTCAACAAAATATAAAACTAAACTACATGTAATTTATTTTTGCTTAAAGTAACCTGAATTCAATACAGGAAAGACTTGATTGGTTGACAACTCGCCTTTCTTGACATTTTTATATAAAGAAGCTAAAACGAACAGTATTTTATAATTTAATTAGCATGTGTTCGAAGTGCTTTTCTAGACTTGCATTGGTTTACAAGCCTTTCTCCCACATAGTGTAAGACAGTTAGGTACTCACTGTATTTCTTTTGATAAAAAAAAGCTTAAAAATTTATATTTTGAAAATAAAAACTAAGAAACTTTCAGCACTAGTTTCACAGTAATCCATTAGTGTTCGAATAGCTAAAAACTTGATTAAACCTTAACTTAAGGGGTTCGAGTGAGGTAGAGTTTAAAACAAACTCACACAGGAATCTTTGAAAAGCAAAATGCAGTCTGATAGCGTTGACTCTGTAATATTCTATTTACAAAGACGTTTTTTTCTCTCTTTTTATCTGCTATAGTAGAGAAAGTAACGTCTTTATGAATGAAATATTACGAAATACGCTGCTAACAAATAATTGTATTTAAAACGTCAATTTTTATTATGAAGTCTGTTCAACATATTTTGTAGTCTAAACGTCATAAAATCAATT
>WURS02005929.1:0-28777 GCA_011762765.2 Rhinocypha anisoptera
TCCCTACCCCCCCCAACCCCATCCTCTCCCCTCTCCCAAACTCCTCACTCCGTCCCTCCTCCACTCCCTTCCAAAGGCTCCATCCCCTCAGTACCCCTCCACTCCTTTAAGAAGCCATCGAAATGACTGGACCCCTTTTTTATGTGAGTGTGTTAATGTTTATTTGTGTTTTGCCTCTTTTTCGTCGCCATCCCTGTAGCTGTTAAATGCATTGTTCTCTTATGAAATTTCTCATGAAAATATAATAATATAAATAATTAAATATAATATATTTATATGCAAACCTAAAGTTTTACGATCATACCAATAAACTTATATGAAAAACGTCATATTGAGAAGAAATGGCTACACAGGATATTTTCTTCATAATTTATTAATAGTGCACATTTGTACACCAATACACTTCACATTACACAAAAAATAAGTGATATCTTTTTCCTGTTGTGCCAATGTGTCTAGCGATAGGGAGAAAAAGCTTTGATTCCCCCCAGTTCAGTGAGAGGGAAAAGTGCAAATATAAGGCGAGCGTACTCCGTCCGCCTATTTACTTCGACCCGATGCTTTTTTTTCGTGGCTGCGGAGAATGGAAATGACGTCCCAGCGGACTTCTGCGCTCGCATAAATATTCCCCTCGGTTTCCCGGGCCGCTGATATGCCGGCGATTCACGATGAACCGTGAGAGGGCGTAAAGACGTATCGGCGACCTAGGTCAATAAATTTCAATACGCGTGTGTCGCGCCCGTCTGTGCCATTTCCCTTCCCCGCCCCTCTCCTTCCCATCATTTTTTTATCGCCTGGGGGAGGAGGGCGGGTGGTCGGGGGATAAGCGCGGCGAATTCAGTCCATCAACCGCATCCCCCGGCCGGGACGAGACGTGAGCGTCAGAAAGCACAAAATCATCCGTCGGCCCCCGTTTCCAACCTAATTTCCATCCTGGTTTTTGGCCATAATCTTTTATACTGGGTGTCCTCCCTACTCTACTCCGACCACTCCTCCACCCCTCACTCTTTCGCCCGATAAGAGGAGGGAAGTGATATAGAGCGTCGGGAAATGACTAATGGCCGAAGGAGAGAACCCGTAAAGCCATTTTTGCAGTAAATGGGATTGGGATGTGAATTTTATTTTTATTTGGCGTGGAGGAGGTATGTGCGATAAACACTCTGGGATTGATAAAAAAAACGAAATTTTCCCGCAGGATATTCCATGCCAGTACCATACACCATCATCCTTCATGCCCTCTTTACCATTACTTGGAGAGTCGGTTGTCAACGGCAGAATCTAAGAATTAATTAAATAAAGTCTATAGCATGACGCCGGGGATTAAAGAGACGTCATTCATTACCTGCGTAACCCTGAAGCCTTTGCTACCGTGCCCTGGAAAAGGCAGATGTACATATTTCACGCTATCCACACACTTTCCGTCTCTCTCTGTGTGCCTATTTTTATCCGGAAAGGAAGTATCTAGATCTCCAATATTACATCTGGTCATTGTTTAAACATGTACCCTCATCTGCTTCTGACCAGTCGACAATTAGTTTTACATATTTGGGAGGGCAATATAAATATACTTGCCCTCTCTCTGCTCTGAGAGGGAGATTTAAAAAAATATGTCAGTTCCAATATCTGTTTAGTTTTAATTGTACTTCCTAGGTATGTATTTCCTAATTCTAGACTTTGTGCTTTTAATAATAAACTATCTTCAAAATAAATCGTAGCAGCTTCATCCACTCCGGGATTTGGTAGTTCGCTCCGGGTATTCAATGCAGTGACTTTTAATTCCAATTGGTATCCTGCGATTATTCGTTCACATACTATTGATATTCGTTATAAAAAATGCTGTACAAATCGGAAGCAAGATAGTATAATTGTAATGTGCATTCATGAAAAAGGGGGCAGCTCTCCACAGGCTTTCGGATAGTAAATACACAACTGGATGAGTTTGTTTGTATTGTTAATACTTGTACTTATTTAAGTACTTTTTACCTTTTTGGCTTATTATACCAATAGAAGCCTTATTTGCTCGATAGAGAGTTTTGCGTGAAATGGATACACCTATATAGGCGGACGAAGGGAACCTATCAATTTAAATAGGGATTACTTTTCATGCTGTTTTTAATATTACGTGCAGTCGCAATATACTGCGTCACGTTAAACTCTATTTTAAGGATCAAGTCATATTTTCATGGTGAAAATCATCAAACATTGTTGTTTCTTAGCAATTCAATAATAGAATTATACACAGAATTCACAAAGTACACATATATGATTTTTCAATATATTCTAATCATTTCAGTTTCACAAGGAAGTGACATCGAAGTATTTGAAACAAGATAAATGGAGACGAGATCCTTTGGATAGAGTGTAGAGAGGATACGGTAAAACTTCAACGATGTTTCACATTATTCAACAAGTCATGAAAACATAAACGAAAAATCAAGTGTGATACTGTGAAATTAGAAAAATAATAGGAATTTTCTACTTGAAAATTTTATTCCAACCTAGACATTGAGATAATACTTCAACATCAAGCCTTTTATCATTGATTCTCCCTCAGCACTGCTTTTGTAGTAACTGCTTCAATGGAGAGCGCCTATGATGAAACATTGGCTTAGAAGTCGCCTGGACGACCTAGGCTGTCACCATAAAATGATTAAAGCCTTATCCGCCTCAATTATTTTATGGCAGACTATTGAAAATATTTCAAATAGATTATACGCTCCAAAAAAATAATTACAATGTTATTTTTAACGAGGAGAGATTTTATTGTCTAAATACCTGACTGAATCGACATAAATTGTTGCTACAGAAAATCGTGATAAATCGGAATACATTCCCTTTCATTATAATTATTCATCGAATTCCTCTTTTAATTGAATATTACATACTTATTAAATAGGAGATTGATGATAGGTGAAGTAAATATGATCAACTATTCTAATATTTATTAACATAACTGTCAGTGAGGAATGAAATTGTCATACATAATTAAAGAGATGCAAATCGGGACATCCCAACAAGTTGCAACCCTTAATATGGCGATCTATGACACCATTATACGTACGTATATTACTTTGCCTCCCTAATGCGACCAACGTTCATGAATATCTCTCATGCACAAACCTTATAGGGCAAATATAACTATCAATATTATCAAACAATGCAAGTATTCTTAAATCGCAGTCTTGTTGACTTCTCCCAATATCTTGTAATTCAGTCATAAACGCGAAACCAAATTGAAAAAGTTCATTCGCAGTAAATCCTGCTTCAGTTTAAGAGACTGTTTCAAAGATTGAATCTTGAATTAGAAATTTACGCATAAAACTGATCTTTCGTTCGTATTCGTTTTCCATACGCATAATACTCATTACCCTGTGAGCAAGTAATATTAAATGACGAAGACTTTATTCGGAATTGAGAGGCTGATCGATTAGGGAATAATAGTATTTTATTTTTATAGGGTTCTCGACGGCTATGGTCATTTCGCACCGCTTAATACCATAACAAATCCTATTGGACAAACACAGCACCAATGCCCTAGGAAGAACTCAAACCCGCGACCTTTGGGTTAGCTGGCAGGCGAGCTACCCCCAGGTTAACCCGTTTGGCTCGATTATGGATTTTAGAGTATAATTAAAGTTTTGTCTGTGAAATTATCTGTCAGGAATTTACTTTTCGTAAAAAGTACTTTGTCATTTTCAGTTTTTATATTTGCATGCTTTATTATAGTCTGTAATCTGAATCTGTATTCAAGAGAAGGCAATCAAAAAATAGTTCATTTTTTAAACTTTCAGAAATGCTTTGAATCATTCGAAAATATATACTTTGACAAAATTTTCAGTTGGCCTATAACCGGTTTTTAAATTAAAGTTTAACGCAACAATATTTAGTCGAATTAAAATTGAGGTGAACATGCATATTGGTTATTTCATAGGATTTTGTGTGTTTATGGGGAAAAATGCTTCTTGACTAATTGTTATCATAGATAACTTTATTATGACTTTTCATTCTTCGTTTTTGGGTAGACCTAAACAATACCTTACTGAATTTCCCTTGACTGTGTCTCACGTTATGTGTCATTATCCTAGCGGACCGCTGCCCATTTAGAAGGCCGAGAAATTTTTTTTGTACGGGAAATGCTGCATTTACCGTACGAAGAATTATGTCACCACTTCTTGAATATTTAAAAAAAAATTAACTCGGTGTTGTGCACCGCCTTACCCAATACTAAAGGTCTAAATTTATCCAGGTACGCAATGGTTTTAAAAAAAAGTTGTTATTCCTTTGAAGTCCCGAGTTCTTTTCTCCGGCAAAACGGGGAGCTTTTCCGGCGTATTCGTTTGCAGAAACCCTAGCTGCTCATGGTGACGGCGCATCTGGGAAACAATGACCACCACCGTTGTATTCCCGAAGCGTATTCCCTTAAACATTCCTCCGCCGTCCGGGAGAGCGTTCCGGGGAATTATTGTATTTTGCGACTGACCGAAATATTACTCCTCTACTTGAAGTCGGCCATTCATTAAGGTTTCCTGGACAAGCCACCAACTCGGACAGCGGCGGACAAACAGCCGCGGCCGCCGCGGAAAACAAATTGCGCCCGAATGATTCATTTCCCGATCCGCAGGGTCAGGAAAGGGGAAGGGACGGGGGACGGACATTGGTAGGAGAATGAGCGGGGGCAGAGATGATAAAAATGAAACGGACCCCGGCCAAAATGTATATTTTTGCGTCGAGCGTTGCATTGTTTACGTGGCCAGTATTTTTCCACTTTTATTGTCACCTTTCTTTTTTTTCCTCTCTTTTCGAGCTGGGCACACGACGGGAAGCGGACATTGGTGTGAAAGAAGTGGTGGAGAAAATAAAATAAAGAAAGTCATCCGCGGTTTTGGCAATCGTCTTCTGCAGCAAGTGGTGGTGGCATCGCCAGTCTCTCTCTCTCTCGCGTGCTAAAGGTTATGCATCACCGGCTCGTGTATCCCGGCCGAGTTCTCCATTCACTGCGGTCATCGAAACCGGAGAGCCATAGTACTGCTGGAGGAGTGAAATCCCCCCATTAAAATTTTAAAAATGCGATTGGGCTTCAAATTGCTGAATTGATTTTGGGTGGCGTGAGATAGAGAGAGAGAGAGAGAAATATATTTCCTGGACGTTGTTGGTCGGATGGTCTAGAATACATCTTTCCTGGCGAAGCACGCGATGCACTTAATCCGATAAGCACACGGGCTGACCAACATTCCACTGATCGGCGTTAACATGTCAAGTATCAGCCATTTCAGCTTTCATGCGAAAAGGCTATTAAATTCACCATTCGTATCTCAATCAACTAACGACTTTTCTCACTATCAATCAAGGCGATGGCACAAGATTTACAAGTATGCGATTATTGATGGCGTAACTTAAAGTCTTTTTTAGTTTCCCTTTGAATTCCTAGATCAAGTCACTCGAATATATCATTCATGACAATCGCGTGATTTTAAAGTGCATAACGCGTGATTGAGGCTCACTAGGAAGCCAATAAATTTGTTATAAGAGAATTTTTTTTGTAGTCGATGCATTTTAATTAGGTTTATATTTCGTTCTTCAGCATTATAAGTCATCTACCTGCCATATATCACTCTAAAGTTCTCTTTTTTGCACGACTTACTAACATCAGTCGTTGGTTTTCTTGTTAAATATTTCATATTTTCATTCTTCAGTTTTTTTATCGGTACTATTCAAGTATTCCTAAGTTTTTATAAATATGGAAGAAATATATTCTAGTTTGGAGCAGGAATCGCATTCTTGTTAGATATAAATTTGACTAAAGGTACCTTTTGCGCGGTTTCTCGATAACTAGACCTTTATAAAAACTTTGGTCGTAAAATATTAAGAAAAGAAAGCAGTTATGATTTATTGTAGTAACTATTTTATTTCAATTAATTAACTATAAAAATTAATTACCACAGTATTGATCTTTAATTATTTAAACAAAATAGAACGCTATTCTATCCCTGTCCTCGGTTTCCACCTTACCGTGACAAGAGCTTTCGCTTGCCTTGCTGAGAAAATTATCATCACACGCATTTAACGCCTGCGGGTAGCGGGCTAAATTATATAGCCTAGTCATGGGGTCGCGGTCAACCGTCTGGCAAACGCCTAAGCGGATTCCTGTTTGAAGCGTGTGTCCCGGTCGCCAGCAGACCGCTCGCATCGTTTCGTGCACGTAATCCGCGCTAGCCCGTAAAATAGCTCCGCGGCCAACTAGGATTAATCGCGAAGCTGGAAGGCCGTGAGTGAGAGGGCGTGACAAAGTTCCTGGGACGATCAGCAGAGCTACCCTGACCACCGCGGGCGGTCACAGGCCAAAAGCGAAAATGACTGCGTACGAGATCCAATCAGGCGCGGGTGTGAGACTCTCTTTCCCGCGTTGCGTTGTGTGCAGAGAATGCTGTGTAATCTTGCGTCGGCATCACTATCTCGACTGAGTGGATTCTTCCTTTCAAGCCAGAATGGTTCCGTGTCCTAATTGGACGTCTCCGTATTAATCGATGACCCCGGAGAATCCTGATTCCCGCCTTCTTGTCTCCTTTTCCCCCTGAGGTCCAGCCGATTCTCATCCGAAATTTAACGAATATTTTACTAATAAGGAATTTCATGGTTAATCCCAAATTACAGGAGAATATCTCCACAATTTTTTCGAAAATCTTGTGATGTTAGATACATGCGTAATGAAAACAGTAGTATGTTGAATTTAAGGAATTCGCAAGCATAAATTTTAAAATAAAGTTTTTAATATCTTTACTTATTTCCTGTTTGATTTGTCACAGTTTATGAGTTTTAAAACACTATTAGTTCAAAATGGCAGAAAGAAAATCATTCACTACATCTTTATTAAGATGTCCTTTTCATTTTATCTCCAACCTTTTGGATTTCTAAATCGCCAAAGGATGATATTGACTGGATGCAGACACGCTTAGAAGTATTTATTAAAAATAGCTCAAGATACCCTCTCTGTGTATTAGCATAACTGATTACTACTAAATAATTTTACTTTCTCGTATATTTGTCTACAGTTAACTACAATTAAAACCTGGAATTCAGTGTCATTAGGTTCTTCTTTTGAACTATTTCTGTTTAAGTAAAAAAATTAAAACGGCTTCTTGTAATACACGGAGATATTGAATCAATGGTGAAAATTGATCCTAGGTGATTGAATATTTTCTGAAAATAATAAGCAATTAATTTTTTCCATGGTCTTCACCTTAAAAACGTCTTCAAAGTTTGAAACACCTTTTCAATGGCGTTCTTAAAACAATGCCTCCTGTTTATTTATTTAAATTCGATAGTAGATACAAATAATACAACATCACTAAGTTACACTACGCACCACCATTTCAATTTAGTCACTGTCTTTCCTTTACATTTTTTTCTTGCGACGAACCTAGGATTTAAAATAAAGGCATTACTTTTAGAACAACACTCGAATGACCGAAGGTAGAGGTCGGGAACGAGTGTGTCCGTCTGTGAAGGTAACTATTTTCAGAGCGTATAATTTTGTTTTGCTTGCGGTTCTGTATTTTTTACACAAAATTTTCATACCTGTGATATCAGACGGTTTGAGATTACCAAAAAAAAATTAACGCATAACTTGGGCCTTTCTCGCCAAGGGATTAAGCTCCTGAGTTTTCTCGCGACTTATGCTCGATGAGTAATTTTGGAAAAGAAGATTTTTCATTCGCTTCGTCATAATTTTCGTTTTATAACCATCTTTGATTATTTTTTTAAGTTTACATTATGCTTTTTTTACTACTTTACACTTTTCTGATACTTTCATGTGATTTCGACCGAAAAATTTGTTATGCTTCCTATTTTCTCCTTCAAATCTCGACGTTTTCCTTTAAAATTAAACTTTTCTCGAGATATGAGTCTATTCGTCTACGTCTACGTAATGCCCTGCAAGCCGCCGCAAGGGCGTGTGGCAGGGGGTAAATGAGCCATTACCAGGTATGCATTCCCACATGCATTTATTATAAGATATAGTTCACATGCACAGAAATTAATTAAATAAAAAAAGTCATCGATAAAATTAAATAAATGTCATGCGGGAACAAAGGCAATTAACATTTAATTAAAAACATGCAAGATATAATACATATAAAAACTAATTACCCAATTATATCCGAGCTTGTGGTCATTTATTTTGGTCTCTAATTGTGCGTAGAAAAAATTACATTTTATATCTATCTCTCTGATTTTATGTACGTGATCTGATCTATTCAGATCAAGTTACGATGCCGAAATCCGTGTGGATTCTAATTTTATTCCATATATAGACCTGCAAAAATGAAAATGGAAAATGTTTTATAACTATTTCTACCAATTATGTTTCCTGCTTTCGTAAATGGTATCTTACAATTGATCTTATTCCTCTTCCTGCCTTCTGGGAAAAATTTAATTGAATCCCATAGAAGAAATCTATCGCATCAACAATTTCAAATATTTTTCCTTATTAGGAGTCTTTGTTGGGGATATATTTTAAAGTAATTTTCTCATGTGCCGGAGGTAACGAATTCATGATGATGATTTACACTTAAAGTATTTTGAGATTGGTATACTAGCAAGATACACTATGACTTGTGGGGCATACAAGTGCAACCATTCTGGTGCATCTCTAGCTTAGCAAATGCCGAAGAGATCCGCAATAATCAAACGGGGAATGTATGTAATATTTTCTCAAGGCATTTATTCTTGGGGGAATGATGATATTTGGGGGATGAGAGCTTATTTAAGGTTCTAATAGAGTTTTAAAACAAGATTAATTTTTAAATTATCATTTGTTTAGTTTAATCGTGCGATCTTGCATCCTATATGACAATCAAAGGTCATTGAGTACGTATATTATCATCAATAGAGTAATTTGGCCCATCTTTTTCCTCCATTTATTTTTAATTTTTCTTTATCATTCACCGACCCAAATACCATCACTTAAAAGGCACAGGATACGCTACCTATGATATTCCAGATCCTATGATAATAAATCGATCATCCACATACCTATGATCCTACCTTTACGTTCTTGTGTTGTCTTATCAACACACGTCCATCTTGACGTCTTTGCTCGCAAAGATTCGGGGATGAGCGTTAATTTCCTATTTTACGCGTTAACCGCCTCTTTCAAGGAGTGGGGTGGGATAATTCATTTCCATTACCGACTAGAGAATGTTTCGCGATTCTTGTGTGGTGACCGGTCGTCATGTTGGTCTCCTCTTCTTTTTCTACGTCTGTATTAACCTGCGAGTATTTGGACGTCATTAAACTATGAATCAATATGGCAACATTAAATTTCAGAGCAAGGGGATTACCAAGTACACGGTGGGTTTTAATTGTCACTTAATACGCACACACACGATTATATATATATGTATAATTGAATCCCCATCGAATTGGATATATATAATATATACATACGATGGCCGTTTTTTTCAACCTCCGATAGGCCATAAATATAAGACAAGTTCATATTTAACAATGATTTTATTACCAAAAGTTTTGTACACTTATGGTTACTTTTCAACATAATCACCGAAAAGATTGAGACATTTATCGTATCTCTGGACATGTTTCCCAATGCCCTCTTCAAAAAATGTTGACGCCAATGATTTAAAATGAGAATTGGCGTTGTTTTGAAGATCTTCGTTGGTTTGGAAGCGCTGCCTTCCTAGCCACGTCTTCAGTTCAGAAAAAAAGGTCAAAGTCGCTGGGTGTCAAGTCAGGACTGTACGGCGGGTGATCAAGAATGTCCCATTGAAATTGTTCAAGGAGCTGTTGGGTTGTGCCAGCAGTGTGTGGACCAGCGTTGTCATGGATCAGCACAATTCCAGAAGTCAGCATTCCTCTTTGTTTGTTTTGAATGGCTCTCCGCAAACGTCGTAAATTTTTACAATAAACAGCTGTATTGATAGTGGTTCCTGACTGCATAAACTCTACTACTCTACTTTTTGGTCCCAAAACACGGTAGCCATAACATTTCTGTTGTTGAATATTTGTTCGAATTTTTTTTGGTTTGTTTGGTGAATTTGAATTGTTGAGATTGTCGTTATGTTTCCGGTGTGTCGTATTGGATCCAAGTTTCATCTCCAGTCACAACTAATTTCAAAAAGTTCTCTCCTTCATCGTGATAATGGTCAAGGAATTTAAAAGCTGACGCCATTCGGCAACTTTTGTGGGCGTCCGTCAACATTTTTGGTACCCAACGAGCACAAATTTTTTTGTAGCCTAAATTTTCAGTAACGATAAGAGTATAAAACAGATCTTGAAACTTCCAGATATTCCCTAGACAAAGCAGTTATGGTGAACCTACGGTTTTCTCTAACCATTCTGTCAACTCGTTCAACAAGGTGGGTTGTAACGACAGGCTTGCGTCCTTGGCCCCCTTCATCATGCACGTCATTTCGGCCATCTTTAAACTTTCGGCACCATTCACGCACAACACCATCAGTCATGAACTTATCACCGTACACTCGGCTCATTCTCCGATGAATTTCTGCTGCACTATTCCCTTCTGCTTGCAGAAACCGAATTACACTTCGTAATTCACACTTGGTGGGAGAAACAATGATGGCAGCCATGTTTACGTGGCTGTAGTGCAACGCAGACACAATGAGGTTGGAAATGGCGGATTGTGTAGTGCGAGAGTTGCGCAGTAGCCTACAGCGCATGTCCGCTTTCTGCCACTCGCGTAGCGTCTATACTAAGCGATCGGAGGTTGAAAAAAAACGGCCCTCGTATAAAAAGCCCTTAGAAATCACTTTTGTACTTTCTCAATTGTGTTTATATAACTCTTAAAATGAGGTGACTAAATAATAGATCCATACTCCGACGTGCTTCTCACAAGAGCAGCGCATATATAACACAACCAGAGGACTAGTTGACGTGAAACATCTGGTTGATCTAAGCTCATAACCTAATATCCTAATACAGTCACACAAGGTAGCAACCTTAGTATTGTCCCGATATCCCATACTTGTCACACAATGTCTGCAAGAACCACCCTAGATCTAATCTATGTTGACGAACTCAAAAAAGTGGTATCCATTGGACAAGCGTCTGACCTTCTGGTCTCCTTTCATGATCAGGTCTACATTACCTTCAAGATGACAGCCCCTGCTTTCATAGCAAAAAATGGCCACCCATAGAGATTTTAAGTCTTATCAATCATGAGAGATTCTCTAGCGACCTAAGCAAAATGAACGGGAGTGTCCTCGGTGAACTTGATTCAATTGACGAAAGAGAGGAGAGAAATCTTTTGCTCCTCAAGACCCTCAACAGTCACGCTCCTATGAAGACCATTCGTGTTACTCACCCTCCAAAACCATGGCCATCAACAGACAATAAAGGCAAAAATCAAAGAAGGAAGAAATGGGGCTCGGGCTATGTTTAGACGCTTCAAAGACCCAGCAGTGTACACAGAATACAAAGAACGAGTTAAAGATATGATTCTCAGGGTCAAAAGAAAACACTTTAGCAATGGCATAAGAAAACAGACAAATACTACAACAATGTGGAAAACCATTCATGATCTTGGTGTAATACAACTAAAACATAATAATGCTGTCGATATTAATTCATATATACTCAATAATTATTTTTCAATAAATGAAAGTAGCATTGAGTGCGACACAAGCAACATCTTAGAAAGGCATAACATAACTAATTTCTGTGGAAAGCAGTTTTATTTATCCCACATTCCTCCCTCTTCGGTCACGAGTGCATGCAAAGGTATAACCACAAATGCAAAAGGTCATGACAAAATAAATGTCGCCATCATAAAGACAGCTCTTCCGGTCCGGTCGTACTTCCCATCCTTTTAAATATTTTTGATGCATCCCATTAAACGGCACAATATACCACTATCTGGAAGCACACTCTAATAAGCCCAATCCCGAAATGCTCCGAGTCTACCAACCCATCTAACTACAGACCAATCGGCATCCTCTGTGCTTGTGCTAAGATTCTTGAATGAGTGGTATTTGTACGATTGAATAAATTTGAAATTGATAACCACATATTAAATGCATGAGAATTAGGCTGTCGAATGGGATACAGCACCCAAACAGTATTAATGAACATCACCAAAGATATAAGAGGAGCAATGGAAAAACGAGAGGTCACAGTCCTGGTATTATTTGATTTTTCAAAAGCCTTTGATGTGGTATATCATGAGCTGCTCCTTCATAAACATCAAATACAACCTTTCAAGGAGTTCAGTAGAGTGGTTTCGATCCTACCTCAGCGATCTCACTCAATCTGTGGTCGTGCCTGATAATGTGCTGTCTAGCTGGATAAGTAATAATTTCAGTGGTGTAGGTCAGGGTTCAGTCCTTAGCCCTCTTCTTTTCTCGCTCTTCATAAATGATCTTCACGAAGACATAATACACTGCAAATACCATCTTTATGCTGATGACTTCCAGATATACCATCATTTGTTGATATCTGATTTACCATCCACAATCGCACTGATCAATGAAGATATCAAGCGAATAGCATCTCGGGCAAAGAAAATCCATCTTTGACTAAATGAGAATAAAACCAAGTCAATAATAATTGGGCCAAATTACCCGTAGATGTTTCAGATGTAGATGTAACATATAAATATTTCAAATTTGCCAAACATTCAAGTAGGTGGTTCTACCATACCCTACAATGAAATGATAAAAAACCTTGGTATAACATTTGTTAGCATCTTAATTGAAAGCAACAAGTGAAAATTACTAAACAGAAAATCCAAGATATATTACGCCAATTATACAGCTCCAACAATATTGTACCCCCTAAAATCCATACCACCCTCATACAAACATTAATTTTCCCACACTTGGATTACTGCTTATCACTGCTGGCAAATCTAGATGAAGAAAATAACAAAATATTATAAGTGATCATGAACTCTGCAATGCACTTTATTTTTGGCCAACAGAAATGGGATCGGAATACTAGTTCATATGCCCGCTTAAATTGCCTGAAATATAAACAACGTTGCATATATCATCTCAGTTGTCTTACTTTTAAAATACTATCCTCTGGTAATCCACCTTATCTTTTCGAAAGATTCTCCTGGAAAAGAAATGTTCATTCAATATCTACAAGGAACCACTCTGTTGACATTCATATTCCCCAACACATAACCCCTCACCTCAATAAATCTTTCTTGGTGACAGCGGCTAGACTATGGAATCCACTACCCTCAGAAATAAGAAACTTACAATCAATACGAGCGTTTCAGTCAAGAGTTTACAAGTTACTTTTTACCAATGCATTGTAGCTGACGTGTGATATGTATTGTGTGTTAGGAATCCAAATTTAAGTGAACTGCATATGATGAGATGTTGGTTATTTTTGTTTTGTATGTCTAATTTTATTTCTATTTTTTGTTTACACTTGTCCTATTTACTTTTCTTACTTTTTTCTTTTACGTCCTACTTTACTAATAAATTCCTGTACAAACATGATGTAACAATATCTCATGGACCAGGAAGTCCTACGATAATAAATGAATTGATTATGATGATATTGAAGATGATACCACTGACTCTATATGTTTATTAAAGTTTAGGGTGCTCACTCCAAGATCTCACTTGTCTTTCCTTTTTTTGTGTTCAAGCTGAGCAAGCAGTCATCAGAGGGAGGCCTCACTGTTGGAGGTAATCTGTTATTAACAATGAGCAGCATTCGGTCTATAAAGGAGCTCCACCCATTCTTCTCAGTATTAAGTGAAAGCAGCTATTCAACTGCTGCTGCCTGCTCATATGCTTCATTGGCTCCCCTCTCGTGTGGTACATCTTTACAGAATCCTTTGAGTACTCGAAGAGAAGGAGTGAACACAGACGGTGGCATAGTCTGTGGGAAGGGCAGTGGTGAGATTGCCAGTATTAGTCACATTGAAGCTGTACTGGAATCAGATTTTTTGGAAAACCTCTCCAGGTAGAAACGACAAACGTGGATCTCAAAACTGATTTTTTTACGTGCCTGACGAGTCCACCAAGAATGCTATTAAACAATTTTGTTTCACAGCTGAAAAATCTAGATAGAAAATTGCAGAATGTGATTATTTCCATTGTAAATGGTGAAAATTGTTTTTTTTTTCTTAAAGAAGTTCTATTTTAAGCAGAGGTGAAATTTGGAAGTAAAAATGCCACTGGCTGAAAATGAGGTTTTCTATCAGTGTTTTTGCTGTCCTAGTCATACCACACCTGCTGTTTATGTAAGATATTGTAAGTATTTACTTGACTGTGATGGATTCCTACAAGATTGAATTAGATGTATACTTGTTTGCTACATTTTATGTGATCCTTGAAATTGGAAGGATACCTTAAAATGAGAAATTTCTTTGCTTTTACCCATTATCTCGATTCCAATGATCTGCCACCACTGTGAGAATAAATTATTTCACACGTTATTTACATAGATGTTTTAATTGTTATTATTTTTGTTTTTGTCATATCCACAAGTCTTAAAGTATTTCTTGTATTAATACTGTATTATGTTTATTTATCATGCACTTTAAGTGTCTAAATTGCATTGAAGATGATTTCAAAAAGGACTTCTTTTGTTTAACTTTTTTAGTTTAACAGTCCTACTTTGTATTAAAGTTGACACAATTATTTGAACATAATATTTGTTAATTTTGTTCTAAGCAAAAACCATTTTTTTGCTATTTGAAACATTGCTATATGCTTTAAAAAAGTATTAGTTTTTAAAAGTTATGTAAAAGATGTTAAACTTGTTTAATATTTTTCTTGCTAAATAAACTGATTTATTGCTCCATCAAGCATGCATTTGGTGGTATTTTTAGATTTGAGTTTTAATGGTTTCATGTTGTGATGAATTTTGTTTGCCCTTTGAAGACTTAATTAAGTCATCATCCGAACACCTCCCTCTTAATCCCCTGCTCCTGCCACTCTCCACTTGGATAGACGGAGGAGAGATCTTGACAGATCTCTCCTCTGGCATTCTCTTGGTCTTTCCTAGCCATCTCAGTCTGCTACTTTTTATTTCAGGTACAATATTTTGTTGAACATATAGTTCCTCCATTTCTCTATTTTCCCATATTCTCCATTGTCCACCTTCATATAATTCACCAAAAACCTTTTACAATACCTTCCTCTTCCATCTTTAAGCAGTTTTTCTTCTTTTGTGGCCATTGTCTACATACCATGCATAATGACTGCTCATTTGTCAGGTCATGATAATGTTCACTTAGTAAATGAAACTAGGCATAATAAACCAATATTATTTTGTGGAATTCACAAAGTTTTAATTATCCTGTACACCGGGAAGGATTCCACGAAGTGGAGCCAAAAACGATTTCTTATATTTAGCATCAAATTTCTGCTAATGCAACACTTTCAATAGGGGTAACTAAGCTCTATTGTCCATTATATTTCTAGCCTCTACTTCTTCTTTCCTTGCATTATCTTTTGTGGCCAATTCTCCCAAATACTTGAATTTTCTGCATATCTCATTACCACATCTAGCTTTATGGCTCCATCTTCCTGACCTCAATTTCTACTGGATACAGGTACATATGTACCATGTTTTGTTGCATTTCACCTTGAGTCCAACTTTTTCTGTTTTGCAAGACTTGGTAATGTTGTAGTACTTTTGTTTATAGGATGCTTCAACAGTTATGGTCATTTTGCACCTCTTCAAGTCATATAAAAAACACATCTGGACAAACACAACACCCATGCCCTGGGCAGGCAGTCAGCTTGGTAATGTCTCTGTGCACCTCCAGCTAAACCCGAGTGATTTTCTTGGTACCAGATCTTCCTAGGGTTTTGCAGAGAAAGCCCCTCTTCCTGATGCATGAATTTTTACATGCCATTGGTTAATAACTCTCAGGATCCCTTTGTCACTCAAGCTCCCTCATCACTCTTAAGATGGTTATACTGACAAGGGGTGATTAAAATACCAAATAAATTCAAATCTATCATTTCATGGTTAAAAAAGGTAAGACTTACATTTTATTGCTCCTTTGCCTTAATACTTTTCCACATACAAGGTTAATGTCCATTGAATGATATTAGAAGCCTGTGGTTATTTTAAGAGGTAATTATGAAACAAGAATATAATGGACTCAATAATAAGATTATGGTTTCACTTTTGAGATAGGCAGCTGTTTATAAGAAATACAGAAATTTTACAAAAATCCATGCTGAATATTAATGATTTATTCAAAAACATTAACATGATCAATGTTCTAAGTTGAAATATTTTAGAAGACTTGGCAAATTTACTCACATTAACTGCACATATAATTTATTTGCCCAATGAATTTACACTGAAGATGTAAGACATCACAAATAAAATAATTTAACATATTTAGCATACTAGGTTGACAAAGAAATAATATTTTGTACTGGACCCTTCAAGGTTAGTTCTAATTATTGGTTTATTGAATATCTACATTCAATTTATGGCTCAAGGGCAGCCTCTACAAATGATTTTTTCACATAAAATTGTCTTTTTCCAGTTCCTATTGTCGTCACTAGCTTCGTTGTTGATGTACAAGCTTACAGCAAACAAAAGTCATAAAATGAAAAAGTTATTAGTGTTACTTTTTTTAAGATCATTCTGATCACCCACTTTTCTGCTCATTAAATCAATATATTTCAAAAGCGGTATTCATTCTATATATAATATATATGTAATATTTAAATTTCACAAAATTATTGCTGTTGGCCTAAAATACAAATGTTTATTGCCCTTGATGACACTAGAAAAATTTTGAAATTTCCCAGGTATTGCTTCAGTTTAAATACCATAAATTCAAATATTTCAAAATATCTGATGCATGGTTAACAGCCTATGATTACACAAAATAAGAGTATTAACTTCAATGAATTTCCACAGAAAATTATAAACGTGACCAGTTTCGATGATAATCATCTGACCAAATGATGGGGATTATCATTGAATTTTCATGTTTATGCGGAAAAATGTACATCTAAGTTAATACCCATATTTTGTGTCATTATGGTATTTCACTAGGTGATAGTCATCTCGGTGAATTTTAGCGTAGGATGATGTCACCATTTAGCACACATTTAATCTTTCATTCAATATTTTCAGGCTTAACAATGTGGAAATTCATGTTCTTGAAATGATAATAAAACTGTACTATTCCACCAGTTTTATTTTTATGGTACTACTAGTTTCAAGGCATAGGCACAGTTAGACTGTGGCATAGGCCTCATCATAAGCTACAAAAATTTTTGTACCTGATGGTGAGGCCTATGCCTTGAAACTAGTAGTACCATAAAAATAAAATTGGTGGAATAGTACAGTGTTATTATAATTTTAAAAAAAATTTAATCTTTCATTTTGCCAGTCCCTCTTTATCACCTGGTACATATATGTGAAAAATGCCAGGGCTTTTTCGTGGAATTTGTTGATTTATGCATTTAAATATATATATATATATATTAATATCAATTTGTTGAAGTCATTTTTAATGTACACTTCAAACACAGGGATAGTAAAATATATTTAGGTATTTTATCTCTTCAATTATTTAAGAAAAAATTATTTATTAAACAAAAAAATTGGGCTGATAGATTGGCCCATGGCACTTTTCACATATACCCCTATGTAGTAGGGCTGATAGGTCGGTTCACTGGCACTAAAAAGGTTGATCCACTCAAAATGATGAGTGAAGAGAAACTAATAGAAAGCAGTTTAACACTTTCAGCACTGATGAGTGATTAAGAGCTGTGGACACCATAAGCACCCTCGTTAAATGAAATAATTCATCATGAATAATGACATTGAAAATTATGGTAGTGTTAAGTATGAATGTACATGTTTAAAAGGATCTCACTTTGTTCACAAGTCCATTATCTCATCCTGGGAATGGAAAGCACCCATCCCTGAGACTCTTACCAAATATGTATCAGGAATGAAATAAGGGACTTCAGATGTGAAGGTCCCATGTATCAGCTTCCATTTCATCCAATTTGAATATTGCCTACAGAACAACAAAGTGCATAGTATCTCTCTCTACTTAAACTCTTCCAACTTCTAAGCTGTGGCTCTGGACTGCATCCAAACATCTAATGTGCCACGTCACCCAAAGAAAAGACAACCCAAATTCTGCATATTTACAGAAATGACTTTCGTGGGAGAACAATGTATGCCATAAGACGAAGGGTCGTTCTACATTATTATTCCCTTACCTGGCTATTCTCAAGTTCTCTCTTATTAAAGTGTTCACATATTCCCAAGAACAAAGTAGGAACTGTTGGTAAATGTTTATGTGAACCAAACTTTCTGCCTGGCTTGAGGTGTTGGAGAAAAATCAACATTGTAATGTATCTTTGTTATGCTTGAGAGAATACATACAAATGTTCATAAAAAGAAATGGATAAAAAATATTGTTATATTTCTGATATAACTTAATTACCATACTTTATCTTTTTATATGATAGGGATCACAATCATGTTCTGGCTAAATAACTTATGTACAAACTTGCTGCAGTAATAGCTACTAACATTCAACGTGACTAAAATATTGATTATCAAAATAGGGTATAATGTTTTATTTGCTTTTTAACTATAAAAGAATTATTTTAATTGACTACAGAAAAAATTCATAAGTCATACCTGGTTAGTTTTTGAGAAGGCTATTTGCTCACCTCTAAAACTGTTTTTACATACATATTTTAGAAAACATTGGTATCAGAGCAAATAGGAAAGTTCTGGATATTGCCCTTCGATTCAAAGAGAAAAATAATGGTTTTCATCATATTACTAAACACATGAAATAGCCTTAAATGTGGTTCTTAGGTATGTACTTTGCATTTCATGTGAAGTAGAGGTTCTGATTGTTGAGGGAAAAGTCCACCTGAAGGTTTTAGTTTTTCTGCTCCCTAGATAAATGCTATTTGTAATTGAAGTTTGAAAAATTTGAATGAAAGAAAAAAATCTAACTCGAGTCTAATGGATCATAGGGCACTTTTTTTAAAATCTTTGTTTTAAAGCCAGCTTTCTATATATCTAAGTTATATAATTTTACAAAGTATGAGCGATGATGCGGCTCCTATTGTTTATAAAGACAAAGTACCCCCTTATGAAACAAATAAGAAGTTAATATTTTCATTGATTTTTATTAACAATTGAAAATATGACTTTCAGGAGAATCCATTTGTAATTGACCCGAAAAGTTAATAAACAAAAAAGTTGTGGCTTTCAACATTTGTCATTCTTGGATAAACAAATCTCAGAAACAAATTAAAATAAAATTTTACATAATCTCAATCGATTAGGAATTTAAAAAAGCTTCCTTTAAAAATGATTAAAACATTTAAAAGACTGCTTTTGTGATAAATAATTTACTTTTAAACAATGGGAGTTTTTTCACTAGTTTTGCAACAATTAATTAATCAAATCGGACTTAGTTTGGCTCAAATTAAAGGTGTTATAATTACCGCCAAATTATATTCAGCTTTTCATTCTCTAAAAATCTTATTTTGGCTTGTATATTTTTTAAACCTGTTTTGGCCAACTTTGGATGCTCGTAGCTCTGAAAAGACTTGACTCTTGAGTTGCAAAAATAATGGGGGATCTTCTTTCATTCCCCCCCCTACAACATAAAACAGGTCCCATCCATTCCTCAAAAAATTCCAAAATATCAATGTTTTTTTCTGTTTCCTGGACTAATGTATTAAAACATTAATATTCATACCACCTCAGTGGCATTGAATCTAAACTCTTTGAATTGACAATTCAATGAAAAAATAACTCAAATTTCCACCAGAAGTTCATTGACCACAGGGAGATTCGCGTATAGATCATCTTATGATGCTCATCTATCCTATGATCATCTTAGGAAATACAGGATGTATGGGAAAATTAATTTGAAACAAGAGTGTACTTTGCTGCGCTATATTTAGTTACTAAATACAACAATCTAATATATGTATTACATATACAATTGTATTTTTTTGTGTTTTTAGGTAATGCTGTCCATTTGGTAAGGAGATGTAATTGGCATATGAAGGAGATGCACTGACTCACATCAGTTGATACTTATGCAGGGTACAAGCAGGTCACAGTAATTTAGAGAATACCTACTAGAGATTTGTCAGGCCTGTGTAAATTCATAACAACACACAACATCCAGAAATAAATAATAAAGGCACTAAGTATGTGATTCCAGTGATTATACTCTGGGTCAACACACTCAAAAAAATTAAAATTAAACATGGCACCTGATACAGAGTTACATGTATGAGTACACAAATTGGATAACATAGAAAGCATAAACAGACAAGAAGTGAAATAATGAATGTAGCAGGAATTATGCAAATACAATATATGAGAAGACTGGATGATTCTGCAGCCCCATTCATCAGAACTGATTTATATCACCAATGAGTTAAATCATTAGGAGCAGCTAAAAGTTGCAAAAGTATTAAACTATCTAAAATGCAGTGAATCCAGATATCACGAAGCTATGTCCGACTTGGCATATGGTTAATAACCCAGTAAACGTGACAGGTACATTTCTTTGTCTTAATAATTCAGAAGGCCAAAGAAGTTAATCCAGGATTGATAACAGAGAAGTTTTGATGGCATAGAGTAATGGCATTGACTTGAAAACTTGACATTTATCAGCTAATACCACCTTTTCTTCTTCTTTTAAACCTGAAAACAACATTCACAAAAAATATAAACAATGATTTCTTAATGATGAAGCAATATCAAGCACGGGCAAAGGAAGTAATAAGAATGTATAATTAGGAGTGATATTTATGAGTATTCATAAATATCACTCCTAATATAAAGCTGAGTAAATAATCAACAGTACTAATGTACAATTTACTGGTGTAACTGATTTCCTACAACTGTGTGTTTATTGTGTACATATAAACTAAATTGTTTCACAAGCACCTTCAAACACTGAAATTTATTTAAAATGCCATAATCTGAATATTTCCAATGTGATAATCTATGTAAAAATATGAACAATAATAATGATTTTAAAATCACTTATTGCATTCTATTTGAATTTTCCTACGTAATACCTATGTACAATATGCAATATTTTAATATATTTATATTGCACTTATGCATTTCTCTTATTTATTCCAATGCAATTGCAAAGATGGTCAGTACAACCACAGGTTTTGTGAATTATTTTTGTGTGGATATTCTGTAAGGAAGAAAAGAGGTTCACAATGGAGTATGTGTGAAGAGATTCACAATGGAAAGGTCATGAGTTTTTGATAATTTAAACCAAGATGTCTTGAATTGCGGTGAAGAACAGGAATGAAAACAATAAAATCAAGTCACATTTTGGAAATAATCTAATCAATCATTTGAATAACATGCATTAGTTTTTAAAAAATAGGGTGAGTTATTTTGTCATGAATTGATTTACTGACTTACTGGGGCAATCAATGCTGATATTTTGAGGAAAAATAAAATCTGGCCGATATTGGAGATGAACACTTATTCTGTGCATACTTCCGAAGGCATCCATAATGCTAATTTCAACTTTAACATATTCCGTAGAATGTGAAGAAAATAGTTCTACCTTATCAAAAGAACTACTTTCCTGAAAATAACATCAATCAAATTAATGTATTGTGCAAATTATGTTCACACCATTTATGAAAATTACTTAACATATAAATACTTACTTTAACACTCTGAATTTGTCTTAGTCTGTCTTCAAAAACCATTATGAAATGGTATACTTTATGACAAAACTTACTTAACTCCTTTTTGCTGGTTAAAAGGTCACCACAAAGGTCTCTGAGGGGTACTATTGGTGGTAAATGATACTTGACCAAAGTAAAATAATCTAAAAAATAAATGCAGCATTATTATTTCGCCAACATCCCATGCAATAGAAAAATCAAAAAATTATAAAACATTGGTACCCTCTTCCTCCTTCAAGCAGACAAAATATTCCTCGTCACTGTGACTTGTCTTGAAGCTTACATTTACACCGTTATCAGAATCCGACACGAAGATACCTAGGATATAAAAAAGTTGTTATGGAATGGAAAATAGCTTTCAGGTAAGCTCCTGGATGATTACTTACCACATAGTTTATTAAAGTGCATTTTCATTTCTAGATTGGACAAATCCCATTCGTCTAAATTTCCAAATGTTTTAGACGGCTGAGATACGGCTTCTATTTCTTTGAATTTCCTAGGTCGTGGCACATACAATTGGCACTCCAGATCGAACTTCCTTTTGATCAATGATTTCATTTCACTTTCAAGTGCCTGTACTTCGTCTGAATTGGAGTCTTCATTGCTGAGGAATGTAGCTGGAAAGAAAAGTTATTATTGGTAAAACCCGACGAATGATAAGATAGGGATAATACTAATGATCATCATTAGAACTTACTATATAGTGAAACAGACGACATTACTATCTATTGATCTACTGGATTCGCTTAGTTACGTTTAGCCATTGACTATGACTACCTTGGCGGGAAATAAACATTAATTTGAAATATGGGATATCGATTCGGAAAAGTGTTCGAAAGTTAAGTTTCAGCAACAGTCTCATAGATGGCATCCAGTCGCTGGCTCGCTGGTTTGTATCTACTGATCAATATTGATGTTTGGGTACATCCTTGTGATCCTCTGCTTCCTGGTCGAATGTGTGTGACTGGCGTGTGAGCAAAAGTGACAGAAGATCGTTGCACTAGGCCGAAGTTTATTATTCTGCTGGCGCCAGTCTCGTCGTTACTATGCATAGCAACTGAGCATTTATTCATTTAAGAAATTGCAGTGCTATGCCCCCAAAGAAGACTCTCGGAAAGAGGAAAAAAGTTGTCTTATTGTTAAGTGAAAAAGTAGAGATTTGTAATCGCCTTCAAATGGGCGTGAAACGCAAGGAATTAATGAAATTATTCAACGTTGGTTCTACTACAATACACGATATAAATGCTCAGAAGGAACAATTGCTGAAGTTTCTCTCTGCAAACAGTGCAGACACGACTGGCGGAAAACGTTGTACTTTACGCAGGGGAAGAATAGAAAAACTTGAAGAT
The DNA here is from genome assembly GCA_011762765.2 of Rhinocypha anisoptera. NCBI lineage: Eukaryota > Metazoa > Arthropoda > Insecta > Odonata > Chlorocyphidae > Rhinocypha > Rhinocypha anisoptera. The sequence continues at coordinate 23,048 of WURS02005929.1, forward strand.
TCCTTATTCGAGTGGTATGTGGCAAATCGCTCTGAAGGCATCGAAGTTTCTGCATCAATGATTATTGAGAGGGCTAAATATCTCTACGAAAAAATGAAGATTGTGGAGCCATGTACATTTTCGAGTGGATGGCTTTCGCGTTTTAAGCAACGACATGGAATACAACGAGTTGCTGCTGAACAGACTGAAAGTATAAACTCTGTAAAACCCATGTTCTGTGAAAGATTTCAAATGTATTGCGAATTTTTCAGTACTTTAGTGGCGGAACATGACTTATACCCCGACCAGATTTATAATGCATGTGAATCGAAACTATTTTGGCGATGTTTGCAGGACACTCATGAAAGTAAAAGCGGTAAATCCATGAGTAATAATCTGATGAATAGCAGGGAACGATTGACGCACCTCATTTGCGCTAACGCCTCCGGTAATCACAAATTAAAAAGTTTCATTGTTGGGGAAGATGAGCTAAGATTCCCCGAAGGCTATCAAGATTCATCATTTGTTTACCATAGCCGAAGTCATGGGTCGATGGACGAAGAATTGTATGTACAGTGGTTTCAAGTAATTTTTGTCCCTTCAGTGAGAAATAACTTAAGAAGCACTGGCAAATCTGAAGATAGCAAGGTTTTATTAATATTGGATAGCCGTGCTCAAGTGCTTCTAAATAGAGATTTGGAATGTGGCAACATTTTCACGGTGTACCAACCTACCAATGTTACTTCAGAAATACTACCAATGAACCAAGGAGTCATTTATGACTTACAGTGTAATTATAGAATCGATGTCATGAAGAAGTTATGTAGACATGAAATGAGCGTTGACTACTTCTTATCGCAATACGACATCAGAGATGCGGTACCTTACCTGGTAGGTGCATGGGAATCAGTGACTTCTGATGTCCTGAAGAAAGCCTGGTATCATTTACTACCCAGTTCATCAGTCAACAAAGGAGACATGGAAGAAAACTTTTGAAGCTTACCTTGAAAATCAACTTTAAAAAATCTAGTCCTATTTGGCCATTGATTATTCCTTACCTTGTGCTGATAGTGCGGTTTAGTAGTTTGAAAGTGATAACCAGGGTTAAATTTGAGAGGGGTCATTAATATCAAAGGGAGAGTCTAAAGATAAACGACTATTTTTTGCAAAATATCCTACTACAGTTGGAAAATTGCAACATATCGAGGTTTAGCAGTGTGAATTATGTTTCCGGGGGAAGTTATAATGAAATGGAAAAAACTGAGGAATCAAAAGTGCTTTTAGTGATTGATAATTGTTTGTGTCTATAATGCGCTGTGAAATTGACGTGAAGTTCTTCAGATATGTTTTAGTTTTCATCCTATTCAATAAGTGTACAATTAATTGAGAAAAACTTGTAGGTATCACAGAAACCTGGTAATATACCTACTATTGTAATGGGTACTAAAGGACATAGCTTGGAGCAATAGTGACATATATGTATTTAACAGGCATAGTAAAATTTGCTTTCCTTCTACTCATCTTGTGCAGAACGTTTTCAACAAGAGGGACACAATCTATAAAAATAGAATGCATTCTTTAGGGAAAACACTGTAGTCTTCACAAATAAAAAAGCATATGCATTATTGGTTATTACGGTAGTTGTTGCAGTAGTTTGGAAATAGTCTAATTACACGACTGATGACTTATTGGTATTTAATTATTCTTATCATATTACAAATGTTTAATGTTACATAACTTTGTATTCTGCTATAAAGTAGTTTCATGTTACTTTAATAATGATCGAATGCTTACCTTACATTGTCTCTTAAATACCCTTTTGGCTTGAGAAAAGCAGCTATGAAATTCAGTAAGTAAAGGCATTCTCTAAAAACACGTGTTTCATGATGCACGTATAAAACTAATTTAAAATTCAATGTTTGATCAGAATATTAAATCACAAGCTTCTACACCAGTGCTTTTGAAAGTTAATCACCTTCAAAGCAGCAGTACATATGGGATACAGATATGGGCACATTCAAAGACAACCAAAAACTTTTTGGCTTATTCTTTTTTAAATTCTTGGTCTAATTACGTAAAAGATAGCTGTACAACCTTACCACTAGAGTATAAATTATAAGTATATCACACGAAAAGTATTACCATTTTATAGGATAGTTAAAAAATAAAACTTAAATATACGTGCCATAAAAATTATAAGTTGGTTTCACAATAATTCCAAAATATCAAGTTGAGCTCATATCACAAAATTAATGGGAAATTGGATGAAATTATTCCATTTTATGAAATAGATTAATTATTTCCAACGTGACCTATCTTTTATAATATTTAAATCTGAAACACGTCAGTGTGATAATCAATGTGAAACTGTGTGCATTAATAGTAATTTAAAACTCACTTTCTGCATTCCATTTTAATTTGTATGCGTAAATGAATGTATAGTAATGTTTGTATATATTTTAGTTGAAATAATGTACAATTCCATTTTTCCTATTTATTCCAATGATGAGACATAATGCCATGAAAGGTGATACAACTGCAGGTTTTGTGAACTTATTTTTTCCTGAATGCTCTGTGAACCCAAAGATTGCTTGAAGTACTGGAACTTGTCCAATGGGATGATTATAAGCTTGAATGTGTGATAACATGAATAGTTTGTTACATGGTAACCAGGCATACTGAAACCTGCCTGAGCACTTGGTATGATAAATAATGGCTGCAGAAGGAGGCAACTGCTGAAAGGAAAGGGGAAAAATGTTTATGGAAAAAAGTGGATGCTTAAGAAGGTAACCACTTAAAAGAAAATGTTGCCGTTGAGGCAGGTTTCACTGTATTAGTCAGCATGTCCCAAATGTTTTAGAGACATTGCCTCTCTTGGTTCCATAAACTTATACCCAACACCCCCTGATTGTAACATCCTTGTTTTTTTTCCCTCCCCCTTAAACCAAAGCACCCAAAGGGGGAGGCAGCATCCTTGTTGGGAACCATTGGTCTTGATTAAGGATTCTTAACATGTTGACAAATTACTGCAAATACTGTGGAACATGGTGACTCTTGCTTATGAGTTAAACATTTCTCCTCTGGATATGGGTTGTCACTAAATATATGCAATTCTTTTGTTTAATTCCATTTCAAATAGTATTTGAAGTTGGTAGTTTTTTAAATTAAAAACTTTTTCCCCTATTATCCACTCTCCATTATTTATTTCCCCGTTGCCAGAGGATGTTCTCTGCATATGTCCTGAGAGTGGTACGCTTGTATAAGTTCAAATGAATACACACACCTCCTGTGAAATTGATTTCTTTACATGTGTATTTTGTTGCATCAACAATAATGTAGTGCATAGTTTCTTCATATGACATTTAACTATAAAACTATTCTAGATAGGTTTGAGATATTTCACTGACATTTAATTATTAAAAAAAACAAGTCTTCAACCCTAAGATTAGATTCATAGATGAGTGTTGAGCTCATATAGTATTAAACCCAGCAGCATGTGAAAAATTTGTACGTCAGGGTAGAAGGGCTCATTCCTTCTGCTATAGTTTTCAAGGAGGATCTGGTAACCAGAAAATCTGCCAGCTTGTATTTGGCTGTAGGTATCCAGGCCTTGAACCCAGGTCCCCCATTTGAGAGCTAAGAACTCTACCCTCTGGGCTACCACAAACTCATGAATTTAACTATAAATGGGTTTTATTTGTGTTCCCTACTGGCTGTTATCCATAAGGCTATCTCACTCTGACCAAAAATTATATTAAAGATTATGTTCTTGCAAACATTATTATATTCGTGCATTCATTCACAAACTGGGAAGTCCAAAATATTTCCCAAGCAACCTCTCCTCCCTTTATACCCCATATGATAACAGAACTCCTAGCAGGTAGATAGATTGACTTCAAAAAAGACTCATTATTTGGTGGTATCTCACATTTTTCCTTGTTTATTGTGTAAACCAGGAATAAAGTACTGGAATCCCTATATCGTATATATGCAATATCTAACAGATGAAAAAAAACTGCCATTTATACACAGTTTCCTCCAGCACATAATGCATTGTTGTTGGGTTTGAAAATACATGAAATAAGTTTCATCATTAGTACTTCAAACCGAAGATTGACTGACTGAAGCCCTCCATCCTTTCCTATCTAGTGCTAGTTCTCTTACCACTTGGTAGGTCTTCATTCTGACAATTTGACCCTCAGTCTTCCCAGCAGGGCTTGTGTCTCATCTCACAAACAAGATCTGAGAACACATCACTCCCTGGTTTGGAGTGATATCTTCCTTGAGCACAGTAGCTGCCTATTCATCACTAATGCCTTCTTAGTCTGAGCTTATTTACTCTTCATACTCATAGAACTTCTTCCATCCTATGTAATCCAACTTCTCAGTTAGGTAAAGGATTCCACTTGCTCCTTGAAGCTCGATGTCTGCACTAAACTTCTCTCTTCCACATACTAGTATTTTAGTCTTCCTTCTATTATTTCTCATGTTTTACTCATTTAGTACTTGTTACACTGTGTCCAAGGTAGTCTGTAAGTCTTCATTCTTCTCTGCTATGTTGTCCGCGAAACACTGCATGTTAATTTCTTCCCAATTTACTCTGATGCCCAGCTCTACTATTTCCTATATTGCTTCTTCTAAGTATATGTTGAACAACCCTGGTGAGAGATCACACCCATGCCTAACTCCTTTATTTATTTTAGCTTCTACTATTCTTTCATTTTCATTGTGGTAACTTGATTCTGGTAGAGATGGATTATTACTCTTCTGTCGTTGTAATAATGCCTAGGTCATCAACTTAAAATTAAAATTGTTATTCCATTCCATGTTATCCACCTTTTCTAAGTCCACAGATGCTATGAATAGTGGTTTGTTAACATGTCTCATTTTTCTGCCAATATTCTTAGGCTCAGTATGACCTCTCTGGTTCCCCTACTCTTTCTAACTTTGAACTGGTTATCCAATAGGTTTTCTTTGATTTTTCCCACCATCTTCCGGTTGATTATTCTTGTTAGTATTCCGGAGGCATGTGACATTACGAGTAAACTCAGCATTCAGTATTCCTTGTATTTATCTGTCTTCGTTTTCTTTGGAATAGCTATAATGTCACTCATCACAAAGTCCTCTGGCAGTCTACCACTTTCATAGCAATCCCTGATTATTCCAAACTTTATTAGATCTTTACATTTGCTGCTGACCAGATTACCCTTGGGGTAGTGTGCTTGCCAGCTAACCCAAAGGTCACGGGTTCGAATCCTGCCTAGGGCATGGATGTTGTGTTTGTTGAAAAGGTTTTTTTTTTCTGTGAAATGACCATAGCTGTCGAAGCACCCTATAAACAAAAATACTACTCGTACTATCTTTAGATTTGCCTCGTAAAACCTTGATCATTTCTCCACTGATTCTATCTGCTCCTGGCACTTTGTTTTTCTTGAGGTCCTTCACTGCGGAGTGGAATTCAGATCTTGCTATAACTGCACCTCTATCATCCACACTCACTTCGTTGTTGTCTATGCATTAGCAAGCCATTCTCCAGGGGTCTTGGCCTTCGGTACAATCTCTCAATATATCCTTTCAATTGTTTCCCTTTGTCTACCACTTCTATAAGCATCTTCCCATTTTGAACACTGATGTTCTTACACTTCGATTTCCTTTCCCCGAAGTGTCTCTAGACTAGAATGATGGTTTTTTTAAAAAATAACTCTTATATTTCCACAAAAGATAAAAATTACAAACACGACCGGTTTCGGC
>WURS02005930.1:0-12593 GCA_011762765.2 Rhinocypha anisoptera
TGTACTACGCGGGTTTGGCTTGCTAAGCCATCATCAGGTACGAGACCTGATGTACCTGATGATGGCTTAGCAAGCCGAAACGCTCGTAGTACGCATTAAATATTTTATGTGGAAAAGTGCATATATTTTATTCATTATGGATTCCTTCCACTACGTCCAGCCTGCAACTTTTAATTTTAACATATGTTATTTTAAAAGAATTTATTTGAGAAAATATGATTTTTTTATAACTCGTGATTTTTCCCTGTGTTGCTATAGAAAAGTGCGGTTTAATTCTACGTTCCAGTTTTGAAACTCCTTCCAAAACTTCAAGTTAATTTGTCTCGCCACGTTTAGGAAAGTACACAGCGGTCGCTGACCGTGCACACCTTTGATCCAGCCACAAACAAACTTGCAATCAATTTTAAATCATCGGTGTGGTGTGAGGAAGAGAATTATATAATTTGTAGATGAATCTGAAGTCTTTCAGACTTTGTGGTTATTTTCTTCTCTTTCTTTTGAATCCACATATTGAAAGTGAGAACGTACACGTCCATCATTTAAGACGAATTATGGTCAACATCTGGCGGGATTCCTCTTTGCACCCCCCCCCCCTCCTCGCCCCACACTCGCACTTTGCCCCCATTAGGGGAGGAAAGAAGACTGGACCCAGTCAAACTCCCTTCCCTTCTCCCTCCCCGCCTAATGTTTGCCCAACGTCCCGGACGATTAACCTTTGGAGAGGCACCCAACCCTCTTGCACCTCCCGCCCTCACTTCCAGCCCGTTTTTAAGGCTCATAACACACACGCTCACGCACGCACGCATACACACGCAAAATATCCCCCCCCCCCTCGATCCCACCCCTCTTCACCCTACTAGCGACACCTAAAAATCCCGCCCACGTCGTGTCTCTTGCCTTGTCTCCACATCTTTCATTTCCGAGCCGTGCCACTTTTACAGCTCCCACCCCATTCCTTCTCCTGTTCAGCCTCCCGCTACACAGCCTCCTTCCCCCCCCCCCAACCTCCTTCCCTCCCTCCCTCTCCCTCTCTTCCCAATGCATGGATCTTACCCCTAGTATCCCTCTCTCCCAACTCTTCCTCTTCCCAACGACTTTCCACCGGTCCTCTTCATCTCCGCGGAATATTCGCAACCTCGTAAACCAGGTAGCGAGAGGGAGATGAGGGGAAATTAGGTTTCTCTCCCCTCCTCCATGATAGCGAGCTTTCTTTTTTTATGAGTCAAGTGCATTCTTCAAAAGGACTCGACTCGGTGTCGGTGGCTTTGATGTAAAATTGTACGCTGGAGGCGTTTCTTTAAGGAAAGATAATCATCTTGTGTTTTGCCGTTGATATGCATCCAAAATTCCTTTCACTATTTTTTTTTTGGAAAAAATCCTTGAAACTTTGAATATTGTTACCGCTGTTGCGTCGAAAAACATATATGTAGTATGAACATCGTTGTTCTTAACCTATTCAGATAATTTTTTTGCCATTGCTAGTATTTTGAGGTAATTATGTACATTAAAATAATAAAACTCGTGAACAATGATTATTAGATTTTGAAATGGTGCCAAGTTCAGCATGCATGGCCACAGAATAATGCGAAGATGGTGAAAGAAATAAAACACGGTAGAACCTCGATTAACCGGCCTAGATGAGGCGGAGGGTCCACTGTAGAATCCTGAACCCGGTTAAACAGGAAAAAAAATTGCTTCCAAGTGTAAATGACGCGAAAATTTAGTTATTCGTTCAAAAACAATTAAATTAAACTTATCTGCTATTTGTTTATGCACTTATTTACTCCAATATATAGATTATTTTATTCAAGTTTTATCATAAAAATTGTGATTTTTCACCTAAAAACCTTCAATTATTTACTTCGATCAACGCTGCACATTCTAACAATGAAAGGCATCCTGCCCCTACATGAAAATGAAAAATTATGAATACGGCGTTCAAAAATGTTGATGTTATTAAAATGTCATTGTATATTTGAAACTAGGTCGTATTCGAAAGTAACACATTATTTTCACGGAATCAATATTAACGCACACATTTTCAATAGTACTTTGGTTCAGACTTTCATTGATATGCCTAGTTTCATCGTATAACGGCATTATCAAGACATTACAAGTATATCCTACGATACTGTCATGCGGTGGAAGTAAGATTCGATCTCTCGCGATAAGACGCGTTCAGTTCTGCTGGATTAATGAGGTACAGGGTCTCCGGACTAGCATGTTAAAGCGGGAACCGGTCGATCTAGGGTTTTTCAAGCGAGGTTTTTACTGTATGAAAGAGATGGTGGCGGCCGATACTTTGTATAATTCTATTTTAATTATTTCAACTCTAGAACTTTGACCGTAATTATTGGTTCAACCTTTTTTTACTCTTCAAATTGAAGGAATTTTTTCGGGCTGTAACAAAGAAAAGGTAAACGTTACTTGCTTCACGATCGCAGATGACCTCCAATACACGGGGATGTAAACGAAGTTTGGTAGTGGGACATTCTGGACGGTATCAATATGCGTGTGTAATTTTGGAACGCCCCCTCTCTCGGTATCACACACCCCGCCCGCGTCCGGGTGCGGATTGAATGAGAGGAACGGAAGCGACCAAAGACATTGGTAATGCAAATTTTATCCCTCCCCCGCTTCCTTTCCTCCTAGCCCCCCCCCCCCCCCCCCCTTCCCAGAATGGAAGGCAAGAAACGAGAATAACAAATAGTATCTGGAATCCGCCGCCGTTTCCCGCCATCGCTCCATAAATTTTCTGCCCTCCCGCGACATTTCCTCCTATGGAAAAGGGGAGAAACTTAAATCACACACATATATGCACCCGGGATGAGATTCAGCCAGATTGAACGTTGGGGTCACGAAGGTCTGTGATTTTTTTAATACGAAGCAACGTGCTCGTTCACCTCAGGGCGTGTAAACGGAAGAATCCTAACTAGATAAATGGGGATTTTAATGAGAAGGGAGAAGAAAAAGCAAAACCTTGAAAAGAGTATGCATTACTAAACAATAGGGACTGAAAGTAAGAACATTCCCGAAGTGAAGGAATGTTGGCAGGATTCACTGACTGAGAATGTCATTCCTGTGGCCATGTCAACATTGTTTTGAGACGCGAGTGACAGCTTTCGGAAATGAATATTATTTAACTCCGAAGAGTTCTGAGGACGGATTTAGGGCGAAATGAGCAACGGAGGGTTTAGGGCTAATGGAAGTTCGACGAGACGTTTAACTGAAGGGAGACAGGAGAAACTTCGGCGTGGAAATGTTATAATGAGGTTCTTTGCTTAAGGGAAATTTTGGAAAAAAAATCACCTTCGCATTGGCAAATGTTTTTGGAAAATATATATTTTTTTTCGCCGGGCTCCATTCCGTGGGACGGGGGGAGACAAACAAGATTCCACCGCAGATGAGGAGTTTCCCTCGGCGACGGTCCCGTTTCCACATATTTCCCCAAAAACGAAACTAAATTAAGGGACTTGCCTGCGGGCTTAAATGAAATTGATTTCCATCACGGTTGGAACCAAAGTTGACTAGAAAACCAGAAAAAAACATTTAGCACCAACATGACTACAAAAGTCTTACGTTCTATCGAAGGGCGTTACATGGTGAAACATAGTGAAGGAACTAGACGTTCGTGATGGAAATGTATTTACTTTCTAATTTGTCTTTCCAAAAATGTCTTCATGTGTATAACTCGTTGTTAATAAAAAAAATGAGTGTAGTATTCTCTTTAATTACCGATAATATTACAGATGAATTAATTAAAAGTGAAATGAAATTCTTTTTGGGATAATTATCTCGACATTAAATGACACAAGTCTGCTGATACACGTGTTTACCAGGTATGCCTGAATTCTATTCAGGATAAATATGAATGATTAGTTTCATACATTTAACAAATCATAATTGGTGAACGAGTAAACCATGGAACAACAGTATGTGTACATTAAAATTAAAATCTTTTGGAAACACGTACGTTGGAATTGGAAAACAAGTTTCCCTCTACTGAATGGATTTGATTAATACGGGAATAAAAATTTCCAAATTGGTGGGCGTTGCTTAATTAATGAATTCACTTACGTCATTCTACACATTTCAGTCCCTAAATGCTCCATGGCATTATCTCATTCTCTTTTTTCCTACCCAATGATTTTTGAACTTCTTATTCTAGATGCCAGTTTCTCCCGCCTCTGATATCACCATTTCTTCGTATTTTTTCACATTTTTTCATTCACTTTAATGGTTTCTTTTCTGTGTTTATTATTAAAGTCTGATTGGGTTCTTTCTCGCAATCTCTTGTTTACCTGTTTTCTTTTCCGTCCCCTTTCCATCTTTGTAAGTAATCATTCATCCTTTGAGCCATACCATTTTCTCTTTTCTTCTTTACTGCTCGCCGTCATTTCCTCTCCAGCTTCCTTAAATTTCGAGATGCCTCTTTCTTAAAGAAAGATTATTGTTTAATAATCATCAATTGGAATATTATTCAAACATAGGGAACTAAACATTGGTAATTTATTTTCTCCATATATTATATCAACATTTCACTTTCCATTCTCATTCCAATATTTTCGTATTTTTTGTTACTTCACCTAAATACCAAAACCAGATGTATATCATCCAAGGATGATAATGTTACTAAAATTATGTATTATTGATTTAAGTCTTACTCTCTTATCAAGAGGTGTTTTTGACTCAGTTGGTCCTTTTGCTTTCTGATATATTAGCACAACCCTAATCAATATGTACATTATTAATTCCCTTTAATAATACTGCTTCCACAGAAGAATTTCTTAACAGTTGTTTTACTGATGTTTGTTCTGTTGCATTGGTCTGGATCCGCGATTGCAGACGCCAAGCTTCGTAGAGATTAATAACTCATACTCCTTTGAGTTGAATATTCCGTTTTAAAAACCCTTTCTTATGGCCCCTGTGATTGATACCCTTTCTCATACGTGTTCCTATTATATTCTTCATAACTGTGTACGAGAGTTGCATCTCCTGCGATTTACACTTAATCTTATATAAAAGATCCATGACTATCCAGAATTCTCGTTATTGAACCGGTAATTACATTTTTTTAATTTAAACAAATTGGAATGTGAATAAATACAACCTGTAATTACTGGGATATTCTCGATCACAGTTTTCGAATACGAGTGTGTTTGCCACTTTTTCGTCTTGAGTGGACATATTTTATGTTAAATATTATACAAAATAATTCCAAGAATGTATGCTAGCTATGGACGAGGGCTGAACTTTGTCCCTCACGCTTTGATTTAATGTTACTGACGCGCTTTACTTGTGCTCTGCCCGCGACACGAAGTATGGGTAGCGCACTCGTAATTTTGGAAGGCATAGAAAAGATTTGGTGTAGTTATATACACACATTTCTCGTGTACTGCTTAAGAACACTTACATGGTGACCACATTCACAACCTTGAAGAGTGATTTTTAATTCCATCAATATTATAAATACGTTTCGCATAAATGCATGCCTACCATAAATAAGGAGAATACCATTCAGATATTTAACTAAGTATTCCTCATTTACATCGTATATTATATTTTTTATATGTGATAAATTCTGTCAGTTCATCTAATTTCCATTTCGTCCAAAATATCCCTCTATTCCTGAATTAAATTCTAATAAGGAACTTAATACGATACAATCACACGCGCGTAAGGAGAATGCCGTAGTTTACTATTGAGAATGGTTTTATGGCGTAAAGTATAGCATATCTGACCCAATTATTGAATCTGAATTTGAATCCTAGTGAAATCAGTATTTTAACATAGAGGTTCTACCGTTGCCGTTATTTCTTATGATACTCAGCTTTTGACGTGTGGTAGTCTTGAGTCAATTTCACCTGTTTTACAACTTATATTTTATCCATATCTTTTAGTGCAACATGGTCATTCATCACAATTGGTATTTCTAACGGCAGTTTGAGATAAGAACCATTTTAAATGGGTTGGATTACTAGAACATCACTATTCTATTTTTTTTAAATTCGCTCTGGCGAACACGGTACAGCGCTATTCCCGCTCCTTCAAGGTATCATTCGAGCCAAATTTCAGAATCCATGGAGGTCAAAAAATGCCTTAGGGAAAAATCGCTCAGTGGCAAGCGATAACGCCAAAAAATGATCCTTAATGCGCGTCATTTCTCTAAGGATACTCTTCTAACCTGTTTTTCCTACACAATGGTTCATATCTGTGTTGTAGTTAGCGTCACCGAAGCAACAATGACGTTATCTCACACTCCTTTACCCAGTATGTCTCGACCATCCGCTGTGTGGTTACTACTTCATCGTGAATACTATCTTATCATACAGTACTTTTACGCTATTGTCTTTCCAATTAGTTTCATGATATTTTTTTACTTTCATGAATGGTAAAGAGTTTATAGTTGCGTTTCATAGATTTTTTTAAATGAACACCCTGTATAATGTGATCACTCAAAATATAATTAGCTCTTGTTTCGGAAAATATTTAGGTCTTATGTGATATATATTTTCATAAATAATCCATTTGCATTTTAATATATGCACTGAAAAAAACTAAAAAATAGAGAGAAAGAAAACGAAAAATTTCAAGACAATCTCGAAAAATACTCATTGTTTTTCAGTTTTTCTTTATCTCTTTCTTTTAAAATAAATATCTCAGGTATACCTTCAAATCCCATCGAAAATTTTCTGAACAGCTTTTTAAATTTCACAGTTACTAAAAAAATTATCTTGACGATAAACTTTAAGAAATATTTACGATGCAAATGGGTAATGAAAGTAAGTACTGGTCTCGTATCTCATTTTCCGTAATGCTTAAAAAGATAAAAGAGGTGCCTTAACACGGGAAGTGGGACTTACCTTTTAGCCTCGTTTGAACGGTTCTAGTCGCTATCGGATTTCAGCCCATCAAACTACAAGAAATAGAGTTTAAAGTAGGAAATTTTATTTACACGGAGGCAAATTTATTTAGGAGAGGAAGAGCCGGAGACAGAAGGGGGAAATCCTCGCGCGGCAGCCAGCCAGCGGCACACCGCCCGCCGCCGCTACGCCTCCTCCTCCCCCGCCCCGCTTTGTCAGGAGGGAGAACAATGAATTTTCGAAAAGATAAGATTAGGACGGCGTGGGACGGAGAGAGAGAATTTACCCATCCTCTCCTCCCATGCCCCTGTTGTTCTTCCCGAGGCAAAGTAACGGTTAATAAACAACGAAGTTTGGAAGGAGAGTTTTCAGAGGGGAACGAAGAATTGGAGGATGTAGGGTGCGGGGGTAAGGGTCCCGATAATGCTACCTCTCAGCACAATGACGAGTTAAAAGTGTTGACAGGTCTCGCGGCGACGGAGAATTATGGACGGACTGGGTGGGATACACAGCGAGTGGGCGGGCTCACGGTTTCACTGCAGTCAAACATGCTTGACGGGTTCGTTGCCTGTCTCGCCATCTTGCGGCGAGACATTGAAGTGAATGGTATCATTTATTTTTCTAATAAGTCTTCAGCCCTGTGAACCTTGCTGCAGTAAAGAAGGAGTTAGAAGATATGAACAATGGAAAATTTAATTTTGATTCGATACTCTTTATGGAATAATTTGTGGCTTCGTGAGCTCATACCCGATGAAAAATGTGTAGTTCAATTTTATTACTCTGATGTTTGTAGGCCAGTGGCGCTTATACTATACAACTGTACGTTCTCTCTTTACGAGCAGGTATGTGAAACTGGCGACTGTTATTCATAGGGTGTGTTTACCTTATTCATACGATGCTAAATGAAGTGTCTCATATTTTCTTAGTCTTCTCAAATTAACTCAGGAATCAGTAGCAAGTAGTCAATTGCTGGTAGAGCGGTTTTAGATATTATTTTAACTTTTAAGCTTCATACTTCAAAATTAGTACCACGTGAAATTATTTTTTGGAGTTCGTTCGAATCCGAGTAGAATTTACGTTCAATATTACAAAAAATTAATTTTGGTCTGTGGTTTATCACTTTGGGTTTATTTGGAAAGCTATAGGTCAGCCATATAGTGTTTTATTTGTTTATTTAATGTCATTCGACTGATGACGACGATTACGGGTAGCCATAAATAGATCAGGTGCATGCATTACATTTAAATACGATACGGTACGATCAAATTTTTCTACCAATAATAATTTTTTACAATCCATTTTCGAAGCACGTATTATATTAACGTAGGTAGGCTCTAGTATTAATTATTTCGAAACAAACTTATGTACAAACACACTGTACAACAGAATTATGTACAAAGAATAATGGAGGATCTGATGCTTTCCCGGCGTATACTATTGATTAATTCTTCTCGGGATTTACACCGGTTCAAGTGTTCTGCCACCGACGTTTCAACAACTGACTCTGCCATCGTCTTCAGGGTGATGATCACCATCATCAACCTGAAGACGATTGTTGAAACGTCGGTGGCAGAGCACTTGAACTGGCGGAAATCCCGAGAAGAATTCATTTACAAAGAATAACATTTGTTGGTAGAATATTCTAATAAGTAACGTGAGTTTCCGGCCGAGGCTAGGTAAATATCAATATGTTGGAGAAATGCAAATATAAAGCGTCATCTTAGAACTGATGTTCTGCCACATGTGCATGTATTTTTCTTGTTCAGGATTTTTGTCTCAATTGGCAAAAATAATATTTTTCCTATGTTTGATTGCAAAGGTAGAGATAACGAGTAATAACTTTGGCAATAACCTTTTATTGTGTCTGATAGAAGTAACTGCTTTAAGCTCACATATATTATATCAAAATGGCTTGCGGCATAAATTTAATAATTTCCCATAGACGTTATCTGCCATCTAAGGAAATTTCAGAATAAGAGTATGTTTCATAAATCTCAAAAAAAAATAATCTAGTTCTTTCAAATCACTTTACAATTCGCTTGTACCCTCTTTGGCGACAAACTTTCAATTATATTCCCAAAAATATTCTCTAATTTACAAATAACCCTCGATGGTTTTATTCTGAGCTATGTGGAAATTCATTTTCACGAGAAAATGAAAGCTTAACACAATAAAATATTCGAAAATAAACACAGTACCGTGAAAATTAAATTCTCTGGAATATTACTGTCTTAAGTTTTCATTTTATTATGTACAAAGAAGGAATTTATGGAAGCAATGCCATCTTGTTTCACCGTGGAAACAAATTTTGGGGGGATATCGGTTTCTTAAACTAATAAATTTATCAAATCTTGTTAAGAAGTCATAAGTCCTTATAAAGAAGACCTTTATATCAGGTCATAACAATTATGTGGCTAACATATAAAGCTTTTATATGTTGATTATCCGTTACTGGAAAATCTCAATATTACCTTCATCTAAATTGCAAATTCAAATTTTGAAATTGAGGAAGAAAAAAATGAGCTCATTTGGATGTTACCGTTTAATAAATTTCAATCAGAGGATCCAGTTCAAAGTGATTTTCCTTAAATTGTAATTTAAATTACAGACTCAGACCACTGATAGGTATGAATGTGAAAGTAAATAATTAAATAAAGACGTAAATGCTATTATAAACTTCTTAATTCCTCGCTAATTATATAATTACACCAATTTTTTGCAACTTCCTCTTAATGTTTAGCAGGTAACTATCAGATCAAATGAACTACTCAAGGAATAGGAAGTAATTCCCTGAATTTCCTTAAGGAATAAGGAAGGAATTTCCTGAATAGGAAATTATTTCGTAATGAATATAAATAATTTCATGTATTATCATAATTTTTTCTATTATTCTACAAATGAAAATTGCCGGAGAACATTTTCCACTTCTTTAAAAAATCAATAGGATTAGCAATAGAATGAAATAGAAGAAAACCGGAAAAAATTAGGAGAAGCAATGCTATAATGAAGGTAGTAAATCTACATGTTCGCTATACTTTACAGTGTAGTTGATTAATTTTACCTTAGAAGAGGTTAAGAAAATATTACGAAATAGAAAGTACAATTGAAAAAATATAAATACGATAGATAGAACCAAGAAGTGTATTATCTCTTTATCCAAAAAGGGAATGGAAGACACTAGTTGAACATTTACTGTAAATCTTTACATTAACTCTCAAAGTTAGGAGGAAAGATAATTCCGTTAACGGAGAAAAGAGTGAGTTGGAATGGACAGCATAAATTGATTAAGTATGGGGAACTTTTAAACTTTCCAAAGACATTCTGATTCTATTAATGCTTCTTGAGGAAAAGAATGGATATTGTTAAAAAAAGAAACAGAAAGTTTTTCTTGTTTTCTTTATGTTTTGATATGCATGCAAATTTATTCTTTCCACCAGAAAATTTCCCTTCCATTAGCATTTCAGGCGTACCTAAAGAGATTTCATGATTCTAAAATAATTAGATTAATTGTCAGAGTATTTCAGTAATAAGGCTAGATATCTCCTGTTTTAAAGCACTCGGCTGCTTTGGATACCGAGTTGAAATCCAGGTTACATTTTTTACATCTCCAGAATAATACTTGAAACGAGTGGTTGACGGGCAACTAGATCTTATTTGGATACCTCAGAAAGCACAAGGAAAAGAACTGCCTCTTTTCTTCTACATGTGTATTTTCACTCGTAAGTACACTTAGAACTAGACTAGCCCTCACTTACAGTAGTGACTCTTGCTAGTCAATAAGCTATAATTTTGCATTGGTTTAATTTTGTAGTAATTAAATAATTTTAAACTTTTTATTTATCTGAAAATATGTAATTATGAAATCGAACTTTCATGAATCCTTAATCGCAAAGAGTGATGCATTCTGTGTTCTCTTGCCACCCGGGATAGCCTGGCGGGTAGGCATGTTCGCCGGCTGACCCAAAGGTTGCAGGTTCGAGTCACGCCCAGGCCATGGTTGTTATGTCGTCCGAATTGGTTTTATCTTCGAACTGAAGAGGTGTAAAGTGACCATCGATCTTCGAAGCATCCTGGAAACAAAAATACTACTACCCTGTATTCTCTTTATAATATTATAGGATTAATGATTGTTCTCACCTAATCATTTAAACATTTTTGGGAAATTTAAACTTTTTGTGAAGTGCTGATTGTAGAACTACGCCGATTTTACTAATCACAGAACTATCAATTTTTTCATGTGAGCTGTAATTTTTAGTCGAATTCCACTTACTCTACACCGAAATTTATAATTAATTAAGATGCATGGATTATATATGTTACCTTAGTTAACTACTTATCATTGTAAACCATGTCAAACATGTTAGAATTTTCAATTTCTTAAAATTTGTGATTCGCTTCTTAATCAACAATCTGATAACAATGCGTGAAAGTAGTGAACATCAACTGAAAATCATCCAAGGTCATCTTTCGCTCATCCTTTTTTTCTTGGATGCAATATCATTTGCCATTTGAACAAGGGATTTTGGATTGTAATTTAGTCTTTAATTTTTTTGCACATATTCATTTAATATACCTATTATGCTTAATATTATATAATATTTAATACACCTATGTAATTTAATTCTGCTTATTAATATGTTACACAAATCTTAATGCGTTCTTATCCTCCAAAAAAACCAATTTCCTCCAAAAAAATATGTTATTATCTTCATGCAGATGTAGAAAACTCCTGTTCCGCTTCTCTAGAATTTGGTGGGAGAATTATATTGCAGTAGAAACCCGTAGAGGAACGAAGCGACATGAAGGAAAAAGACAATACCTTGTTGTACCAAATGCTAAATTGGAATTCATATATGGTTTTTGAGTCTTTTGATAAAACTATGACAACAATCGAGTTTTGATCGAACGCTCGCATTGAATTCCCTGATAAGCGTGTATAATGGAATACCATACATTCGCTAGTTTTTTTTTTTAATTGGATGGAATAGTTTATGTTCACTTTTATTCATGAAGATTGTTCTTCACCCCTGAGCGCGAATGTTATTCTGTGCTATATGAGAGTTTACCGAACGTGAGTTCGTCATGGGGTATTAGTTTGCAGGCCAAGTTTTAGTCTGAAAGTTCCAAGCGTGGGCCAGCAAGGAATCAGTGTTCGTTCGAACTCCTTTCCCCAAACCGACTGCTAAGAAAGTTGTGCGTAGGAGAAAACCGTGGACCTGGAAATCGGGACCCTCTTTTGAGAGGATCGCCAATATTGGGAAAAAGGAAAGCGCCCAGAAAACGTGGCGTAAGTGGAGAATTAATTTACACTCCTCTATTTAAATATCAAAAATTTTACCCGGAGAACATGATGCCCATATATTACAGACTGAATCGTTGAAGGAATGCAAAATATTTACACGGTGCACGCTTTTGAAGGACTAGTTTATAGTTTTTCAAATATATAAATTAAATCCATCAGCCAAATCTCTATTGTGAAATTAACATTTTAACATTATAAATTAGCATTTTAACGAATGAAGGAAAATACGTTTAATTAGAATAATTTACAGCAAAATAACTTCATATTGAAGCATTGGTGAAATGGATACTGAGGCATAATGAATCCAATAGAAGGGAACCTCCCGCGGGAAAGGACGAGTGACAAATATATATATATATATATATATATATATATATAAGTGAATAACACAAGAGACGATTGAATGGATAACTAAGTAGGGGTATTAT
>WURS02005941.1:0-12592 GCA_011762765.2 Rhinocypha anisoptera
GGGGGGGGGGGGGGGGGGGGGGGGGGGGGGGGGGGGGGGGGGGGGGGGGGGGGGGGGGGGGGAGGGGGGGGGGGGAACCGGGTGGGGGGGGGGGGGGGGGGGGTGGATGCGCGAGAGGGCGTTCGACAAATTCGTTCAATTTCCCGCCGTAATGACTCACGGAGAGTTTGTGTGAGTGAGTGGCCGCTCGAGCTGTACCGTTGAGGAGGAACAGGGGGGGAGGCGGGACGGACGCACCGTCGTCGCAGATACTCGTGTTTTGCACGATCCCCTTTGTTTTTCTTTTTTTTATATTGTCGTTCCCCCGCTCCTATTTTATATAAGTCGTCCCGCTTCAAAAGTGGGATTCGGTTTCAATTACGCCGTGTTCGAAAGTATTACGTTATCGTGAGAAACGACTCGGGATTTTTGTTTTTCCAACCCTTCGTGCTGAGCACGTGTAAATGTGTTCCTCCGTTCCTTTTTTTTTGTACATGCCGATTTATTCGATCGGACCTATGTTACGACGTCGTTTAAATGTTTTTCCTTACTGAGCAGTAACTCCTTTAAAAAAAAATAAGAGAGACTCTTATGAGTTAAGTTGCTAAAATGAAAAAGGAATACAATTTTTATTAGAGGAAACGAGCATTATGCTCGGATTGCCAATTTTCTCGCCCCCCCCACCCCCACCCCAACATTATACACTGCAGTCTTGACTTTTAATGCTCCGATGGCTGCCTCTATACAATAAAAACACTCTTCAAGGGTTATAACACTTTATCACATAATCAATGGTCCTTTCTTTGCATTAAATTATTGACGATCAGGCAAAAGAATGTGCCTGGTCTAATAGATAAAACCTGAAATAATAGCAGTCACCTCAACACATTTTCTACACTGTTTTCAATTAATGAAATGATTGCCTGAAAAGTACTCAAGCTTATTTTAAATGCATGCATTCAAATTGGCACAATGAAAGGTATAATTCTCCCCCTATTAAATTAAACTTGGTTCAAAACGAACTCAGATGCAGGCTCCTATACTTTCAAAAGTAATTAGTTATATGTGACCAAAGTGATCAACCCGAAGGTTGGGATGTTAAGTGAGGGTAGAGCTCACCTAGTACTAAGCCCACGGCGTGTGTAAATTTACACATCAGGGTAGAGGGGCCAGTTCATTTCCCTGTGCCGCCTGTGGTTTCCCACGAAGATGTGGTATCCGAAAAATCACTCAGCTTGGGTTTAGCTGGAGTTGTCCGGATGGTCGTCAACCCGGGTCCCCCGGTCATAAGCCAAGCACTCTACCCACTGGGCTACCACGACCTCTAAATATTATCTATGAGGTAAGAAATAAAAATGCTTTAACACATTATTCTAATATCTACAAATTTCTCTATATCACTTTTTACTTAATAATTTACCCTTCGTCCAGAGCATAGGTAATAGCATAGGTAATCTTTCCAGGTTGATTCGGACAACTAATAAGACCTACGATGCATAATTCCCCCTATTTCCTGTTAGAAAAGAGTGGCTCTATTCGTCTCATTTGAAGTTTCATCATCTCGATATTTTTAGGACGATTTAGTTATCTACGATGGAACATTTTACAACGCGCAAGGGTATAACCGAGAATATGGATGATATACAATTATGTACATGAGAGAATCTTCATCAGTTTGCATCCTGAATCCAGTGCCTCATAATTCACATTCTTGAATAACATAATTTCCTAAATACTCACGCACCTCACGCGAAAATAATGACGATCTCTATGACATTTTAGGGTTGAGAACGATTGTGGAATACGCTTGACCTGTCCCGAGATATTTTTTCGCACTAATCACTCAAAAAACTCGTTCAAATATACGGACGCCGAGAATGCGAACAGCTCAGGATGGAGGGAAGGCAGGAACGGGAACTAACTCCCGTACGGCGGAGAAGCGGGAAATAACTTTAAAGGGAACGCCTATGTTTTCGGTCGCTTTAAACGCACCGATTCGGGAAATCCACGCTGTCATTATCACGTCGGCATTTGTTGACGTGGAAGGAGACATTCGCATAATGTTCCTTTTCGCCCCGTGGACGGCACACGGAAAGCGAAATAAATTTTAGGGCCACGGTGTATTATACAAGATACTCCCCCCCGAGCAGACAAATATGAATCCAGTTTTCTCGGAACAGTTGAAGCTCGATATTCTGGCGCATGCGCGTCTGCCGCCCGCCCCCCCTGGTCCTGCCTAGTTCCGCGTCCTCCCTAGTGCGAAGCGGCGGGAGAAGAATGGGGAATCTAACACAATATATGTATTCCTTACCATTAGAAAGCTCTCCCACGCGGGATCGATGCTTGCGTGCACCACGCACATGCGGATTGCTGACCAGGGCGGGGATTTTGCCCAAGGGGCGTGAGATCTGTCTTTCCCCCACCTCCCTCTCTCTCTATCTCTCTCTCACTCTATTTCTCCATGGGATGGCATTTTATATTGCTCTTTACCCGTTATTTTTGCACGAGCACTTGGAAATGAAATTCAGATTTCCAGTCCCCGTTCCAGGGCCCCATCGCCACCAGCAAAATCTAAATCCCTTTCATGGCTGAATGTGAACGTTGTTATCTACATAGAGATCTCATCTGTGCGCATATTAATTTTCATCGACGGACGACGGTTGTCACCACTGTAAGGACGGGAGAGATGACCCTCTGTGACTTTGTTTCCCAACTTAAAAAAAAATATCTTTAGACATAACACACTTCTTTTTATCACTCGGAAACTATTTCATTTGTGTATACGTGCACTTGTGTACATCATAATGTTTGCGGGTTTGAAATTATAAGAGCATTAATGAGGAACCACTCCAAAGGCTTGTGGAATGTACTTACTAGAAGAAAAGGGAAATTAATAGGGTACATATTAAGGCATGGGGATTTAGTGGAAGGAACGGTAGGTGGAAAGAACCCTAGGGGTAGACTAAGAAGCTCACGAGGAACAGTTAATAGAGATTCACTGAGGAGGCCATCACCTGGTAGAATTCCATGATTAAACAAATATAGGTTCTAGCTTTAATATAATATTTCCACAGCACAAAAAGATTAGATGCGACTGGTTTCGAACGACAATCTTCAACATCTGGATGATGACGATCTAGTCTAAATCTATTTGTTCTGTGGAAATATATCAAAGCTACGCCTCAAATTGTTTGGTTAATAGAGAATTTTAGACCATGACCACCAATTGAATATACGTAGTACTTTTTCACGGAATTTTATTACGTACAATTCGTTTAATCGTGAAACAATCCTTTCACACAGTGAAGCCTGACCTCGTAAACTTTATTGAGAATCTTAGAGTTAGGAGCCACGAAGTTACGACGAGGCTGGCAGGTGATAGGATAGGTTGAGACCTGCGATAGGCAAACCGATCTTTAGACTACAAACGGAGAACGGTGATCGACAAAGAAAAGTCTGAGACTGTTTATGCCTCCTTTATTTGAAAACCAATCGGGAAGGACCAACGAATAAGCATTCCGACGAGACATCGGGGGAAAATCTGCCGCGGGACCTTTGAGGTGCTGTTCTTCCTCCAGTCCCTCCATTCCTCTGCCCTTCACCTCAGTCTCCCACGCCCTCTTCCGCTCTTCAGGTTATCCATTATCTCTTTACTCTTCTCCTTCCTTTTATCACATTTCCATGAAGAGTTCTTTCCATCACTTCCCCCCGGAAAGAATTTATTCTCACGGCATATCCAACTCTCTCTCTCTGCTTCACCTAATTTCTGCCGCTCGTGTTCATACTTCATTTACCCTCAATCATATTAGGCATAACATATCACGTAACCAGCATATTGGGAAGCTGATTGGTTGGACGCTGAATGAAAATGCACTGTGGATACGTAAACTAGATTTTGACGAATAAATCCAGTGATCGGAGTAATAATAGTGAAATTAGGCCCGGTCCCTTGATCTACTCTAAAAGGTAAAGGGGTCAAAGTTTTAACTTCCTATCAGAGGGTGAGATACTACACCCAAGTTGGAGTACCATCAAAGAATCCTTCACCATCTTGACTAGAAATCGAATCTCAGGAGTGAGAAGACTTTTATCCGCATAAATGATCAGAACCAATATTTTATAAATACGTAGACATATAGTATATACCTTCGTTATGATTACTATATTGGATGAAGTAGGAGAGCACAAAATGACAATGAAAACCATTGAAAGAAAGAAAGAAAAAAAAATTTATTGCTCCACAGAAAAA
The DNA here is from genome assembly GCA_011762765.2 of Rhinocypha anisoptera. Lineage (NCBI taxonomy): Eukaryota > Metazoa > Arthropoda > Insecta > Odonata > Chlorocyphidae > Rhinocypha > Rhinocypha anisoptera. Next base: position 4,229 of record WURS02005941.1, read on the forward strand.
TAAAAAAATGTTATAATACATCACTTAAAAACAATTCGGAGCTTTAGGTGACCCCAAAGGCAACCTGCCTGAAGGTGGATTCCTATCATTGAATACCAATGATAGGAATACTTTCATATAAATGATTTAAACCTAATTATATTTAATCATACATAATCGCTCAAAATGTAATAAAAAATAAATACTTCATCTAGATACATATCATAGTTAGATAGGGGGTCTAACTAAGTTCTTGGAATGTTTAGATATTGTGTTAAATTCTACTTTCAGGATTAATTCTATGTCAAGTTGTGTGTTGTTGACGGCAGTTTATCTTGAAATACTGCTAGGGTGCCAGATTCTGACTTGATGACGGTAGCAGGTTTTTGTAGGAACGTCCTTCAACCATAGACAAGGCGACGAGGGAGGGAATCCCGAAAGATGAATTTCATATTTGTGAGGCCCCATAAATATATATAAGATAACCGTCCTTATGTATTAAATTATTGCTTTAAAATTTGGTGAACAGCACTAAAACATGAAATAAATGAACCTCAAAGGTGTAATGAAAAAGCTGCCAGAAAAACGCGACATCTTAGACCGTATCTCCGTGAATCTGAAGACAGGTTCTATTTGTAAGGCATACTTCTCCCGTCCCACGGAACTCGAAAATCCTCGTGCGGTCGCTGACCAAACAAAGGGTGACTATGCTCGACTAGAGCATCTTAATTCGCCAGAATTGGAACCTGGCTAATTACATTTACGTTCCAGAGTGTAAACTCCTCTCTGAGTGCCTCTATGTCTATTTTAGCCCCTTAAGGTTAAAGTGTATTGCTCCTGCAAGCCATCTTGGCTATATCCAGGACATGTGATTTTTTTGCATACGATATTTTAGGCAGTGTCGTATGATCAGGAAAATCAAGGAAATGGGGATTCATCCTTTTATTACGTGTTTTACTGCTTTTTCAGATTTTTGGTGAGTGGGTGGACTTCCTTCGAAGGCTCCGACCCTTATCCCCGCCACTCCTTCCATCCCTCCCGCCCGCCCTTGCCTCTCCAACTCGTTTCGTCGTTCAGCATGGCCCTGCCGCGATTGGAAAATCCAGCACTTTGCCCCTTTTTGGAAAATAAAGAAAAACCATCATCAAACAGGGTAAAACAGCGTTCAAGTCGACGCCATATTTCTAGATTTCAAGAAAGCTTTCGACAAGGTTCCTCATAGGAAGTTACTCCTAAAGCTGGAATCTTACGGAATAGATAGTAACGTTATAAGCTGGATTAACCATTTCCTAACAGACCGTGAGCAAAGGGTCGCAGTAGATGGCGTGTCATCGTATACAGTAGGCGTCTCATCTGGTGGCCCCCAGGGAAGCGTTATTGGTCCTCTATTGTTCCTTTTGTATATAAATGACATTAGTACGGTAATCACCATTAAAACTCGCCTCTTTGCTGACGACACAGTAGCATACCGGGATATTTTCAAAGAGGAAGATAGGGAAGCTTTGTCTAACGACCTAAATGCGATTAATAATTGGTGTGAGACATAGCAATTGGAACTAAATTTGAAAAAATGTGTGGCGATGAAATTTTGGAGGAAGAGTAGTTCACCCGAAAGCAATTACCACATAAAAGAGTACGTTATATCACAGGTAGGCTCTGTAAAATATTTAGGTGTTACGATAACTAGAGACCTTTCGTGGGGAAAGCATTTTCGGGAAATTTACGGAATGCCAATAAAAAAATAGGATTCATAAAAAGAATACTTGGAAAATGTAAGGAGTTAGTAAAACAGCGGTGTTATTTTTACGCTTGTTAGGTCTCATCTTGAGTTCGCTTCGAGTGTGTGTGATCCCCATGAGGCAGGATTAGTCTTGGAGTTGGATTGAGCGCAACGTAGAGCAGCCAGATTTGCTAAATGCTGTTATGATCAGGTAGCAGGGTAACAAAGTTATTGGGGGGTTAGGCTGGGAACCACTCGTTGATCGAAGGCTGAAATATAGGTTAAATTTATTGTATGAATTTGAAGCAGATTACTTCAATAAAGAGGTTAAATTTATATTGAAAACCCCGTCATACTATGGTGTATCAGATCACGCCCGGAAAATCAGGGAGATAGATTTTAGAACAAATAGATTTAAAATGTATCGTAATTTTTCCCCCGAACCATTAGAAATCAGAATAAACTATGTCATAGCGATCCTTAAGAAGAGTAGTTTATATATTTTATTTTCACCCTTCATGTTTCTCTCGTTTCCTTTATTATATATTATATGCTATTTTACTTTGTTTACGCATGATATGTATATTTACTGTGAAACGATTTGTATTCATAAGTTTAAAATTGTCCCGCATGTTGTGGATAGTGTTCTGATATTTTATTTTGCATGCGGGTTGCTTCATTCTGAGTGCAATGTGTTTCTTAACATTTGCACTTGGGAGTGAATGTGAATGTTTGGCGGTGGCTCACCCCCTGCCACACGTTCTTGCGGAGGTTTGAAGGGTGATGCTTAGAAGTAGAATATATCGACTATGTCCACGTGTAACGTATCACAAAGGTAAACATAATGGGGATAATTTCTATACCATGCAAAAATTTGATGAGTCTCGGTGCGTGCAATCGAATCAACTGGAAAAGAAAATTCCTTGTTGATTTGTCGCTGCTGTCGTGTGGGTGGCAGAGACCACGGCCGTACGAGTTCAGAAACTGAAGCACACGATACGCCCTTAGAAACGACGTCGTGAAGATGGAAAATGTCCCATATAAACCAGTTTTATGATTTCGCTCGATTTGGAATCAGGCATGTTATTTGACCGGAGAGGAATCTTTTTTTATTTTTTCAAAAGAAAGAGATGTGTCAAAACAGGGCAATTTATAATTACCTTGTCCAGAAACCCAAAGGGTAACATTTTATTTTTCTCTTCTCCTGCCGTAGTAAGAAAGAAATTCTGAGACTTCATGTATGTCAGTGATTATTCAGAGGAGCTAGTGCAAGGAAATTCAAAAACAATGTATACCTATGAAAAAGAATGAGTACGTCTGGTTGAAATATTATTTGTGGGGTAAGACACAAGAGTAGTAAAAATTTCGTCGTATATTTATTTAAAATTATTCAGCCTACTTGGCTTGAATCAAGGTGAAACATGGAAATCGACGTCTTTTGCCTATACAGCAGAGACCTACCTTGCAGTTCCGAGGCTCGCTTGGCAGGAAAATAACCTTCGGCGAGCAAATAAAATAGCGAAAAGTGCTCCGGCAAACCGGAATTTAAAATGAGTGTGTCCCGTTTCAAACTATCGCCCGCATTATCTTCCTTCCACGTTACGGATTCAATATGCAAGCCGTTTAAGGTTATTTTTATGCAGTATCCGAGGAAGAGTTTACGACCAACGCAGTCGGCGGAGACTATATTATTACTCACATTTCATCCACGACGGGATAGAATAACGAAGGTCAGACCTCTCTGAGGGTTCACTGAGTATTCACTCGGCGACGAAAGGGCTAAAAGAAGCGTGGTCGACGGGTGGTGAAATCTCCGCTAAAAATAACTTTATTTTTGAGACTCCATCATCTCCCTAAACCTTTATCCTGAAATACTTCCGTCCGCGCACGAGAGTGATGAGGAAAAGACCCTGAATGTTCAGGTGTCGCCAACTCGTAGGTTTTGGTCGGAATTTTCCACCATTTCCCCCTCGTAGATTCCCCACTGGGCCTCCGCATATCGTCTTCTCCATTCCGAAAGGAACGCCAAGGATATACACGTGATTTTCGCAATAAAATGTCCAAACGGGTTTCATCCATTTCCTTCTAGAAGACAGGCCTTCGAAGACAGTAGTGAGACTTCTTGCGGGGTCAACTTAAGTGGGCATCGTCACGTTTTCTGGTTAAAAGATTGAACCGCGACCAATTTAATATCCAGACGAGTTTCGCCAAAGCTTGAATTTTTACGTCCGTCTGATATTTATCTTTCCACACGCCTCCAAAAATTGCCACATAAACCATCCCACGGAACGGAATAAAAATAACTGTTTAACTGTCTTACTGCCAAACAAATCGGGAATCTGGGTTAATGTGTTGTAAGTTTTCCGGTGAAAAACTTTCTGATAGCCTTTTCGTTTTGTACGAAGCATCTACCCAACAATAATCTAAGGCAGTTCTTCACCTAAAAGAAATAAGTAATGAAAATAGTCCTACCAAGAATGTACGTATAACTACGGACTACTATCGCGTCTCAACGTATAATATGAAAAAATAACATATTTTTGTGATTCTAATGGATATTTTTGATTCTATCGCTAAAGGCCAATAGAAACAATATCAATGTCATGATGTATAGATGAAAATTCTTAGATTTAACTGATACTCCTAGAGTGAATACGGCCAAGATGAGTTCGACGGACCGAAAGAAGCATTATTCATTAATTATTCAATTAACTCTTGGTACATAAAATGCATGATCCTGATTTTGCAGGAAGCAAAAAATGAAGTGCATAAATATCTAAATAATATAGTGAGCACATTAGCATAATGAATTCCACCCACAACGCAAAATCTTGCCTGTTTAAATCACTGATTGAATCGAAGGAAGAAATTGATTCTTAAAAGGGGTTTCTCTAAAATCCCCTGCCGTGGCGATTAATCCGGTAAGATCTATTTTCTGGTAAAAATGCCCAGTGTGAATAATGGAAAAAATTAGGTCGCCCGTAATTGAAGTTCCATTCTATCCTAATCTCTCAGGTTTTACTGCACTCCGTCTGATGGATTGAAGCGTATATTTACCTCTTTTTCCTAGTCTTACCGCAAAGATACTGGAAGAAGGAAAAAATATCGTAAATTATGAGAATTCCTACTAACCTCATCCAGGTCTCTTATTGAACGCTTGACGAAATTGGAAAATGAAAACGACGTTCCATGCTTCCATGCTGGGATATAAAACCACTTCGTTAAATATTGTGATCGAGAAACAGTTGCGACATATTCCCTCTCCGAAGTTTTAGATTTTCCCTAAACAGAACAGAATTATAACTAAGGCCATCGCACCTTTTCAATTGAAAAATCTTAATTGTACGATGGGAAACCGGGCGTAGGACGGTGAATTAGAGTAGGCAATAAGGTCGATAAAAGAAGTGGAAGAAGTATCAGCTAAAGGATGAGTAATGAGCGGAAGAATTACTTATACACTCAATTAAGGACGAAATCAACATAGCGGTATCATTCCCTAAATATTCTGGGCCGTTCATTGACCGGAACTAGTCTTATAATGGATAATGTGCGTGCGTTTCCATTCATTATGAATGCTTCTTTTTGAAATATAAGCAAAGTCGAGAATTTGGAAATTCTAAAATGACAGGCCTGGGATTCAACGACATCATCTCTCGGATGTTTTCACCTCTCAACGAGTAGAAAGTCCGCTGGCGGCCGAGAAACAGAAGGTATAAGGATGAGGAGGAGCATGCGACCAGATGTTGTACCAATTAAAAAGAACGCCCATGGGTTATTCATCCACTTTACTCGAAAAGCCCATCGACCGACCTTCAAGGTCTTGCTAATTTATGTTTTTAGTTCAGAGAAAACAATTCCACGATTGCCGCTTGTTATGTGTGCAGGCTCGTATTTGAAAGTTTATGCGACATTTATCTTGAAGGAGGGAAACTGCACATGCTTTAGGAAAATGTACGACGTAACCTGAACTTGAGTTCAGTGTAATAAAAGTCCGATTCCTCGTCCAATAATTTCAGTTCGTTCACTTTTTAATGCAATTTTCAATGTACTTTTAAGAACTTAATCATTCTTAAAGAGCAAAATAAGTAAGCCGTTTCCTTGGAAAATAAAATTATTTGTGCCAAAATATAATGAAAAGCACTAGATTATCATATATTCATTTTTTTGTATTTCATGAAAATATACTCGTAATAAAATCCTAAACATTACAAACTGACGACTGAGTATGGGATTTTTTCAAGCTTAACTTGATGGATGAACTTACAGAAGAACAAAAACGCTGCATTTCCAAATTAGATAATTGTGGAATTTACAAATAGATCAAGCGAAAAATATAATATTTATATCCTTCTTGTGGGAATAAGAGCAATCGTAAAACTTTTTAAGAAAAATTATTTCATATTTTATCTGATTCGAAAGTAACAATCGAAAGTCTAGTCACCGTTCTATGCATCTAATGTGACGCTCTCTGACAAGCAGTTTTTTTACGTAGTTGCATTCGAATACGGGTTTTCATGAAGAATATTAAACGGGAATTTTTACTCGTAGCCTTTTTTTTAGATTGCTCAGAGAAATATCACGAATGAAATGTATAACGAAAATTAATCTCCACGCATAAAGTTACCGTTAGATAAAAATGTAAGAAAAAAATCATTTTTACTATCGAAAAACTCATTGAAACAACCTTCCTGATAGCAAAAACATTCATATCAGTGTGTAATCTTGGAAAGTCCCGGGAAGAAAAAAAAATCTTTGTAAAGAAAAATATTCTTAAGATAGTTTTCTTTCTTGTTCAACATTAACTCAAAAGCCTACTGAAAATAATACCTGTGTACTTTACGCGACTCGACGACGAGAAGCGGATGAAAAAGAGAAAACTCAAAGACCACGTCTATAAGCTTTGTGTTGCCCTCGATAAAATTCACCGTGGGCCATTTGCTATTTCAGCGCGTCCTTCAAGGACAAAACTTGGGTGGCCCATTGCCCACTGAAGTTTTTAGGTTTCCCCATAATATCTGATCTCCACGTTGGGGAAATTTCAAGAGAGAGAAAATTTCAAGGCTCGGTGTAATCATTTGCAGACGTGGTGAATTCCATGACGGCTGAGCGGAATTTGCTCACTGCAAAGAGATTGAGTAAATCTCTCTCAAGAGATAACCACTGCTTTACTCCGACTGTCATGCTGGAGAGAAACCATGAGTGGAGCAAGGAATCACCACGAAGTTATTGTCGAAACAGGACAGAAAATAAATTAATCATAGCAAAATTAAAATAAAGAGGTTGAGAAATGTGATTTGTTTGAGCTTGAAAAGTGATTAATTTCTCTCCTAGGAAGAGGAGATTAAAAGCCCAAAGAAAAAAATCAGTAGGCGGGAGTAAGTCAAATTTATTCAAGGGTGAATCTCTAGATATCCGGTGTTATTGAGTAGGAAATTGATCACTATTTTCCTTTCAACCGTCTTATTAAAAAGGCTACCAAGGAAGAAAAACTGTCTTGACCTTACATTTTTCCTGCTTCGGGGGTTTAATTATTTTCATTGGAGCTTTTTCAAGGGTCCAAATATGTTACTTGGGACTGTTACATCTTACAGTAAGCTACATACTCATTTAAAGTGTTAGGATATGTAATCGATGTAGAGAATAATCGCAAAAGAAAAAAAGTGTACGAGTATCCAAGGCGTCATTTCCATTGAACTCCATACTAAATCAGAAAAATGTAAAGCAGTGGTCTATATCTAAAAACTTATGAAATAATTTTTCAAAACATTAAAAAAATAATTTAAGTAAAAAACACCTTGCCATTAACTAATCGTATAAATGGCGCGATTTAGCTTTTACAAATGCCGAGGACTGTTGGAGAATATTGGTCACTTCGAAGAAAAAGTCAAAATAGAAATCCGCTTAGAACACTGAAAAGAAGAGAAAAGTCAATTGGATTCCTACATTGAAGGTCCTAACGGCTATATAAGGATGCACAGGTCGATACGAAAGGAAAAGAAGAGCACTAAAGAAAAATTTATGACGAAAAATTTCATGAAAGTCAGATAAAGAGGTATAAAGGACTGAAGATACCATGTAGTATATGTAAACTAACAGGAACTTTTAAATGCCTGCTATATGTCAATTAAGCATAGTACTTACGTAGTAATATATTTAGTTATTTTACATTTTGATATTTTACTGACCAAAAGCTACCTCTTAATCTTAAGTCGTAAATATCTATCTAAGATAACAGTTAAAGCAGAATAATTTCACTCTCAATAATAAGGAAGAACCCCTTCTCTACATGTGTCTTATTTTTAGGAGAACAGACATTCCGTTATCCAGACGATTTATTCATTAAAACACTCACTGAGTCCCTCGCGAGTAGGTTGATAATTTCTCAGGTTGGAGACAACTGGAGTCGGCCGACTTAACGAGCTTAGAACTGACGACGTGGTACCCACCGAGGAAAACTTAATCCTATTTTTGCACATCCCCTGCCACACACCCCTGCGGAGAACCGGATCGATTATGTACTATATAAATGGACATAAATAGATTCATAAAATACAAGGATATCTATCTACGAGGAAGATACAATTATAGCTATCTACATCTACATAATACCCTGCAAGCCGCCACAAGGGCGTGTGGCAGGGGGTGAGCCACCACCATACATTCAC
>WURS02005951.1:0-12592 GCA_011762765.2 Rhinocypha anisoptera
ACGGCATCGTCAGGTGATGATGCCGTAACTAGCGAAACCTAGGTCGTAATAAAAATCTTTATTTGTGGAACTTGCACAGTTTGTGTTTCCTGATGATGTTTCGTTTCCACACAATATCGCCTGAATCCTCAGATTTTTTTCAACATCGAATTTTTTCCATTCCGTTTAACGGAGGCTCGCAGACGATTTTCTACCTGCTTCCCTTATTTCGCGGGAAGACAAGAAAACGTACGACCGGAGTGCATTTCACTGGAGTGCCGTTTTCGCTTTGGTGGTATAAAAGCCGGGGGAGGTGGGCGGGGGTGATGGGACGGCATGTGGGCGTGGGTGGGAGGCGGGGAAACGGTTTGACACGGAAGACGGGGGTGGGCCGGAGCAGAGTGGTGGCCCTTCGAGGGGGTGTCCGCAGGTCATTCTGGGTGGGTCGAGGAGGATCGAGGTGAAGAAAAAGAGAACTCCTTGAAGGAGGATGTAGATGAGCTCACTTGAAAGTGAAAAAGAGAAAGCCCGAACTCGTCTCACTTTTCGTTTTTTTTACTGCTCTCCTTTTTGGGGGGGGAAGGAATAAAAAAAATGGGAAGTCGCGAGCTCGCGAGCTCGAATTCAACCCGTTTGAGGGCGCTTTTAATGTGATGGCTACGCGAAGGTGCGGCTCGAGTTTGGTTCGAACGAGAGAGTTGGAATTAGGTCTTTGGCAAAAGTGTCTTTCGGGGAAAAGAATCCCTCTGGCATGAAAAAAACGTAATTCTTTGCCAAAATTTTGGAGACTCTAGATGAAGTCCTATAGTTGAGCCATAAGTATTCTATCATCGTTTTCGTCCTTCACCTGGTGAACAATATCTAAAGCAGAGTATTGTTTTAAAAAACTCGTTTTTTACACTTTTGTTCAATACCTTATGTAAATTAGTATCATGATATATTGAATAAGCTGCCAAAATTAGCATTTAGGCAAAAGCGCGAAAAAATACTTTAACGACATGATTCAGGGAGTATATTTTTCCGTTCGTTAATGTAATCTTTTATTCCTTTGCCATCATGCGAATATTTCCTGTTGAGTCAGAAGAAAATTGAAATATGTTCCTCTACTATGCAATCGGCCTTCGTCTCCGGAAAAAAGGATTTACTTCATGTTGTTTTAAAGGTAAAAAGTAATGATATAATGAATTTATTCTCCGAATAAAGGAAATTCGGGCAATAAAACTCGAAAAAGTGCATGACCTTATGGAGAAATTATCATGAATATACAAGTAATTCTCAACTGTCAAAGTTGGAATTCCATAGGAATTAATTTTAGCAGTTGGTAATAAGACCTGGACACATATCTAAAGTGTTGACTTCCATCTGTAGACAAAAAAACCTTGGATTTGACGATTGAATGTAGTAAATGAGGATTTTCTTCCATATCGAAAAATCAATGGGTATGCCATATAACCTATTTCGACATAAGAAAGGATTTAAAGATGTAAACATTAATTTCCGCATTTGATCTTCTTAGTCACATCGAATTGACATTATAGTTGAGGGAAAATAAAGCTTAAATGTGGGAAATGTTTTGCAGACCTTTCAAGATGAAAGATTTCTCCCCAGTGAAATCTCTAACCCCAATAGATCATTCCTGTCTAAGTCTTTGAATATGACAGGCATGGTCTATCATTACCTACGTGGAGAGGAAAGTATAAAATGATTAGATGGACATCCTCTCGGAATTTTAAAAGCAAAAAAACGTATATAAACTGCTCTCTAATCGGCCTCTGTTGACATGTGGAAATTGTAATACGTAGCTCGAATAGTTCTGACAACGTGGTGATAAGATTGAATGCTTAAGGAGGTGAAGTAGAAAAGTATACCTACGTGCATTTTCATGAGATTACATTTGAAGATATACACATGGACATATTTATTAGTAAGACGGAACTAAAATCATAGACGATGTAGACAATAATGTCCTTGGACGGATGAGTGTGGTCACAATACTGGAAGTAGTGAAAAAAGGAACACTATTTTAACAATGGAATTATTTTCTTAATTTTACATCTTCAATGCATATATAGAGAAGGTATTTAGCGGAATAATAGATAAAGTTAATTTGATGTACATGGAGGAAAAGTACAATGCAATTTATAGAAGACAACATGTCAGAGAAACAGTAAGGTAAGAGTAACTGTGTTCAGATGAAGAAAGGAAGAGATAATACCTAAATAAAAATTAAATATAATTTGTTATTAAAGTTCTTTATGTTATTATAGGAAGATAAATTTTATATATTGCAAAAAATATATTCTTGAGCAATTGAAAAATTTTAATTGTAGAAGATCCTTTCCACAAACTTCTCGATCAGCGAATTTATTTTATTTAACCGATTATCAGAAGAGTAACGCTTTGAATCAAAACATTGTTCTTACAGGAAAATGATTTTAAAATTAATATAATTAAAAACACATTAAATCCTAAATATGAAGCTCCTCTAAGGCTTTGGGACTTTACCATCCGAAACGACAGAAAACGATGGTTAGAAGCAATGAACATAGGATGCCACCGAAGAGTAGAGTTTATAAAACTGATTAGTAGTTGGTAATGAATATGAAAACATTTAGTTTTTTCCACATGAAAATATTTTATTAATAATTACTACCTAGGTTTCGACTTTAAAAGTCATCTTCAGAGACCTGAAAATGACTTTGCAAATCGAAACCTAGGTCATAATAATTAATAAAATATTTTCATGTGGAAAAACCAAGTGTTTTAATCTTCATTATGAATCGCTTCCACAAAGTAACGCCTGAAAATACCCAATTTAGTAGTTGGTATATTCATAGTAGTTGTAGTATATTCATAGTTCAGTAAAAGTAAAATAGGAGCTAAATTTGAAGACTAACGGTGAATAGTGTGAAGCAAGTGATATAATGCGTCAGCAAAAGGGACTAAGACGGAAAAAATAGATTGACTGGTAGCGAGATACCTTGGAATGGAGCTGCAAACCGATATGAGAATTGCTAACCTTCTATGATGATGATATGATGACAAAGCAAATTTCCCCCACCGATTCTTGCTTAAGTGAAATCTGACATAGCCATTATGCATGAGATGGTGGTCTGTTAATGACATAATATATTTTTCTCTGTCATTCCGGGAAACGCGTGATATAGCAATTGCAGCGTTGACCTTTCTCATAAGGAGCTGTAGATCGATGAAAACGCCGCTGTTCTGGGTCAAAAACAGATTTCATTTACGCCTATATAATACGGAAGTAACACTGGCTACACGGCTGAGAGAAAGGGAGGCTATGTCATGTCTAATCGTTCGGTATCCCTAGCTATCACGCAGAAGCGTGCCAGAGAGAATTTCCGACCTTTTAGCTTTCAAATCTGAAGGGGAGGGTGCATATCTGTGCGGCCACTATATTTCACGTGAGATGACGCTTGGAAACCTTATTTTGAGAAAAAGGCCATGGTCAAAGCTCTGGTAGGACAGAAGTAGATGACGATGGTTAATTGCCTCTTTGAATGGAGAATGATGAGATTTATCTTTCTTTCCTGAATCGGTCAGCCGAGGTTAAAGCACCTAGCAAGTGCAAAGATTATCTGATACGTAAAAGTCGTGCCAGTTGCTTTTTAAAGGAATATATTTTTTTATAATATGATTAAATTTCTTTCGTTGTGAAACTAACAAGTATTTTTCGAAAATGAAATATTTATGTCTCTACTAAAATTCAGGGAGGATTTTTCGCTGAGATTAAGACCTGAAGTTAAATATTTGATTGCGACTAATTTTTTGACCTAATACCAATTTTTTCCTAATCGAATATACTACGAACAATTCCAAAAACACGATTAATAATCTTGTTTTTATATGTCCAACAAAGTGGTTATTTTATATCACAAGGTAGAAAGTAATAAAATTATTACTTACATCAAAGTTATTCTTAATTAAACTTCAAACTTATTGAAACTACATAACATTTCCTGATATTCAAATATCTAATAAAAATGGAAATGTTGTGCAACATGAGGCATTTACTCCTATTCCCTTAAATAAAGAATGGAAATATATGTAAATTCTTGGGAAGGTAGGAATGTGTGCGTCATGGAATTCGAAGGACGTCGGTTGGTTTCTTTCAGTTTCAGATATAATTGGAAATGCATCAAAAGAAAGCAAGGATTCAAAGATTGCTTCCAAGACATAAAATTAAATCAGCGAGAGAGGCAAAGAATCAATCACTGAATGACGCCATTCTACTCCCACGATCGCTTACTATCAAACGTTTCATTTTACCAATGGGAAACTGAAATTCCGTTAAATTATATTGTTTCACATGCTCATTATGAGATATTTATAAAAATAACAAACGAGTGGAAACCTAAGAAGTAAATATTGAGCCCCATGGTTATTTTGTCGAAAAATTGATTTACAATCGAAATGAACGCCAACACATTTTGAAAATGAAAATGATTTTTTATTGACGCCAAATTTGAACTTCTTTGGCAGAAGAATGAGTTTTAGGATATATTCTTTTGTCAATTATTAAAAAAACAACAATTCAATTTCCGTTTTTATCAGCAAAGACAAAATATCAACACTTTTGTTAATATATATACGTTTGATGAGTTTTAGATGAGATTTATTATTTTTTGATTATGATTTTTTGATGAGGTTTATTATTTTACTACATTTACTTCGCGAGGAATTAAGTATTTTGCAAAATAAATTTCAATTTTGAAATTATTTCAAACGTTGTGTACACGTATTATTTCCTTTTTCTCATTATTCATTTTATCCACTTAGAATTAATCTGTTGTAAGAAAAAATTAAACATTTTTGGTCAGTCCACAAATGTTGGGACTGGCAAAAATTGCCACAGTATCTCATATAACCCAATTCCTAAAACTCTATGGGTCACCCGAAGAATGATCAATTTCTCGCAGATCAAAAGTATACGAATAAATGCGAATGTTTAGAAACAATTACAGAATATTGGCTCTAGTATTTAAATAAGAATGCAACGATCATTCGAATCATATATACTCATCCGAACTACGAGTATTAATATCAGGATTAAATACCAAAATGAAACAAAAATTTTTTTTCTTGCGATGAATAACATTATATATATTTATGTTTATAAAGCTATTTAGCTATTTTATCTTTTATTTATTCTTATTTTTATTATCTAATATTTACTAAGTAATTTATTTGATAATCTATAATCTTAAGCTGATTGTTTACAACACACACACGTGGAATTGTCATTAGTTGTACACATACAGTTTAAATGACCAATATATTGATATTCCTTGTGGCAATTATGTCATGAAAAGTTGTTCAAAGTTAAAAAGAACAAAAAAGGAACTACTATAGTAAACCATTATCACATTGTAAGCTTATATATATAAAGGTTTTAATTAGTTTGTGAAAATTCATATATCGTATTCTACGGTTACTGCTATTAAATTTATATGTTCCTTGTTATGAAAAAATTATAATATGCACGTGTATGATTTAAATCATCGTTAAATGTCAATTACACTATGAAATTAGAGAGCTGAAACATGCTGACAAGCACCTGTAGGCTTAACAGGACCGTAAGGTTTAAATCAATCCAAGAGAAACACTTATTTTATGCTTACTTCTACCAAATACGATTGAACTTATCTCACAGAACATAAGTATTTGTATTGTTTTTCGGTACATAAGTATTTGAATTTCATTTTTGTACACGTCTCTGTATTGTATTTAGAACTTAAGTATTTGTATTTTATTTATGAAATTATTATTATTAAATGCTAATAATTTAAAACAAATATAGAAACTCAAAGTTTTCCATTTGTCTGAAAAAGAAATGGTTTATTCCGGTATCTCTTTATAAATCATATTCCGCACCCGAGAATATCCCGGAAAGGGAAATATATTTTTCCCATTATTTTTATCGCAGAGTAAGGCATGCGTAATAAAACAAAATAACCTTTAAAATACCTGTTCATACAAAATAAGAAAAATACTCCTATGTACCAATGATTACCACAACCTTGGAAACGTACAATACATAGTCTTTAAACTCAGAGAACTTGGTAAGAGGGAAGGCATAGACATAAATAACATAGACATAAATAATCAAAACATATTCAAATTGATGAAATTTCAATCGCTTTTAATGCATTTTAATCGCTCTTCAGAAGATTTATTACTTCCCGTTAGAGGTGTAATGTTGATGTTGCAATAATTAATTAAACAATTTACATACCTATACTTTGAGTTTCTTGCAAATGAGAGTAGTGAATAGGGAGGTAGAAATAAATTAAGTAATGTTTCCCTGATAATATATTTTACCATGTTTGAAAAGATTCAAAGATGAATTATCAAATCAGCACTTGGAAATGGATTATTTATACAAATTCAATATGATAATGTCATCAAATTCAAACGAGACTAATGGATCAGTGAGTTCACTCGACTTACACTGAGTTCTTAACACAACTTCCTGAACCCTTTTCTATGCTATCACTTTATTTCACGAATCAGTAGGTGATGTTATTCTTTATCATCTCCTGGATGCTTTACAGAGCGGATAAAGTGATGGTACTCCTTTCATTAGATCGACATGGAGCATATCGATCGATAAGGACAACCTTGATATCAATAGGTTATCCGCGAAAGCTTTTCCAAGAAAAAGGTTATTTAAAAATTTCAAACGCAATAACACAAGATTTTTAGTGAGCTCTTGGTCCTTGCGTTTGAATTGCAAATCTTCCACCGAATAAATGAACCTGTTTACTAGGAGAGGAACGAGTTCTTTGTTTCTGGCTTGAAAATGTCATTCTTTAAGAAGCGTTACATCTTCCGCGCCGGTGAGAACCTGAGCTTGACCTGCAACAATTATGAAATGAAAAACTCACAAGATTTCCTCACATTTGTGGAACTCAACTTTTAGAAATTGCAAAATAAATTTTTAAAGTGCCTTGAAAATTAAATTTAACAACTTGTCATTCGCTTTTGGGATCGTGGTAACCCAGTAGGTGGAGTGCTTGGTTACATAACTATGGACCAGGGAATCTGAATGGTGACGCCTATAAGAACTTACAGCAAAAAAAATCCGAACTTAATAAACATCTAAATTTTTCTAAATTAACAGATTGGATTTAAAATGTTGATGTATCAAAAAAAACCAAACACAAACAGACGTCACAACAATGAAGCCTGAGTTTCTAGAACGAAACTTCATTATTACTGAACTTTGATGGTTTTTTACAAGACTCCTTTATGATTGATTTTTTCTGGGATTTTATTAATATTCGACAACGGGATTATATGATAGCATTGATCACGGGACCCTACATGAAAGAAGGAACATAAAAAGAGATGAGAGAATGATAAATGTTTTTAATTTGTCTTCTTTCAAGAAGAATAAAAAAAAACTTAGATTAAAGAATTAGATTATCAAAGTCACTCGTGGTAGAGTCGAAGTTGTTATCGTGAAACTTATTCTCTCAAATACATATGAAATGAAATCGTCGAAAACATTTCTTGACGCTGGACGAGCATCAAAGAATTAACGAATGAAAACAAATGAATTTTCTTATGCTACCACCATATTTGTCAATCGCATGCGAATTTTTATTTACTTATTTATTTTTATTCTGTTTATTTTAACATTTATTGGTATTTATATATATGTAAATAAGGGGGTCATAAAGACAGAAGATGCGAGGCCTCATGGGTCATTATCTAAGTTAAAAACGGGTCATTACTAAAGGATAACGAGTGATTTCCCTCCACACGACGAATCCCGGAAAACGTTTCTGACACTCGGGATTTTCCAGCTCGCGATTCCCCTGAGGATGAATTCTTCTCCCTCGAAGGAAATGAAGACGAAACAAAGATGGGAGGACGGTAAAAAGGAAAAAAAAGGGGGCGAGGTAGAATCGACGGAGGCGGACAATGAGCGGGTGTTCATCGCCAATGATCTGATGCATAACTGAAGCTGCCACGACACGAACGCGGTGATGAAGGTGGAAGCGGGATGTCTTAATGCGACGCGCGCATTGTGGCAGGTCGAGGAGGAGAGCGGACGGACGAGGGCGCCGCGGATGGGGGCGACCGCGAGATATAATGAGATGCCGTGCCATCAAACGGAAAGAGCGATGATTAATGGATAGGATTCGCCCGACCGCGCCGGAGCGTGATCCCGCGAGCCACCACTCCACGTTGGCGGGGAATGATTCCTCCGGATCGCAGAGAGAGAGACGGGGGAGCTGAAGGCGGAGAATATTAATTGAACTTATTCCTCTCTCTCTCTCTCTCTCTGGCGGCACACAAGAGACGAGGATAAATGTTAAGGACCTGAAAACGGAAGACGTTTCATCAACGGAGGAAAAGCCACGAGGCAGTCGAGGAACCCATTTAACAAATAATAAATTCGCCTTGTCCCACGAGGGGGTGCTCGAATAGCACTTCTCTCCGAGACGTGAGAAACTCTCTCGGTTCTGGGGTAGGAAAGCGAGGGCGCCATTCCTCCAACGATTATCGCTAATGTTGTTATTGCTATTAATCTACGAAACGGTCTTTCCGCCTCGACCTGCACCAAGTCGTGGCCTTCCAAGAAATTGACATTTATGAAACACTTTAATGTCGATAAACGCTGAGACAATAGGAACCTCCCTTCGATTCCAAGTACCCTCCCCCCGTCTCTCCTCACATCGCCTTCCCTCCCCCTCGCTTTCCTAACATTCTGCCTACTTATCGACGACTTCTACATCCAATTATCTCGCTATATAGCAGTCATTTTCCTCACCTGCCTTCCCAGAAGTAACAAAAACAGCGCTTTATCCTCTAATAATATTTCCTCGCCCTTTTCCGTTCATCTTTTTTGTAGAACTGCACAGTTATATACATCGCGAGACCTCTTTACCAATTTCGCTATCCCAGAAAAATTAGGCCCCCATTAAAGCTCAAGCGGCATGGACTGTACCGAATAAATAGTGTTCAAAATATACTATAGGCATCGACATTTATTGAAAAGCCGTGGGAGAGCTGCAGACTAATGCCCAGTTCAAACACTATACGAGCTTTTCACGTCTTAAGTCATACGCTTGTTGAAAGTTTTTCTTGTGAACGCGCATGTTGGCGCTCACCAAAGTAAAATTTTCTACCACGATTGGGAAACTATGGTTGGAGCTAGTTGTCGGCCTCTGGGTGCTTATGAACGCATGTAATAGTTGTAGCATTCAAAACGGAGGAAGCGGGAAACAATTTCAGCAAAGAGGACGCGGATTTCATACTGCAATTGCATGGGAGGGAGATAGTACAAGACAAGGCTTGTCGAGAGTTCGAATGTGCCCACGCTATCCTAATTGCAGACAAGCTACTTCTTCTCCTTAAAAATTGCCGTCCTCTGTAATGCCAAGCGCTGATGATAAGGTTGACGATTCTGTTTCTATTTAAATGATATTGGGCGTAAAGTAATGATAATTGCACCCAAAAGAGACCTAGATCGGTCCAAATTCTCCAGTGTAAACGTAACTACTTCACAAAACTACTTTCTCCACGGTTCCGAGACCTTCACTTCAATATTGAGCATCCACAAAGCTAGTGGACCCTGGCGAACTTTTCACCAGGGGGCACTAGCTTCTTTGAGCGTGAGACTTCTTGATATATGAATTCACTTTATAGTTACAGCCGTAATCTTAACATTTTTTTCGCGTTTGTAGTGGAAACTGGGCATAAAGCGTGATTCGGACCCAAATATGAGCATCGAGCATCTGAAAACTACAAAAGGTAAAAAGGAATGGTCTCTCCTCCGGAGAGAAAATACAATTGGGAAAAAAATAAGCATGAAACGAAGTAATATCAACGACCAGAAGGGATAACCCTGCAAAAAAAAAGGATTTAGGCGACGGGATATTAACACCAAAGGACCGCATGCGACGCCGAAGTGGGGATCGTTCACACTGAATCGTTCCATTCTAAATGTCGTGGGGTCAAAGGGCGGAGCAGAGTGAAAGGACATTAGAAGTAACAAAAGGGAAAGCTAATGGCATGGGTTTATAAGCGGGATTTACAATGACCGCGACCGTACGAGCTACTGAGACTTTCAAACTCGTCCCAAATAAAACTGTTCCGTCACCGCGAATAATAATCCACGCATCTGCGAGGAGCGTCATAGATGGATTTCCTTTTTTTTATTGAGTCAAATATCGAGTATCCAGAGATTTTCCAACGGTCGTGATGGATCAGCTCCATTCAGATAGCCACGCTTGCGAGCTACAGAGAGAACTGCATTGATTTCCTCCGTGTGGAGGAGGGCAAGAGGTCGAAATACACCAATGACGTGTGACGCTTACGCAGTGACATTTGAAAGGCAACTTTCACACTCTAACACGCGACTCGGTAACAAAGTCCCATTGAACCTGCTGCTGAGGTATATCACAATCGCGGCATCACAATACACACCACCCGAAAAAAATAATGGCCATTATTTACAACGATTATTCGTACACTGGACATCACCGCACAATGATCTGTTAAAAGAAAAAAATAAAACAATTGCTTAACTCTAATACCACAGGACAATCCCATGTTATGACCGCTGCATGAGGACGGCGCACCGTTTCGATGACGAACATACCGCTTCGCGTGCATATCGCGAGAAAGCAACTTACGCACCAGACGAAATTTATTATGCATTAGTCACTGTGATAATAGACGTGGTCAGTAAGCAGGGTCATTACGCGATACATACTTTTTTATCGCATATGACTTCAGAGATGTGCATATTTTAAAACGATCTTAAGATTATTAACGCTCGTATCTGAAGAAAACGGGCTATTATTGCACCGGTGTTAACTGATAGAACATGCACCGAGGAGAACTGGGATGGTTTACAAATTGCATATGTACGCTGCCAAAGCCTAATTTTATAGAAAAAATAACTAATGGGGGTCGTTAGTAAAAAGTGAGCTTGTGGGAGATTTACATCCATCAGCGACTCTCATATCAGTGAGAACCCACGAGTATATAACCATTAGTTTAGATATAAAAAAATTATCACAGGCACGATGGGGATTGTTAGGGTAGGCAGTGTATATTGTGTAGTTGGAGTGTTAGGGTAGGCAGTGTACATTCTGTAGTTGGATTAATACCTGTGTGCAATGTGTAACTTCTAACATTTGCATCTGGGAGTGCACGCATGGTGGTGGCTCACCCCCTGCCACACGCCCTTGCGGCGGCTTGCAGGGTATGACGTAGAAATGGAAGTAGAAGTTTATAACTGCACAAAAATGTTGTTTTTTGCCGAACAATTAACTTTCAAACTTAGGTGAACTGCTTCTTGTACCGCACAAACTTTTCACCTGCCGCGCATTCATCGTGCTTTCGTGCCAAAGAGCTTTTTTTTTACAGAAACAAATGTTCGTACGTCCCGACCGAACCTACCAATGAGGTAAGCACCACTGGCGGCCGGACGCCCGCCGATAACTCCCACACGAATGCGAAAGCGAAGCAAGCTTTGCGGGCGGGCGGTTGGATGTGAGGAGGACGGTTATCGGCCACTCGGATCTCTTCGATACACCGCCGTCGAAGGCCCCTTCATCCTCTCACAGTCGCATCTACGTACTTCCCACGAAAACTGCAGGTTCCCAAACGGACCATAACAATCCGACCCTCCGCGCGAAGGGGTGTGGGGGTAATCATCAACATTTTGGTCACACCCAGAGACGTTTGGGATGCGGGGGGAGGGGGGGGGGAGAGGGGGGCGCGTTCATTCCCCGCTCTGAGGAGGAACGGGCGAGTCCCCTGAGGTGGAGAGACACTCGTAGGGGGAGAAGCGAGGTGGGGGGATTGCAGCAATGCCACCGGAGAAGATGTGGCGATGTAATCGAATGAAGTGGTCTCGACTTTGTGGAACTGTTTTCACTTTGCTGAGAATTTAAACACTTTGCTTTCCACCTTAAGTTTTACTGCACGACTGTGGCCCGTTTCAAATGACTTGGCGTGTGAGGCTTCGGCCGTTTCCGTCAGTCCACGCTTACTCTCGCGAGAGAGGGGAAATTTGTGGAATAGGCGTGGTAGGACAGCTAGTCGTTGCCGAATCTATGTCAATGCCTAAGTTATATAGAACGAGCTCTTCGGCTAATGACTTGACGCGAGGATATAATCGGTGGTGACATATTATCTACGCACGGAAGGGCAATATATGGTGAATAACACAGAATAAATAAGATTTACAATTTAATATCGTTTAATTACATCTAAATCCAAGCGACAATGCAACACATTTGGCAACACAGCAATGAAGAAGACTGAGATCACAAGAAGAGGATTTCCCCACCCGCGCTCCTATTGGTTACCTCAAAGAGCACATGGCCGGCTTCAAGCTCCTGCCCCTATCTGGCCCCGCCACCCCATACGCCAAGTCATTTGAAACGGACTATACGATAGTATTGCTACTAATCGTAGCATTGTCAAATGACTTTATAAGGACAGAGATGTGTAGCGAAACTATTCGTGGTTATAAATCTTAATGGCCATGGGAATCAATTTCCCCGGACAACAATAAAAATTTTGTTCTAGAAATGACGAGGGTACGGATTAGTTACTCGGG
>WURS02005972.1:0-12590 GCA_011762765.2 Rhinocypha anisoptera
ACCGCGAACTCTAACACATCGCCGCGAAAGACAAAAACAATGAAAATTCTACAACAAGTACTTGATGTAATTCATTGGAGTTGTCGCTTCGCGCGGCCGTTTGAGGCAGCGAGAGAGGGAGCGAGTGACGGAAGGCGTCTGCTAATTGGTGCTCCGGTTCGATTGGGGCCGAAGAAGACGTGGAAGTTTTGTAACCCACAGGCATATGTGAATTCGGCTCCGATCCTCGGTGTAAAAAAAAGCAACGAAGGAATTACGTTCGATGGCCGATTGATTAGGCTACCGGAAAGTTTTCCGTCACTGGCCGGATTTTGTTCACCGTACGTGCACTGGGCTGGATCTCAAACTACTGTCTGCTCGTACAAATTCAGAAATAAAAATTTTTTGCTCCGGAAAATATATTTTTGCCGTTAAAGATAGAAATGTACATTTATGTCCAAGCCCATTCGGGACAACACTATTAGCATAATTTTTTACCGCCGTTATGATTATATTCAATATGAATGGATAGATTTTGCGTCGTACATTTTTCCTATATCCAAACTCTACATTGGGCAACAGGTCATCCATTTTGCGCAGACTCGTAATATGTTCCTTATTTATTCTAGAAACAGAAAAAAATCTTTCGTTCAGAAACATTTTTGTGGAGAGCCGCTGGTCGATTTTCAGCAAGTCGAATTTCTTTGCTATAGCATTTAAATTAAAAGGGACTTCCAAAGTGTTGATGCAAAATTAATGATTCCTACACACCTAAAGAGAATATTTGTTTCGGCGAAAATTCTAACATGCAGTATAAGAGGTAAATAAGTTATGATCGTCCATCTAAACTATCAGTGTTAGATGTATTTCCTTTATTTCCTGAAATTGTCCGACATATATTGTTCTGGTTGTAATACATTTGTCACCTGCATAAGATAATGTTGAAGGATTGTTTTTTGCTGTATGAATAATTGTCCTAGATCAAGTGTTTATGGCATCAGTGAAGGAGATTGGTATCTAATAGATGTTCTTTCTCAGGACAAATATTAAATAGATTTGTAAATGATATTGTCCATAGAACTATTTTTGTATATTCTTGAAATAAATTCAGTTATTTGCATGAATTAATTAATTTTTAAATTAAATTTTTCTCTTCTTTCAAAATGATTGTCCGGCCTCGGGGTATTTTTTCAAGTCTCGTCAGTGCTAATGTCAGGCTCTTCATATCGGGAGGGAAGATAATGCAAGGATGGGGATGGGAGGATAATAATGTTGCGCATGTTAATTAATCATTTTTAATGTATCCAACTCCTCTGTAATTAGTCATTCTGCCGCCTTTTCCAAAGAGTCAAAGTCAGTAGAAATTAGAGGAGTCGGGATCGGAGTCGTAGTTGCCTATAGAAAAACAGCGGAGACGGACCCGTGGCGAACCAACTCCACCTCCACCTCCCTGGTATCGGCCTCAAATAAAATTTGAATGCATTACTCAAGTCATATACAGTGCCTCTTTCGATTGACAGGACGTAACTAGAGATACCTCATAAGGGCGGTACGGATAACGTACCCATGATAACTTACCCACGACAAATTACCCACTAATATTAACAATAAATACAACAATTTTAAAAATTAATGCTTTTTTTCATTTTACATTTAAAGATAGTTGGAATGGAAAACCGTTGGATTTGAGGATGGACCCTTAACTTTATTTTCCTTTTCCGAGAAATGATCTTAACCAGTTCTTGACCACCTTCAAGTGAACAAAATATTTATTGTAAATTTCAATCGTGTTACCTTTGGATATATGATCTGAACCTGGTGACTTTAAAAATCCGCTCTAAACATTCTCCCTATCGTTTGTCTCATCCACAGCCGAGAGGAAGACGTCACTCGGAAAGGATTGGCATTCCTCCTGTCTTCGCTGCGAGAAATGCAATAAGACCCTGACCCCGGGTGGACATGCCGAGCACGAGGGGAAACCTTACTGCCACCGACCGTGCTACTCTGCTCTCTTCGGACCTGGAGGTATGAAAGACTTACATCATGGTGAGCGACGACTTGATAAACTTGTTAAGAGCCACTATTGACTGTAATTTTCGCGAAATCATAAAGTTCCCCTAAAAATATGTGTAAGCGAACCTCAAATTCTGTCCCTGGGTGGCATTGGATCTATATAATACCTATAACGTACACAGGTCGATATAAATTTATGTAAAATTCTCCTTTTATACGGAATATCTTAATTAGGGAATTATACGGAACGACCGGATTCGCTAAACTCCAGGTCTAGGATGCTTCAGGTAATCTATATTACAGTATTGCGAAACCGGTCGTTCAAATAAATATATTCCGTGGAGAAGCAAAGTTTTATTTTAATTTATATCTACCTCTGTGCATCATGGATTTCCACAATGTATCGACCTCTTCTGTGGACTATATTAATCGCTGTAGCATTACTCATTTACACAAACCTTTTTCCTTACTGGCATTGCTTGATTTAATACCTTCCATCCATAAAAAGAGTCCTTGTTCTAGGAGAGTTATAGAAATTTATAAGTCAGGATTCGTCCATACCAGCAAACAGATTTTTAAAAAGAAAATAGGCTTTTTAAAAAGCAAAAGAATCACTTATCAAATTAAATTCAAGTACTTGCATTAGCCATAAATAAATTTCTTAGTGCTGAGTACGGCTTAAAATTAGTAAAATTTTCTTGGTATTCGATATTGGCTGACACTGTCACTAATCGCAAGCAAAGGCCCTTTTCTCACCTTTATTACCTTTCCATTGTCTCTTTGGGGCCAAGGTAAAATCACTTATTGTGCTACCATGATTTTTCTAGTCTATTATTAACATATTCCCATATATTTACAGGTTTTGGCCGAGGAGGAACCGAGAGTTACGTCTACAACAAGTAACCAGCGCGGAGGATTATCTGCGTTCAACATTCCATGCAGTCTTGATCTTTAAATTCTCGTGGTTCAGCAGCAAGCCATCAGTACAAAGATCCAATGCCAATATGGTTGATCATTATATTTAATCATTGAAAGAAGAGTAGAAAATGTGTACACTTAACTAATAAGTGGGATTACAAAGATCTCCATTAGCTATCTCTCTCTGTCGGCCTAGATTTAGTAAGTAATTTTTCAAGTGTCTCCATTCCACGCGGTTACTACGTCTACCGCCTTTCTTCTTGGGACCAATTATTTACATCGCCACCAATCTTCATTATACGATTTATCGGATAGGTAATTCTATGATGATCCATTATTGTTCTTGCACTTTACGCTAATTTTGTACCGGTAATTTCTTTTGCCGTTATGCCTGATCCCTGTAAGATTATCAGTGAACTCCGGTCTAAATAATTTGTAAGACGCATTTAATTTCTTTAACATGTACTGTTTTAAGTTTTTGAAGTAATTTGTTTCTTTTGTATGCAATTTATTGAAGTTTAGATATTTAGATCAGTACTAACAAGTCAGTATACTGTAATATTAGGTATATGTGTTAATCTGTAATCCTATCGTATTTCATGTGTGAAAGGATCACCATGTATAGATGATCTTTCCCACATTTTTTTCATTTCTTGTGAACTTTGGCTGCTGGAACAAACACAATAATTGCAATAAATTTTTTGAAATGTGAATTCACTCCTCATTTTTCTTTCAATACCATTTACATGAAAGAAAGCAGATTTTTCTTGTTTCCGCCATGGATAGTAGGTTAGCTCCGATGTTCAGCACTTCAATTCATTCTATTCCAGATTATCATTTCAACTATTCAGTAAAAACATAGACTTGAAATAATGTGAGATAAATATGAGTGTAATAAGAAAAAATATGAAAAAATAAAAGGGTAATAACTAAAAGGTTCTAGTTCAGCGCATGTGGTGATTGGTCCCAGTAGAAACCGTTGTTAAAAACTGGTTAGTGGTACATGGCAATTGATATTTGCGTAATGAAGTCCTTATCTGAGATTTAATTCGTCCATATGTCAAACTGTTTACAATACATCAAAGAGGAGTGTTTACAAAACACGTTATAAATTTCGATATTCATTCATCGTAATAAAAGATATAGTCCCTTAAGGTGAAAGTACACTACTATTTTTTATTTCCTGAAAATTATTAAATATTTCAATTTTTTCGTTGAATATGAAAAAGAGCAACCGGAGCGTTGTATGAAAGGAAAATTTAGTGGTACAACGTGAATAGCGATTTTCTAACTTAGTTAATGAAATTTTTAACGGAACCAAGTAAGTGTTAGCTAAACTATGACATGGTTATTTACGGATTATCAAAAGCCTTGCCTCCTCTCAAACAAATAAAATAAACTACCTTTTCATCATATTACTAAATCCACGTGTAATAAGACAAGTGTCCTTTAATGTGTAATAGTTTCATTGCCCTTCCGTCTTGGCATGGTGAGTGATTGAGGTTTCATTTATTCTCTAGAACTATCCTGGTGAGAGAAATTTCCAAGGTATGGTGGGAAATATTACCCATGACAAATGATCCGGTAAAGGGAAAGGGTGGGTTGAGTCGAAAAGCAGCCTTACTTCGTAACCGAGGCGTCTGACAGAAGTGGGTTGGACATTAAACGATCACTATCATTTTAAAAACAGTTTAGGAAGGGAAAGGAAACCGCTTCTGTTACTTTCCAATGAAATTGGGAACAATGGACAGAGTAATGAATCGTGACAATTACAGGAGTCACAACCCACTGGGGCAAGTGTCGTTTCCGACGGGAGATAGACATTGACCTACACGGTATTAATTACTCGAAACCTTTTCAAAAATGAGATAAACTGAAGATGTCGATTGCTCGACGAAACCGGTCGTTTAAATAAAATATTGTGGACTTACAAAGTATTTTGTTGACGTTCTTCATCGTGAAGTTCCGTAAAGTTGAGACTAACAACAATGAATACGATACGTAATGGATTCTTATTAACTCATTTCGAGATAGGCGTTTCGAAACCGTTCCGAAATATTGCTAATGGCAGGAGTGTCCCAGATGAAGGGCAGTAAATTTACGTCGTTGTCACTGCTACTCTGCAACTGGTCTCAAAAAATGACAATCGATTACTGATCAAAGATTATCATTGTACCCATGACCGGTTTCTATTCGCTAGCCAAACTATTCTTTTGTCTACCAATACATTTAATTATGTATAATTTTATGAGTTTACATTTCCGTTTTCTGATATTTGTAATATCTCCTTGGTCCTGTGTAGGTCCTGCCTTTTACCTCTCTGATTCATACCATTTCCTTGTAACTCATTTGTATGTTCGTGTATAACTACTTATTTGTAAATACCTTGGAAGGAGCGGTATAGATACAGATAATAAGGATACGGCAAGGATACAAATGATAAGGTTCAAACTGGAAGGCAATACCAAGGTGGGTAGAGATATGCAAGAATGAAGAGGACGTTGAGAAAGCACGGGAAGACCTGCCTACATACAGAATACCAGTCATTCAAATGAATGTACCCAGTTTCTCTTTTCCCAGGTATTTTCCAAGGACTTACGATATGTTATCACCTTCTTCCCATTCCTTTCCTTGAAAACACTCAAACACAAATGAACACTATGAATTTGATTTATCGATTTAGAGTTACTTAAGGTACACTACGTGTATTAAAAAACTACTGAATGGACATAAAACATCCAGCATCAGATTTTATGACAGCTAGACTTATTTTGTTCCTAAAATATATAAGACCCTTTGAAAGCATAGGGAAATACTCAAATAGTTTTACTTCCTTAATTACTCTGTTTATGCCTTCCCTATATTTTATTATCTGCCTTCGTTTTTTTCAGCAGCCTTTTGATTATCACCGCCTCTGGCGGTGATAATCAAAAGTTTTAGCTAGTTGTGCCGTTACAGAACGGAAAGAGAACCGCGTAAGTAGCTAGAGTTCAGTTTTGTCTTAATCGGAACTTTGACTCATTTTTTATCTCAAGGCATTATTATCACCAAATTACATTTATTTTAGATTTCTGTTCCACGAATTCAAGTTATCTCCTTTTGAAGTGCAGCATACAACACTACCCAGTTATGTTCATGATTCAATGTGTGCAGTTGTATAAGGTTTTTCATTTCGAAGAAAGAAAACGAAGATTAAATAGTGTCGGTTAAGGTAAAGTATATCTGCGTTTATTATTCTTATTCTTCATTCTTATTCATGTAAGATTTATTCAGAACAGAAATCACTCTTCGACTACTTTACCATACAAAAAGTTGGTAACTTTCTAAATATTTTCTGGATAATATTTTGAGCATGTCGATCATGCAGGGTTGCAAAAGCATTTCATTTGCAGAGAGTTCGGGTGTGAAGTAAATAGATTTGCTGTGTGATGAGGTGCCCCTGTTTCGGTAAGCACTAGGGGAGTGTAACCACTGTTTGATGAGGAGTAGTAAGGTCCCAATTGTTATCAAGATGGCTGCCGCTGAACAAAAATTTGTTGTGGCGTTAACAGTTAATGCGAGTTGAGCTATTTACTAATTATTCGGTACTAATGTATGTATGACAAAATTATATTAGCCAATAGCAAATTTTATTACCAGAAATAAACAATTCCTACTAAACGGTTCTCTTTCTCGTCAAACTAAGTCATTGAATAAACCAAGTAACGTCATCGTAGAAGTAAACTAGAGAATCTGAGGTAATTATAAAGGTCATTTTACGCGATTCAGTTGCTTATTAATAAACTTATGTCACAATTCCCTACCTGCTGGATTCTGGTTTTAATAATAGTTTTATCTCGAGAAAGGTAAATTTGAACACAATAGGTGTTATAAGGTACATAATTTTTATTTTCGGGTGTTTGAAGTATTGCTCCCAGAGTTGGAGTAAACTCGCCCTATGTTTTATCTTAGATGTCATGAAAGGAAAAGAAGTCTTTTATGTTTCAAACCTCCCGAAATGCTTGATCTTATAGTTTTTGCTGGCTAACAACGTATAAGACTATATTCGTGGAGCCTATCTTCTCGTTGAAATAGAATATATTTTATGAATATTTAAGGAAAATGAACTTTTAGATATGAGATAATTTGGTGAAAGTTAGGAAGGAAAAGTGTTTCAAATTCAACTGAAAGTCTATCGAGGGAGAACTTTTTGTCTATGTTCCACCAATCTGATGTATTTTCGAATGGGAAAAATAAAGACATTAAGGAATATACATTTCCGACCACGAAGGCCGCACGGTACTAAAAACCGTTCCTTTCGAAAATAAAAAGAATTTAATCACTCGAAAAGGCGAATACAGCCAGGGACTAGAGATGAAGTTTTTTTTCCTCTCTCTCATTTTTAACGAGAAGTGGATCTCCTTAAGATTCTTCCACTCGAATCTTCATCAAATCGAAGTCGGGGGAGTAATTTCTTCTTTTTCCCTGCTTTTAAACCCATCCACTTAACCTCTCGCTCGTCCATTCCTATACCTCTGCTCCCCCCCGTTCCCCTCCCCGTTTCCTTCCCTCCATCCCATCCTCTTCCCTCTCATTCGATGCACCTCCGATCCAGACCTTAACCCTCCCTCCCAACTCTACACCCCCAAAAACCCTTCGCTTTAATCCACTCCCTTCTCTCCTCTTACCTCACAAAACAGAAACGCACTTCACCGGTGAAACGTTAGGTTGCCGATAAATAGCATAATGTGGCCGCAATCGTCGCATTGGTTGTGAGGGAGTAACGGACTGACTGAAGGATTAACAGTATTGATGAGCAGTAAAATGTACTCGAAAAGTTTTCATTTTCGCTTGTCGTTGGCACACTATCCCTATTGAAAAAATCTCTCCTTAACGTCGCGGCATAGAATTTGCTACGGAGCCGAAATAAGGTTGCCCAATGGGTAAAAGATCGCTCCTGTAAACACTTTCGCGGGCATGAATAGAGATAGATTTTGAGTTTTGGCTGCGCTTCACTTTGGAAAGTGATACTTAACCGCCAAATTATTTGTTTTCTATAGGTATTACACCTGGAGACGCAATTTAGCGTTGAAATTCTTCCCCCCAGACAATATAACTCTGATATCTAGTGGTTACTTGCGAAACACAAGAACAGACCCGTGTTGTCCAATATATAAGCGACTGACACACTCAAACACTCCAGTGGGTGCTACGGGAAAACCTATGCATGCTCACGTCAGAAACAATATACTGGTTACAGCCATACCAACTATTAGTGGACCTTAACAAGGAGTTGTGCAAATGGCCCCTCGTAGTAGTTTTCCAGGGGTGTTTCACTCCTAACATAAATGCCGTGAAAATATTCAAGCGGGGCAATTGTCGTAGTATGCTGATCCTGGGGGGATAATCAAAGCACCGGTACCTGCGGCAGGGGTCACGTTTGTTGTTGAGTCCGCGACTATTCACAGCTTCCCATGCGCATCAGTGTTCCGTGACCTTGTTCGTCCTTCACATGTTACTTTAACACGTGCAAATTTTCTTTGCTCGTACTCAGTGATGTACCCCAAATTGTTGTCGTTCTAGGATGATATACTATGATGATGTTTAGTATAGATAGCATATTTCATAAGACTTTTATGCGTTTTAAATTTTCCTAATCCATTCCCTTGAATTATTCAGGCGGGAATTGAACTATATGACCACATACTTCTTTTTTTGCATGAAATTAATTGTTTGCGTTGTAAAAATTTAGCATATTTACACGTAATGATTCGTACGTTGTGTGGATTCACCCCCTGCTACACTACTGACTTTCATAGCATTTAGCATTTTCGGATGTAGATAATGAAAAACCATCTTAACGCATTAACCATTATAAATGCCCGAATTTAAAACGATCAGTATTTTAAGACACGTAAATACGGCTCGTACATAAATAGATCATATACAATTCCATTACCATATCTGGTTTGTCTCTCGAATATGATAGTTTCGATTGTCCCAGCGTCGAGCGAGCGCAGTAATCGATACATATTGTCTTTAGCTTAAGCTTTAATTCACTTGGATAACGTATCGTCGTTTCCTCTTCTGGAATAGATGAAATGATTGTCTTGGTTTTGTCCGTTGGATTTATAAACTTATCCACTGCGTGTGTTTATAATTAATAATTTAACTTTAATAATTTAAGATTCCAGGGAGTGAATGAAGGGTGGTATTTACCCACCCTTCATTCGCTTTCTGGAAACCAAAGTACACTCTACATGCACGGCGAAACCTGATTGGCGTAAATGTTCTCAGCATTCGGTCTTCCCCCATAATTAGTAGAAATTAGTGCAACAAATTTTGCGTTTTATTGCTGATAAAATGTAGTATTGCTTTGTAGGACACACACTCACCGCATTTAATTATTATGAATACCGAATCTTAAGGGTTGCTGAGAAAAAAGCATAGATTTTCCAAACATATAGCGGAGATTTTAGACTATTTTCAGTATTCAGCTTATGTCTGCCAAAATTTACTGACTCCACTACTAATTACTTGTTTTCATTCCGAATTCCCAGTTTTTTCTACGCACCTAAGAATGTCATATATTGAGGTGATATTTTTCGAACGTTAACCAGAAATGTGTTTTGGCGTCAGGTGCTCCAGTAGATACTGCTGAACTAAACCTAGGTCACTAATCGAAAATATAAAAATATACTCCTAACTAAGAAGACTCTAAATCACGCGAATATTGGGCTGCCACGAACGGTCTTCAAAGGCCGGAAGACTTCAGCCAGTATTTTCCTTAGTAATGAATTTTTGTGACTACGCGCTGAAGAAATAAAAGCCTGCCTCTGCGAGATTACGGAGCGATTTTAAAAATCGAGTTCAATTGGACTCGGTGCAATGAAAAAAATAAACAATAAGTCTCGAGTTTGTGATTTTAATGGTTTTTTTATATGTGGAAACCGGTTTTTTGCAGCGAGGTCTTCGAATTGCCCAGGACGTAAGAGCGATCCTTCCACCCCCCCCCCTCTCCCTTTTCCCCCTCCCCCTCGAGTTCCACTTACACACACACACACACATACCTGAATCGATCCACCTTCCTTCCATCACCACCACCCACCACCCCCCGTCCCCCCCCCCCCTCGCCCCCCCCGCCTCCCCCGGCCGCGCCCCCCACCCCCGCCCCCCCTGCCCCCCCCCCCCCCCCGCGCGCGCGCGCACCCTCGCGTTATTTTCGATCGACCAGGGGAAAGCCTCGGGCCGCTGGGGAAGGATTACCCCCCCTTCCCCCACTCCCTCCTCCGCGGGCGACGAAAAGTAATGACGATCGCCGAAAACTAACCTGCAACGAAATTCGAAAATGTTACGCCGAACGATAAGATTTTGGTGGCGATAAACCACGATCCTCGCATTTCCCCAAGAAACTCCACGGATCACACTCCTGTGGCCACGTGTCTTCAACACAACTTCTCATTAACGCCTCATTTTTATCAAAAACATTCAAACTTTTTGTATGCTTTGATAAAATTAAGCGAAAAAGCTCGCCTTTGAGACCAATGACTCCTGCGCTCTAAGAAAAATCATTCAATTTTCTTGTTGGCTTGGTAAAATTAAGTCCCCTGAAAACGTAATTACGAGCTATGAAGCAGATAAGGTCAGATAGGTTATACGAAACTTTGGGGTTGCTGTTAAAGTTATTTATCTCGTCAAATGATGTGTGGGAGGTAATTGGATCTGTTCCAAGCGGTCACTCACGCTGAGAAAACCAAATTACGGGTTCCACTAGACTATAGGCTGTAATCCACTAGGCCAGTAGGACATCCGAGGCTACTATGCGACTAATCTATAATCTCAGAAGAAGAGCAAGGTGTATGGGTGAGTGAAAGTAGCGTTTTCGCCCAGAAAGACGAAACCCAATTTTCGCAAGACATTTTAAGTAATAATATGCACCATAATGATAATGTAATCCAATGTCCTGTAATATGACCCTGTAATATCATATACCCATTTATAAGTTTCAGGGACCCATTTTTCCTTTTTTAGTATGTGACACGACTCGTTCAATTTCCCCCTTTGGATCGCCGGATGGCGAAACAAATTCTAAAGACCTCTATTCTCCACTCTGCAAGGTGACCCAATCAGCGAGAGCACAGCGAGAGCACGGAGAGAAGCACGATGTAAATTTCGAGCAAAGCGGCGAGAAACCACCGATGAACACACATCGGTCGGGAACAGCGGTCGGTCGGCGGGCAGTCCTCTCTGCACACGCGAGACCGCATGTGCGAGACAAGGTGGTGCCCCGCCCCCCCTTCCTCCCCATTCAGCAAGTAATCAATAATCTTTGATATCATTGGAAAGCAATCAATGGACAGTAATATCTATACAATGGAAGGTAATTATAAAAGTACTTGATGTGAATGTGGAAGGTAATCAATCTATACGGTAAGCGACGTTGATTACCTTCCGAATCGAATTAGGGTTCGGAAGGTAATCTACCAGCTATACAGAAGGTGATGACCAGGAAAATCTATCAACTATTCAACATGGAAGGCAATATCTGCTCTCAACATACCATGAAAAATGAATATAAAAGCCCCTCTCATCTCCGTTATCAACATCATCAACATCCTCATCCATTCTCATCCAATATCAACACCAACACAATCTACCAACATGTCTCTCGACTTCTCCCTCTTCCACTCCCCAGACCAAAGCCAGCCCTTCTGCAACGACCTACTGGACACTCTCAAGAAACGCGGCGTGGCCAGACTCACCAACCATGGCATTCCAGACGATATCATCTTCCAACTCTTCAACATGGTATACCTCCCCCCCACCCTAGCCCTACTATCCTGTCCACCGTGCATTGCTAACGCAACAGAAGACCCGCGCATTCTTCGCCGTCTCCCACGAAGGCAAAATGACAGCCAAACACCCCCCCGAATCCACCCCCAACCGCGGCTACAGCTACGTCGGCCAAGAATCCGTCTCAACCATCAGCGGGTTCGAAAAGGGCCTCCCCCAGGGGCAATACATCCGCGACATCAAAGAAACGTTCGACATGGGCTCGCCCACCGATCCCTTAGTATCCAACATCTGGATGCCCGAGTCCATCCTCCCGGGTTTCCGCGGATTCATGGAAGATTTCTATACCCGCTGCTTTGAGCTCGAGCAGACCATTCTCACTGCACTGGCGCGAGCCTTGGGCATCCCGGAAAGAACACTGCTCTCCCTGCACGACAGCGCAGAGAACGAATTCCGCCTCCTGCACTACCCCGCCATCCCCTCGTCGGTGCTGAAAGACGGCACGTCGACGCGCATCGCCGAGCACACCGACTTCGGGACCATCACGATGCTCTTCCAGGACTCGACGGGCGGGCTGCAAGTCGAGGACCAGACCATGTTAGGCTCCGGCGTGTTTCGCGGCGTCGAGTCCGGCGCGAAGACGGAGGTTATTCTGAACATCGGGGATTCGCTACAGCGGTTGACGAACGATACGTTCCGCGCTGCGTGTCATCGGGTGACGTATCCGCCTAGTGTTAAGATTGAGGAGGATAAAGAGGAGGTGATCCCGGAGCGGTTCTCGATTGCGTACTTTGCGAAGCCGAATCGGAATGCGTCGTTGTTGCCGTTTAAGGAGTTTGTGGATGAGAGTCGGCCTTGTCGGTATGATGATTTGACGGCGTGGGAGTATAATAATTTGCGGATTGCCA
>WURS02005983.1:0-12590 GCA_011762765.2 Rhinocypha anisoptera
GCTACATTCTTCAAGAAGAAGTAAGGGAAAGTGAAGAGCATTGGGGGAAGTGAGAAGCGTTCATTGTGGGAGAAAGAGAATCCGCTGAGCATACTAATTTCTGGAATTCTCGACTATGACCAAGGAAATTCGACTGAATACCCTGTGTGATTGACAAATTGAGTACGAAATTTTCAAAACTATTTTAATGAGATTTGCTGAGTTTTGCCCTCAAAAGGGTTAAAAAAGTTATTGATAGAATAGGTATATAAATTCGAAGACTAAATAGATATAAGAATAATATTATACCCATATGTCTGGAGGTATGGAAAATAGATTGTTGAATAAAAAGAAAATGTATTCCATTATTATTTACTTTTATTGCCACTGAAAAAGATTCACTATGAATAATGTAAGAAGCTGGAACTTGAAGTAAAATTTACCATTAGCTCTGTGAGAGACTTTGCCAGTCTAATGTACTCGATGTGACTAGATACCGCCTTTGTCGACGAGTATTTCTGCTGTGTCACATAGAAAGAATGCATAGACATCGGAAAAATACCGTCATATTGAGACAGTTTAACTCCATACAACCCCGTTTATCTCCCGTAAACAAATCGAATCACTGATTCCGATAATTGATAGAACGTGTAAATTCACTCAATGGACGCAAATCTGCACACAAAAAATATCCATTTTCAACTTTTTATTCCCTAAATCCGCAATTACATCCAGACTGATTTTTTAGACAGAAAACTAGGTTTTGAATGGATATAGTAATATGAAGGGAAGAATCGACTCTCCATAAGCGTCCCGTGGCATTAAATGGACCTTCTCAGGATTTCATAGAAGAATTTCATTACAGCGTATTGCTCATCTCGTGTTACCTCCATCAGTTACCAGAGGCGAATTGAACCTGATTCAATTTGCAACGGCTTCCGCTAACGAAATATGAAGTAGTGTCAATGAAACTTGTACCGAATATATATCACACATTAAGTTAACGATTAACATTATACTAAGTATTTGTACAAAAAATATGGAACAAAAGGTTTGGTCATTCTTTATTGAATATCCCTCTCGACATACACAGAAAACACGTACTATACTTGTGTGACAAATAAATATTACAATTCGGAAGAACTGCGGTGATCACAAAGAAAAAGCACCCCTATCATCCCCATCTCTTTAGGTGCCGATTTTCCAGTTTCTTTCCTCTCATGTAGTACCTTTTCATGTTTTCGTTTCTAAGGTTGCATTCTAAGGTTACTTCTTTCATACTTCCAAACACCATAAGTCTCTCTTTTTGTACCTCCCTGGCTCAGTTTTTGAAATCGCTTTCTTAAGCTTTACATCTAGCTTCAAAATCGGGCTTTTAGAGAAGTGGTGGGAAGATGTCCGTTGGATTGAGCGAATTGAAGTATGGGCAAGGAAAATATTGGAAAACATGGAGATTCCCGCAGTCGCATAAATATTTTTCCTATTAGTGGAGGAGAGAACATTTTTATAGGGAATTCAGAGAAGGAAAAAAAGCGAATAAAAGGGATATTAAAGAGTAATGGGATTTTGAAGGTCGTAATGAAAGGAATAATGTTGAGTAAGCAAGTTCAAATGAGGAAATGAATTGGCATTTTATTACTTGAAGGAAATAGTGACTGTAGCTAGAGTAGAAAGGTGCATTTCCAGATGCATTGTGCAGTGCTTAAGAAGTTCTTTACGATTTCATGAGAGGGGATAATATTTTTCTGGAACCATTGAGCCTACCCGAATTACCGCTAATAAAAATTGATTAGTAAAAGATACTATTCTTTCAAACTACCAGTCCTCGCCTCTGCTCGTGTCTATCACCACGAAATCTCATTTCGAAAATCTGCCACCCATCATTCATTCGATATCATCTCGATTCCTCATGTAGGATTCTACATACAAATTTCTCAAGATCCACAACCACTGTTAAACTCTACAATTTGACTGCAACATTTGTACCTTTCAAGCGCTTGATCTAATTTCAATTGCTTCTTAACGGTCATTCCCAAACATTTTTAATGGCGCTCTTTATTCCATAGGCGAAATTTTCTAATTTCCACATTCTATATTTATGAAAGCTTTCAAATATATAGAAAATGACATGCATCTACTAATATTTCCAACAAAAAAGGAAATCTCCCTTAGTCTAGTTAGGACTACCTGACTTAGTCTTTACCCTTCAAGCCTCATTTCCTAACACTCCTTGACAGTAACAGCGTCGATCTATAAGCGAAAAAGCCTTTCAATTAATATTTCCAAACCTGAGATAGAAAACTTTTCCTCGAACCTTGTCAGTAAATGTTCTACACTCGCCTTTGAGTGATATTTCACACAGCCGCCTCCGTCTCAGCTGTCTCTTTTCACTCCACATGTTCCCATCCTTGTAATCAATTCCGCCGATGATCATATCTTTTTTCGTTTGCTCCCTCTTTCAAATATGAAATTAAAGAATTTGCGAATTTACACAAAATAGTTAAATAATAAATTTAGTTAATTAATAAAAATAGTTAAATAATATATGTTGAATTTTGCCTCATTTATTTCCTGATGATGATGTATAAGTTATAGCTACATGTTATAGTTATACGTTACAGGAACATTGAAACCCACGTCGTAATGATAAAAAATAATAATTTTTTGGAAAATTGCAAATTCTTTAATTTCATAATGATGAAATTCCACCACATCACGCCTGATACTTCACTTTTTCCATCTTTTAATTTCGACGACTCTGATTTCTCGATTCACTTTCATGTATTTCATCATACGGCAATAATCTTATTGCGTTGCATTACCCTTCTCTGCAATCGTCACCTTCTCATGTACCGTAAATACCTTAGAACACCCTCGTAAAACCATGAACGAGCCTCCTACATCCTCCCTTCCTACTATCCATCTGGGCATAACCTTCACTCACAGGGACTGCTGTACCAACCCGACCAACCCCTCCCCAAATCCCTTACTCCGCACCCCTTTTCTTGGCACTCAGAACTTCGAAACCTTCCCATACCCTACCCACCCCACCCTCTCTCTGGACAACTTCCAGCTTTTCTTTAAGAGAAGACTAGTTATTTTCATTGCTGTCGAAGGCGTCTTCATCGGAAACCCGAAGACTACCCTAAAATTTTGTCTTGTGATATTTTTCTTTCCACTTCGGGCGTATGCGAATATTTAATAAATTTGTATGTGAGCATTCATACATGAAAATACACTCATCGTCGGCGACGTAGTTACTTGGATCTGGGCATCAATCAGTGGTTCAATTCTCGCTCCAGTTGAACTTAATTGTTTGGACCCTCAACCCTTCTACTTTACTTAACTCATTTTTGTATGTAACATATCTCTTTTCCTTTATTCCCGTGTAAACAAACATGAACATATGTTTTACATTGCTGTGCTCGTATGAAGTGCTATAATCACATGGCTTACAACTATTGTACTTTCCAAAAAGTCACAACCTGGACCTTTTACATTGTAATATGTTTGTATTGCAATGACGGTAATATTTCAGGGCGTGGGTATTCATATATTTCAGGCGACATACTTTCTCGTTTTGGGAAATGATTTAGGTTTCGGTCATTAGGAAATCAGGTTTTGATGTATATGTGAGAAAACTGCAATATTAATTCAATCGACACGTTCGATTGGAAAGCCGGTTTGGGCATTTTTCTTTGTACGTGATTGATTTGAAAGACTTGAACCTTACGGCCTAAATTTGGAGTCGTGATCTATGTCATCTCAATTTAGTAACTGTTGATTTCACTTGTTGTCCCCAGTCGTACTCTTTAAATCCCACTCCTCCACTTTTCGAGAAAGCTCGAAATATGCGGCATTCTTTACGATTTGAATAATTCTTAGAACTTGAATAAAAAAAGCCTGGGTGGGTCAAAACGAGAGCTTTAAACCACGATTCTCAGAGACGATATCAATTTAATTTAATCTCACAACAGGGAGCGGACACTCGACCGAAGAACGAATTATATGCTCAATCGCGAGTTCCGCTTTTGTCATTTGAAAGACGGTAGGCTTAAGGTTCATTCCGTAGAAGCTTCCAAGTACTTGGCTCGTTGCACCCTGGCGGAACGATCCCTCGCCCGACGGCGGTCTGTGGAGCGAGGGGAGAGGGCAGGATGAGTGGGAGGGGCAGTTTTTTTTTTACTTCTAAAAGGGGTTGACGTTTCGTTTGGGAACCCTCACCCCTCGGCGGTGTCTGCCTTGGGTCGTCTCCACGGAACATGAATATAAACAGTCGTTATGCCCAGCGAAACAGCAGGCTACTCATGGCCTACGCGGCGTTATTTGGAAGCATTGCCAGGGGTTTTGAGGGCCTTAGATGGCTCCCTTTAGAAGCTGGAAAGAACAAAATCCTTCACATGGTTTCGGAATATTGTCGTGTCCCATTCCCGATCTCACATGTGTGTTTGTGAACTTTTCTACGATCGTCATGAACCAACTGCCATTGCCGAGGGAACAATTTTGGGAACCTCGCCGACCAGGGCAACTTTTACTCGAGGATAACTTTTACTAGGATAACTTTACTTTACTAGGATAACTTTACTTTACTCGAGGATTACTTTTACTAGGATAACTTTATATTTACTCGAGGCTAACTTACGTTGTATCACCCTGCAAACCGCCGGCGTGCGGCATGGGGCTATTCAAGCCGGATAAGCCAAAAGTCACAAATTCGTGTCTCGACTCGAGTATAGATGTTGTGTTCGTTCATGTGGATTCTTTGGCATGATAAAGATGATAAAGCAATGATGAAATGACCATGGCCGACGATGAGAACTATAAACAAAAATAATACTATTTGGTGTCCTCTTTCAGGATCTGGAAAGAAAACAGAGAACTTAAATTGATTCGTAATGCACTCGACTCGTAGTTATTAGTTCCTGAGGCTAATTAGTCGAGTTACATACTTCCCTCGTATCGAAACTATGCCACGTAAATAGACGGTTGTCCGGTGTTTGCATAGACGAGTCCCATTGATCTGAAGTCACTCCACTATCAAGAAGATACGGTAGAGAATGTAAGATATGTTATTGCGTGATAAGTTGAAAAAGGTAAAATAACTCTCATTTGAATCCGATCACTTTAATGTAACCACTCGATGCTCACTGAGCTATGATTAAAAAATCGTTGCCAAAATTTAAACATGTACGTAAATCCATGTGAAGAATAAAGAAAATAATCTGCCTAATGGTGATCTTATATCTTTAGACCCTACTCATCTTGTGATAAAATGTGAATGAGATATAGTAAAATATTTGGTTCGTGCTAAATAAATTAAAACTGAAAGTGCTTATCCTAGTGCTTTTCTGCTACTATTGTATTTTAGTACTATTGTTTGTAATTGAGCAACACATCCCTTCGATGCCCGTAGGTAATGTGGATATACAAAATAAGTTTAGCCTTGTACATTACCAAGTTTGTTATAAAATTAAAATAAGTACTTATTTACGAGGGCGAGAGGGAGAAGGCTGAATAACTCCTTCGTCTCCACCAAACGTTCGCAGGCATCAGCTGAAAGTTTTCCGTGACGTGACGTACAATAACGGCTTGCTTTACTTCCGGGTCGGAAACAATTCACGACTTTTTTATTCCCAGCATGTATTGCGTGTAGACTTCCTCAATTATCGACAGAACTGACTCGACCCCGGAAATAAAAAAAATGACATCGAGCATCTTCCCCCTGTCGTGCAGCATTAGAGCCGCAGAATTGAACCAGATTTAAACTTACGATCCCAAACTGGACAAGTGAAACCGGAAAGCACGTGGACAAGAAGAGTTGTTACTTTCAGTGGCAACACTAAATGGAAAAAAGTCTCGACTTCATCACTTCTCCCATCGAAAGTGGCCGTAATAGCGGTAATCGGGTTGGATATCCTAATTGAACTGAACTGACAGACCATTGTTGATGAGGGAACGAAAAACAAATGATGGAAGGGACTTTGACGCAAGCAGATATAAAGTGTGTGTGAGCATGAAATGGTCATGAGCTATCCACCGCCAGTGGAGAAAAGGCCAAAGTAACACGCAGAGGCATGGAATGCGGAAAGTCCTAAAACCCAACTCATGGACTTTCTCTTTCTGTTCAGGTGACTTTTTGGTGACCTTCACGATGACAGATTAGGCAAAATCTTATATTCTTGGATGCTTCTTTTTTCCCATCGACTTGGTAGATGGCGGGTTTTTTCCCTGAATGGCAAAGTTTAAAATAGCAAAAATTTTTGTTCCTAGGCAGCATCCTACAGATTGGTTGCCATTTTATTTATTACAAAGTGAATACTATCTGGTTTTGAATTCAAAAGTTATAAAACGGATAGTTATTTATGTTATGGTCCAAGGCAGATTGCTACCTTCATACTTTCTATAATGAATAAGCTAATTATTCTAAAGGTTGGGGTAACATTTCAACTCTTTTTATTGTTGCAAAATATTTTATTGTTTTCAAAGATGTTCTTCTTTGGAAAACGTAAACGTTGGGAAATCATGAGAATAGAAAATAAATGCAAAGGAAGACATATTTTGAGGGAATTTTGTTGCTTATTTAAAGGGAAATAATTTTTAAATAAAGTCAATGCAGAAAACAATTGTGATAATTATCGAAAGAGAGGTGAAGGCGCCCACCTGCGAATATAATCTTGAAATACAGGCGGCCGCTGAGACGAGACACCCAGTCCACAATCTAAACTATGTTTATAAGGAGTTTATACTGTGCCCAGCTCATACTTGGGTAGGGAAGGGGGAACTTACCTACCCACCCATGCCGTGCCCTCCCACATTCTTCCCTGTCCTTCTATATGCATACACCTACCATCGACCGAAAGAGATCCGAGAAGCGTGGTGGTTCATCTTTGTCGAAATTATTATAATTACTCTTAGGCATAAATCCTTTGTTGCAATAGTGAGCATGTGGCTTGTTAATCTGGTGGATGTAGTGTGTCGATACCGGTGAAGTACATGGGCTATATAATGTACCTAATTTAAGGTAACTTAAATGTCTCTCAGAGAAATCTGAGTGACTAGACGGACGAAAGGAGAAACCGCAGAGGAGAAACGAGGCGTCTTAGAGGCAAATGTCAGGAAGGAGACAACGGACCCTCACCAGGGCCATCAACAGGAAGTGAAGGCTACCTATTTTAAAGCTATCAGCCAAAGATAAGCGAGATTTTTCTTAGTTCTGGGTTTTAGGAAAACTTAACAACTACACGAAAAAGAAATAATGTGAAAAAATTAATTTTTGAAATACATAGGTACATAGTAAATTCGTGGATTTCAAACTTCGTATGGCTTAAAATGTGCTTTAACCTCACGTATCAAACCAATTTCGGCGGAGTACCGATTGCACGCCTGTAAACAATTTGGCAATCCGGTCCTATCATGTGAGATCTTCATGCGCATGCATGAACATTAACAATATATTGCTGCTGATGGTTAATTAAAAGTCTATTCTATTGGTATTCTTTGTAAATGGGCGCCATCCTTAGTCAGTATCGATATATTAACGCCTTAAGATACCAACACAGTATCCCCGAGAGCGTTAGCGTCGATCCTTGTTTCTTCTTCCAAAAATGAAGATAGAAAATGTCCCTTGTTGTTTATGTTTTCGTGCTCACAGGAAAGTTGCCCGGAGGAAATCGTCCTCCGGGTCCATATTTCTGTAAAATTTGGAAAATGTCAACGACCCGCGACCGTCGTCAACACTCATAAGTATCATGGTTTTACACAGGTGAAATAAACGTTTGCCTACAACCCCAAACCATGTAAAATGTATAATTTTAAAGAACCCTGATGGAAAAGCCTATGTTTTACGAAAACCATATGGTTGGAACCGAAGTGGATGAGTAACTAATGCAAATTTCAGATTTCACATCCCAAATTTTAATATTTTTAAAAGGTGAGTTTTCTGTACTTTTTACGTAATTGTCGCAAGAGGCCGGCGACATAGGGGGTCTCGGGACGAGTCAAGAAAAAAGGCAGTTTTTTTTCAAAGAATATGCTCATACGTATTTAGGGCACACGCAGAACAATTTGCTTGTATTTAGAGCACAGAGAACTCACGTGGCCAGGAGAGAGAGATAGAGAGCCTGGTCTACGGGGGGACGGTAATAGGCACTGTTCATCGGAATGGTTGTCGCGGGCGGGACAGGTCTGCAGACGCCGTCACGCCGGCGTAACTCCTTCATTGTCGGGAAGAAATGTGTGGTCGGGAGGTCCAGGGTAGCGGCGGACGCGGTCACGGCAGGAGTAACTCGGAGGGTCTTCGTCCATCGCTGGTCGCAGTCAGATGGCCTAGTACGCGGTCACGACAAGCGTAGCCAACTCGTGCTAGGCGCGGTCTCCAGGAGGAACCACTGACTCACTGACCTCAAGCCTAGGCTGGGGCAGGGTTTATATACGTCTTCGGTCCCGTTCGTCCTCCGATCGTGGCCCTTCGGCCCCCTTTTGGAGACCCTTTCACAGGTTTGAGTCCGTGGCCCGCACGGTCCATTTCGTGGAACTCGCACTGCGACCACGGGGACAATACTCTTTCTCACTACCCTTGTCGGACTTCCTCTCGGAGTCGCACTGTCCTCTACGAAACAAAACCCCTTTTTACCCATACAGCGCGTGAAGTATCCTTCGGGGATAAGGGATTTGGGTGTTCGGGAAAAAAGGAAAAAGGGTATGGGACCCAGAGGAGACCCCGATGCGTAAAACAATATCTCTTTTTACGCATACGGCCAGTGAGGCCTCCTGCCGAAAAAAGGGGACCCAGGCTTTTAGGGTCAGGGAAAAAGGGTGGGGGGGATGCCGATGCATGTCCTCAACATAATGTTACATATTACCTTTACATATAGTTTAAGAAATTCCATCTCTTTTCATTAGGAAATTTTTTTGCTATTTCTAATTTAGGTAATCATATTAGGTATGTACTTACATATAGATATAGATCATGGTAGCCGAGTAAGTTGGTAGAGCACTTGGCTACTAAAACAGCCAGGTGGCACAGGGAAAAGAACTGGTCCTCTTACTCTGTTGTTTGAATTTTACAATTACCAATGTACTTGGTATTAGGTCATCTCTATCTATACCTATAAGATCAATCTTAGTGTGGTTAAGCGTGATTTATTTCGTTTTATAAGGAATTTTAAAAACAAAACTGAATGGTCAAAAATATAAAGTTTAAAATGTATAGATATTGATAAAAGATCTGCTTGGAGTGAAGGAATCAACCATGCAGTTTCCACATAAATATTTCTTCGGCACTACCATTTATTCGTAGCAGTGCGTAGAAGCAGTAGAAATACCATCAGTATTTAATTGGAAACTGCTGAGTTGATTTCTTCACCCCAGGTATGATGAACCACCAAGTTCCGTCTGTGACAGTGTGGTAAAAGATCTGCTTTATATTCATATGTATACTTCAATTATGTATTTTCATGAACCTTGTGTAATTATTACTATGTAATTTTCTCTAACTACAAAGGAATGAAACATATTTTATTCAAGTCTAAAAAATATATAAGTAAGGTATAGCTAAAGGCTTTAATTTTTGGAATTTTGTTTCAGGAACATATAGGAGAATGACTAGTCTGAGAAGGCGATATCCACATCTAAAAGTAACATTAGCAGTGGGAGGATGGAACGAAGGTTCAGCAAATTATTCTGCAATGGCTGCCACAACAAA
This sequence comes from Rhinocypha anisoptera, assembly GCA_011762765.2. NCBI lineage: Eukaryota > Metazoa > Arthropoda > Insecta > Odonata > Chlorocyphidae > Rhinocypha > Rhinocypha anisoptera. The sequence goes on from WURS02005983.1 coordinate 9,683, forward strand.
TACAAGAGGCCTTTTCGTTTCAAGTGCCTTGGATTTCATTCAGTGAGTATTTTCATGTAGTTTGATGTTTTTATTTTTGCAATCTTCACTGTTTTTAAGAACACCTGGGAGTTCCATCCTTTCCCTTTCCATACTGGATTACCAAATGTACTAATGTACAGTTAATGGTTACCAAAAACCAGTATCTTGCACATTAGTACAAAGTAAGGGGAAGCATCAGGATGGGATATTGCTGACACATTAAGTATGTCTGTTGACAGTAATTCTGGAAGGTAGTCAGATTTAAATTGAACTTGTTTCTTTCCATTTTTAAAATAAAAAAAAAATATTTTATTTGTCTCATGTGAGTTCATTGACAAACAAGTAATACTTGACAAATTTTTTCTTATCTTGAAATCATGTACAACAAGATGGACCAACATGAACCTTTATCACAGCATTAGTTTGGTCATTTTTATTGTGTAAAAAAATAGTTTTTAAACATATAATATCAAAAATGATTTTTTTTATTTTACTAACAAATTGAATTTTCAAATGAAACTCTGCCATTAATATTAGCATTTTTAGTGTTTTACATAAAAAAATTTGTTCTCTCCATGATTTTCTGAGATTATGGCTCCAGAAGTCTTGGCAAAGAGATATTTTTTGCAATATATTAAATGAGTTTTAAATATTCATACTTAGGTTTTTCTTTGTTTGTTTATATAATGTGTGTTATTATTCCCAATGTGTTAGTAGACCATCTGGTAGTTATTAGATTCATATGATATATGAGGAAAAAGTTAAGGAAACAAGAAACTTTATAATGGGATCATGAATTTTCTCCATTTGGTAACATTCGATGCCTGGTAGGCTTACGTTCACTACAATCACTGGATTGACCCCACAAGACACGAGGTCTTTTGTGTTTAAAATCTCTGACATGCATATATGACAATAGCAGCAAAATGGTTAATCATAGCAGGCATTAATCTTTGCATGAAAATGAGACCAATTGCCTCTATGCTGTTATATCTTATGGGAAATTCAAATGACCAAATAAATACTTTAATTTTGCTTATTTTGGAATCTCAAGGGAGATACAACTGCATGTGAAATCTCTAAACATCTTGCTCAGATCCAGAGAATTTTTCCTGCATGATTTGGACAATTATGACACTAAAAAGGAAGTTATATTAAGATGTAGAAGAGGAGGAATATTGTCATGAAAATTGAGAAAGGAATATTTGTGAGGTAGTGGTAGAAAATGTCACATTTAACAAAAATTCTACTTTATTTTTTCAGAATTTTTATTTATTTCACTGTAATTATTATTTTATAAAACAAACAGCACATTTTTATAAACGATTTTGTGTATTATTTCATTTAAAAAATAATAAAGGTAATCCATGTTAAATTCATCCATGGCTCATTCATTGTGACTTTCATGAAATAACTTTTCACCTTGATTATCTTCCATTAAGCTTCCGTGCACATAATGGTTGTACAGTGGCAACCTAAGACAAAGTTTACTCTAGATCATTTTTAATGGAATGAGTTTCTTCTATCCAAGAACTACTATTAGTATTACTAACTATTATTACTCTTACTAACTATTATTACTAACTATACTAACTATTAGTATTTTTGTTTATGGGTTGCATCAACGGCTATGAACATTTAGCACCTCTTCAAATAGTAGAAAAAAACTCTAATGAAAAAACACAACACACATGCCCTAGGCCTAGGCAGACTCAAACCTTTACTCGTATGATAAGGAAAGCAAGTGCTTTCCCCCCATGCTAACCTGGCCTGCCCTAATAGTTTTTATTGGTTTACTTTGATTGTTCAGAATTTTGTACATCAAACCCAGGTCAAAATATTTCAAAAGTCCACATGACAATGTGGTTATGATGTGGATGATGGGGAAAAGTGATGTGGCAAGGTGGAAAATTGAAGTGGGCAGCCCTCCTTTCCCCATCGTGGACCAATTCATCTAAATATGTCTGGGTAGTTATTATGGAGCAACACATTTATGCATTGCTCCATACTAACTACCCAGGCATATTTAGATGAATTGGTCCAAAAGGTTTAAGTCTGAAGATTTTTTCCTATTTAGGTCATTATTACATAGTGTTCTTGCATTTTAGTAACTGTAACCAATTAGCAAAAGATTTAGTTGTACCACATGATAATTTATGTTATAAAATGTGTCTTTGAAAGTTTGTTTTACTTGTTTTAATACTTTGAAGGGGTATGGATGAGGTAAAACAGCATAAATTATACCAGAAAGTTATACTATCATAAACCATTATAGTTTTGGAATGAAACTTATCACACAGTATTGGAGGATGTGTCACTGGTGCCTCTGGTGTCTTTTGATTATGGTTTCCAGTGTAATGGATCCATATTTCAGGGCTTGGTCCTGCAACAATGTATTTCAGCTATGGCTATGCAGTGAAGCAGATTTTATTAAACATGTGGTTAATTAAAATCCTATTTTGCTTTTTCAGAAATTATGACTTTGATGGTTTGGATTTGGACTGGGAATATCCAGGTAAACGTGGAGGAAAACCAGAAGAAGATAAAAAGAACTTTGTGGCCTTAGTTAGGGTAAGCATTAAAGATCCATTGATAAAACCAACTTGGGAGTATTAATCATTATAGAGTCAGGTGAGATGTGGTGGAAACGATCCATAATCTAAGAAATAGGTTAAAAAAAATTTTCAATTTCCACTTGAAAAACTTCTTCTTTATTCTGACATGTTTCGTGCACTACACCATTATCAAGTGAGTTCAAGCTCATACATTTAACTACATATAAGGGAACAGGGTAGGTGGGGGTTAAGGGCTATTGTGGTGGGTCACGTGGTATTGGGAAGAGGCATGGAGTGGCTCACTCCCAAGTCTACTGTTAGGGGGAGGTGTT
>WURS02005993.1:0-12589 GCA_011762765.2 Rhinocypha anisoptera
GGAGGAGGTGGGTGGTTCGGAGAAGAGAATTTCCCAAACCTCAGCGGACAGAATGGCCCTCCCTCCACTCATCCCTCTCTATCTCCCATATCCTCCTCCTCCCCCCCCCCTTCCACCTCACTTTTCTACGCCACACACTTTCCGATCCCTCTGTCTCTCTTGTGGCTTCAAACACTCCTCCTCCTCTCTCTGCTATCTATGTGTTCCATTTCGTCCCTCGTCCTTCTTTTCTTCTTCTCCCCCTCTGTCTGCACGCCCCTCTCCAAACCCACCCGTCACACACACACACACGGGGGCAAAAAAACATAAGGTCGAGTTTGCGTAACCGTTCGCCACGTTGTCTCCCGTTTCCTCTCTCGAGAAAGTATCCTCGTGCCCGAAAGTGTCCAAAACATGTGGACTCGAGGAGAAAAAAATCGTCAGAGATGAATCCTGTTCTCTCTCCCTCCGCTCGACCTTTCTCGGTGACCGCCCCAAAGTTTTTCTTGGAACTGTAACAGACCGATGTCCTTCGTCGATTGTACGTATGTATGTCTGAGGACCCCTTCTTCCTCTGTACTTGTTGTTTCGCCAATCCCCGTGGAATGCGGGAAGGGTTCGAGCGATCGAGACGCTCTTGCGGCTCCGCTTGCTTCGTCGTCCCGAGGGAAAGCTGCTTGCCTGTCGACCGAACCGGGATCGCCACGTACTTGTGCATGATGGACGCGAAATCGTTTTCTGATTGAGTTCGTGTGCTTTTGGGGTCCGATCGGAGATGCCTTCGTGATATAACAAATGGAGTGTCTCACGGGTTGTTGAAATAAATGTTTGTGTGCGTGTCGAACTATAGTATGAAGATAATGGGTGGATAATTTCTGTATTTCCGGGGCTTCATTGCATTCACCGCAGTAGCAGTTCTTCTTGGCGATTCTTCAAGGATCAGGAATTCGACGCCCTCGCGACTTTTTGGCTAGTATTTCTGAGCTCGTAATTTGTAACGATGCTGAATATTATTTATGTAGTCATAGACGATTCTTTTGGGGCGTTGAAAAAGTCTACAAGGCAAGTGGTTCGCTTTCTGGGGTACGTTATATCATTCGGATTTCTCCCTAGGAGGAGGAAGGAACCCCGACTTGCTCGGGAGTCGAACTCGCCATTTTGGACGATGCCAAACTGTCTTTAATTTTTTTCGAATTGGTTATCGAGTTATTTTTTCTCCTCGGATTCTTTCAACGTCGTCGTTAATTAGGGGTCGGGGGGAGGAGGATGAAAACGAATATTCAAGTTCCTCATCTTACTCCCAGCATCATCTCCCTTGGAGTTTAAGGCGGTGCGGTTTTAATGAGGCTGAAGGATGTCATTTTCATCTCGCTGACCGTTCTTCGGATGCGACACGGTTTTCTCTCCCCCCTCCCTCTCCCCCCTTCCCTCCCTTGTTTCTACCTCCGGTCTGCCGACGACGAAGTTCTTGAAAAGCGGTGGAAGTAGAGGCGAAGACAAGTCTTGCGGTCAGTTACCCCAATGGTTTTTTACACGTGTACACGAGCCACTGAGGACAGGACGCCGTCTTTGCTGCACTTGAGGGAGACCACGTTCGTGAGATTTATTTATATTCACGCGCCCGGCGCTGAATTGTTTCAGTGCTGAGGAAACTATGAGATTCGTGTCCCCCCCTCAGCCCCTTTTTTTTTGTCTCTTTATCTGGTGGATCGAACGAGAATTCTTTGCCACTAGGGAATCACAGTGGGTGAGAGATAGAGAAAAATGATGTTTGTAACATATATATATATTTCTATATGTATATACTTGTATACATATGTATATACACTTCAATGATACTCTTCCTCTTCATGACGGTGGTTATGTAACCACCCGGAATTTGAGTGTTTCTCTATTTTGTGTTCCTGTATTTCAGCTTTCTGTTCAAAGTACGGTTTTTCACTCGTATGAGTTGTCTTAGTTCGTGTGTGTATATATATAATATATTTTATTTATATATACATTTTTTGGCCATAAATAAAAAGGAGACATAAAGACAAGAGCGGACGGAACACTTGTTCAAATTCACGGCATGCATACATGTACGCCTATACGAACAGTCCGCTTGTCATACCCTCTTTGTCTTCGACACCGGTAGTATCGCCTGATTTGTTGGGTGATACACAGAACTTCCGTGGGCAGCAATTTTTCTAAATTCTGAGGTTGGCGACGACGACCACGTTTTGGATGAACCATCCGTGGGTCGCGACACCTCACTCACCGTCGTCACTCTTTTCGACGGCGGCGGGGGGTGCTTGTGTGTGCGTGGGCAGATGCCTTATCTCTTTCTTTCGGCGAGGGTCAGGGACCGCTCGGATGTGCAAGTCCTTTTTGCTCTCCTTTCCAACCCCCACCTTCCCCCTCCAACGGTGGTGGATGGTCGCCGGGCGGTGACATGGAGGCAGCCCCAGCGTGTTCGCCCCGAGGTTTTTCTCGGAACTCTTCTTCTCTCTCCACTGGTACTCGAGTCTCGCGCAATCTTATGATTATCTCCCCTCATTTCTATCCGTCGAAGATAGTCCTCTAATTTTCCGCGCTAACATACCCTAGTCTAGTTACATTATTGGGAAGTGAAGGGGATTTTGCATTCCTCTGGATGTGCATACCACGTATTCCCTAAAGATTGGAAAGTGACTAATATCACTGCGGTATTTAGTATCATCGATAGACAAGAACACAGCAACTACAGACTTATCCTTATCCCTTGCATCCATTTTATATAGGATCCTAGTGCAGTTCTATCATTGTTTTGTAGTTCTCGTAGTAGGTTTTGCATGGCAGTTTCTTCTTTTTGTGCGTAATGCATGACTTGTATCATGTGCATTGAGAGTGGTTGAGTATGGTGGTGGCTCACCCCCTGCCACACGCCCTTGTGGCGGCTTGCGTGGTATTATGTCGATGTAAATGTATCATGGAAAAATCGATCGCTGGTGAGAATCTGCTGATGAATGATAAGCATGAGTTCCTAAAGCGTAGATCTTGAGAAACCCAATTGGCAGTCTTATGCATATCATTTTAATAATCCTCATATAATATCCTTGATTTGAGTGGTTTCGGAGAAAAAATTTCAAATTCATGCGGTATTTCTAGGCGTTTAAAAATATTCCATAAAGTTCTCCATAAGAATTTATTGCAATCTTGGAATACTATGTCTTGGTCTGGACAATCATAACAAATTATGAATTAATGGAGGACCGTGGGGATGTCGTGCGGGAAGGGGGAAGGTTCCATTCTTTTGGGCCCTTGAGTGGATTCGCATTCAAAATCCTTGCTGCGGAAAATCCCCAGAAGGTTCTAGTCGGGTGCGTGGATTCGAAGGACGACCTCAAATCCTAACTTCTGGAGAACAGTCGCAGAATTAAATTGCGAGAATGACTTATTATTGGAAAATCGGGAGATGTAAAAACTTTACATTTCCCACTAATAATTTATTATTTTCTCTCGACCTAGATTTCGTTGAAAATTAACGTCACCTGAAGATTTTAGTTTGCAGGGGAACCACAACCGTGATAAAGAAATATATGCGAAAATTGCTGTTTTGTAACGTCTAGCCTATTGGTGGCCTATTATTATGATGTTGTGTGCTGGCCATTTGTTTCATTGTTGTTGATGTGAAGTATAATTTTGGATGGTCGAAGGCTGGAAAGTTTTTGTTTGGTGTATCTGTAAGGGAAAGAAGAGCAGGGATTGTTGCATGGAGGAATAGCGGGGACTGCTGAGTGCGAAGTGGGGGTAGAATGTGAAGTGAGAAACGAGAGAATAAAGACGTAAATTTGGTAGTGTGCGGCGGTTTTTTGGTTTACTCCCGAGGGGGATAATGGTACAAATAATTTCGACATTACAAACCAAGTTTACCCCATCGTCGCTAAATTTATATTCGCGAGGCGCCCCCTAACACGGTGTCACCGGTTTCCGCTCCTTTGGTGCGAGATACTCCCGTCATTCAGGTGGTGCATAAACGCATCGATCAAGGGGACTCATTCATGTCTACTTGGGAAAAGGATCACTGTAGAAAAATAGGAACAAAGTGTGAAAGTAGAATTAATCAACCAACTCTTAAAACCTTTAAAAATCAACATCTTTAAAAAAATAACAAACTGGGGTAAAAGAATAAAGCCTTCAGGTTCCACGTGGATTTTTATTTGACACGACCGGGGATTCTCAGCAGGAATGAATCATCAGGTCGTGTAGCCCTACTACGAAACCATGGTCGTCTCATATAAAAATTCAAGTGGAACCTGCAGAGATTATTTTTTTTACAGTTTCGACGTTACAGTTTCTTTTCTACGGACTTTAGTTTACTTTTACGTTACAGTTACCAATTTTCGTAGTTCTCCAACTGCATCCCAAATTGTTAAACTAGTTGAGAAGTGAGTCTGTGAAACCGGTGACTTTGATCAGGTTAGCGTAACTGCTTCCCCAAAAAGATGTTTGCTTAACGTGTCGGAATATTTCGAGGCTCTGATGACCGAGGGATGGGATTAACGACGACGCCAGGAGGAGTACGGTCTAAGGAGCACCCAAGTGTGAGAACAAATGAGTCTCCGCGAAAGGGCATCGACCCTAGGGGTGTGAGGGTGGGCGAGGAGGAGATAGAAGGGGGGAAACATTTTGTTCAAATAGCTTGATAAAGACCTCGGGTATTGCTTATAAACCTTCATTGTTTGTGTCTCCGTCGGAAAGTTCGTTGCTCCTCTGCAGGAAATGGCTCAACCCGATCACGTTCTTAAAGGTGGGCGAATAATTTTCTTTAAAGTTAGGATGATGTTTCCTAAATCTTGTCACGTTTACTCGCTAATCACCTGTTCAACTTCACGGTCATTATGAAGAAGAAATTCTAACCTAATGCATGAAAATTTGGGAAATTATAGACCAACATTCGTCATATTATATTAAGGGTTGCAGGTGTGATTAGTTAGGCGGAACGAACTAATTAGTTTCCACAGAGGTGACAAAAAATTATACTCTTTTGGTGAATTCTTCTCGAGATTATCACTGGGTCAGTTTAGTGGAAAGGTTCAGGTTCTTCAATTTTACTCTGGATGGGAAATTTTAAGTAACAGTCTCATTGCAATTTCCCCTAGCATATTTTCCATCACCTTGGTTTTATTACAACACAACACCGTCACCCAATTGTGTTGCTTAGCAATAAGATCATGGTGAGAAATATAGATACCTATATGGATGTGGAAGTCAAAATTCTTTTGATTCTCGAATTAATCCAATTATAAAGAATTTCCAACAATCTACGTCAAAGATTCCATCTTATATTCTCAGCTGAGTAAAATAGTAAAATGTGAATACCCGGCCGATGGCTGGCTATCGTGTTATGTATTACGTTTATAATTACCGCGAAGAAATGAAGTAATGTAAAATTTAAAAAGTCACAGAAATCCAGGCCTTTAAAATGAAGTACTTGGATTAGAATTAAATAAACCAGAAGGAATCCTGCTCTAATGGATAGATTTTAATTAACAACATCTTTAAAGAGTTATTCGTTAGTAGTTGTACCAAATTAGCTAACAGCATGGGTGACACATCTTAAATTATAATAATTGATAAATAAATCCCAGTGTATAAATGTCAATAAATATTTAAATCCCGAAGACTTTCATGTCTAAGATATATTTATCAATCCGTTTCTTCCAATTGATGTTGTCACTACTGCTTTTTCATTGTAAAAGGATATATTTTATTTCGCAGTCAGTGTTATACACTTTGAAAATAATTTTATATTATTGTTTAATACTTTTACTTTAAGAAATTTACAATCTAATTTCAGTAATAAAAGTAAGATTGCCTCATTTCCGTTTTGAAATAATGGCAATTTTCTAATCGAACTGTGTCTGAATTGGGAAAAACTGGCAAGGTGTGTTTATGAATTAGCTAAATAAATTTCTTTTTTAGACATTTCTATTTGCCTATGTATGTGTATATATGTGGAAAAAGTACTCTTAAATATCTTATTATTGTCAATTGAATGTTTCTATGTAAAACCTAGAGTATTGTAATTATAAGGTGGGTTTGATAGCTGACATTAGTACCCATTTAGTGCTAAGCTGCACAGTGTATGGATATTCACACAGAGTGATACGGAAGCCAGTTCCTTTCACAGTTCCGCCAGCGGTCTAGGTGGAACTGTCCAAGGACGTTACCGGGCCTTCGGGCCGTATTCCTCATTCAGTAACCCAGCCCCTACCCATTGGGGGTACCACGGCCTTTACATATTGAAAAATTACTTAAAATTCATTGTATTATCAAATGCTTCATCAGAATCAATCTTATTTCAGCTTAATAGAATTTTCGTACTATGTTCATGTTTTCCTCTTAATGAACCCGTACTACTCTGTGGCATTGAACCCCCTTAGTCTAACGTAGTCTCCTTTGAGATTTTTGACTCTCAAAACTTTTCACACCTTGTAGTGTGTACCTGCTAAACATTGCAACTGAATCGTTTTATTTGGTTCTCAGGTTTTCTCGGAAATTATTCTAAGCCGTACCCAATTAAATTTATTATAAAATTTTCAGATACGGTTTCGCACGATTAAAGCATCTGTCGTGGAATACTATGCAGTGACGAATTAATAAAGAAATTTCGTTAAGATGAAATAAATAACTACACGTGTGATGTGTCAGATGACTTATAATTTGCAGAGTTACACGTAACAGAAAGAAAAGAGATGGATAATCAAAACGAACGGCGGTGGACATTTTGAGATTGATCCATGAAGATGCATAGACATAGTATATTCACTCGATTCCTTTGCAGAAACATATTTGGAATATTTATTGAAAAGCATGCATGCATTGGTGCGTGATTATACTTCACATTGATTGTAAATTGCCGAAGCAACGGTGCCTTGGGTGTTCAATTATCGGCGGTCGCATTCAAGCCTTCACGGCTAAAATTCTATTCCCCTCGGAATCCGGTGATATTAATTAAGATCTCTGGAAGGCAGAAACCAATATCGTACATAATCTCTAAAAGAAAGGCATCCATCCCAGTAACTGATGAAAAAATTTTTAAAAATCTCCGTTGTTACCAATTTAATTTTGAGAGAGTGGATAACAGCTCATCCATCTCCACAAGTGACGCTGTAAATGCTGCTGCAGCAGGCGGTAGCCTCTCGACAAGAAATCGCGCGGCATTAATCCTCCTCCGTTCCGATCAAATGTTACTCGCCTTTTCTACAGCTCTATGACATCAGTACTTCATTCTTCTACTCTAATGGTCGTTAACAGCTGTATTAATAACTATTAACAATTATAAATTATTCAACCCGTGCGTCTTGGATCCCGAAGGTTAAAGTATCAACATCCTTAGTTCAGTCATTTCTTTTCATAGTTTAGGAAAGTAATTTCCGGTTTAAGTCCTCTGGTTTGCTTTTAATAACAGGGTTAACTAAAATTTTTCCCGGAATTACTTTTTCCACTACAACCCCACGCATTGGCATCCAATATTAAATTTGCTCTTTTTGCATTTTCAATCATGTTTCAAAGTTGTTCGAGTGTTAACCCTTTTCTCTGAACTTAAAAGGAAAAAATATTCCCAGTCGAACGCGGTTACCTTTATTGTATCTTCTACGTAATAATGTAATACGTAATATTTATTATTATTAGAGAAATACAATTTCATAGTAAAATAGTCTACTTTAAATAATTGGTAAGTATAAGTATAATAGTTAATCGTCGATTATTATATCAATTTATGTGTCAAAAATAGCATTTAATTCATACTAATTGGTAACTTGCAATCATACTGATGTCATCCGGTGACTCGATGAGATAATTATTAGGGTTTTCATTATTTTTTAATGAATTTTGATCACTAAAAATAAAATTCTTGAAATATCTTATTCATGAAAAACATTGATGTCTGTAATCCGTTATTACAAAGGAACGAAGAAGAGTATAGAACAGTTAGTGTGGAAAATATGAGAGATGTTATGGTGGTGGTACAGCAGTTTTTTGGTGAATTTCAGGTTACTGATGTAAGGAAAGTATTTGTCTTAGAGTAAAATGTGAATATCCAAGAAGGTTACATTAATAGTAGGTGAAATTGAAAGAGACGGAGGAGAAATATTTGAAGGAAGAAATAGTAGATTATCGTTATTGACTTTCGTGATGGTAGATCAGGAAAATGTCGTCTACACATATCCTATTTCTAAGACAAAGGAGCGGCTGAAGAGGGACATGGGAAAGGTTGTTTCCTCGAGGTATACCAATAGATAGACCGCCTAAACCTGAACCTTTTGGCGGAGCTCGTTATATGAAGTAGGAGCTTATTATTAACACTAGAGGCACTGTCATTAACACTGGAGGCATGTGTAAGGATTAATATGGCAGATTGAAAAGAAATTTGTGGACATGGGGTTTTGTTTGGCATGGGAATTTTGAAAGGAAATTTCGCATGACTGTGAGACCATCTGGGTGTCGAGGCATAGAATAAAGAGAGGATCAATGATGGATAGAACAATAATCGGTTTGTATGGGGGAAATGAGACGGAGTTAACATCAGAAAGGAAGACAAAAGTGTCTTTGACATATGCACATATACGAAATACAAGATTGCTGAATGGATCAAACAGAAACGACGATCACTGGTTGTTATTAAAACTCATTATAGCCTGCTAAAAGGAAAATTCCTCCTTAAACGCCAAAGAATTGAGTACCAATCCCAGGTGAAATACCCGGGTATAATAGTAGGAGAAGGACTAAATTTCACATAACATTATTATGAAATAACCAAGAAAATAAATTATATACCGCATTAGGACTAAAGGAATACAAATGGAACACATGAAAATTAAATCTAATGTACCCACCGGTAGCGAAACCCATTATACTATACGGTGCGGACGAAATGGGCCCCAGAAATAGAAAAAAGGAAATATCTAAAAAAAAAACTGATTCAAGCTGAAAGAGTGAAGATGATTAAGGCATATGGGACTTCTTCTGCAGAAGCAGTATGAGTACTAACTGGAATAGTACCGATTGATTTAGTATTTGAAGAGATATATATAGAGTCTAGCAAAATAAACAAAAAAGCGAGTTAATAAAAATGTGATAAAATGAGTATCCTGTAGAGAAATACAGAATAGAGGAAGAACGAAAGGAAGAGTTAGAAAAGTGGCAGGAAATGTTTAACGCCACAGAAAAAGGACGAGAAATACACCTTTATTACCCTGATGTAACATCAAATTACAATAATTAAGATAGTCCATTAAACCTATCACACAACACGGTTAGTCACAGGACACGGAAAATCCAATGATAAGTTACACAGATTTTATTTAACAAAGGATCCAACTTCCCTGGCTGTGATTCGACCAATAAAACTTCTTGGCATGTCCTATCGGAGTGTCCAGCTTATGAGACTGAAAGAGGCGGGATGAATAGTAAACTCAATGAAATCATGAAAATCTTGTAAAAATTTGGAATGAATTCATTACTCCTACTACGGAGATAATGTAAATAAAAGAAAAACTTAACGCATGAAAAGCTTCGAGTGTGTGGGGTCCCCATGAGGCAGTATTAGTCTTGGAACTAGATCGAGTGCAACGTAGAGCAGCCAGATTTTCTAAATGCTGTTATGATCAACGCAGCTGTGTAACAAAGTTATTGGAGGAGTTAAGCTGGGAACCACTCGTTGATCATAGGCTGAAATGTAGGTTAAATGTATATTGTAAACCCCGTAGATCAGATCACACCCGGAAAATCAGGGAGATAGATTGTAGAACAAATAGATTTAAAATTTCATTTTTCCCCCGAACCATTAGAGATCAGAATAAACTAGGTCCCAGGGATCCTTAGGAAGAGTAGTGTAAATATTTTATTTTCACTCTGCATGTCATCTATCGTTTTTTTATTAAATATATTAAATGTTATTTTATTTTGTTTCCGCATGAGATGTATATTTATTGTGAAGCGATTAGTATTCAGAAGTGTAGCATTGTCCCGCATGTTGTGGATGATGTTCTATTATTTTATTTTGCATGCGGGTTGCTTCATTCTGAGTGCAAGGTGTTTCTTAACATTTGCACGTGGGAGTGAATGTGAATGTTGGGTGGTGGCTCACACCCCCTGCCACACGCCCTTGCGGCGGTAACATGGAGAAGTAGAAGTCGAAATGCAGCCGGCGCACCCGTCGCACCAAGGGCGAAGGGGGAACAAGGCAGGCGGGTGATTTGAGGGAACTCGAAGAAATTTTTGCGTTTGTTTTTATCGGCATCTAAAACTAAACTGCCGACCGGTTGAGCCTGGTGGGTAGCGTGCTCACCGGCTAACCCAAAGGTCGCGGGTTCGAATCCCGCTCCGGGCATGGATGTTGTGTTAGTCCAGATTGGTTTTTCTATGTATTGAAGAGGTGCGAAATTACCATAGCCGTCGAAGCACCCTATAAACAAAAATACTACTGCTAAAACTAAACTGTATGTACTATTTAAAATGTATACGCTACCCATCATAAATACCATTCTCGTGCTTGTGAAGATATTTATTTTTATCTCTAATCGTACGAGCAAGAAATGACGTTTTAAAACTATCCGTTCTGTACTCTATATCTCTCATTATACGTGCGTGATCTGAACTACCGTAGTAACACGGGGCTTGTTTTGTTTCCTCAACATCTTTGCCGAAGTGACTGCTTGAAGTCGTAACATTAAATTTAACCCGTACTTCATCCTGCGCTCAATGAGTGACTCCCTACCCTGATGAAAATTTTCCTATGAATTTTCCTCAGAAAAGATCTGTTTCCCCAGAAAATTGAAACCCCGTTTTTCCCTAGAAAGTGCACCTTTGTGGAAATATGTCCCAGAATGAATTTTCCCTGAGGATTTTCCCCAGGAAAAATTTCCCATCACATAAACAACAGTAGAAACCGTTGTCCTACGAAAACGTAGGATATAAATGGAAAAGATATAAACAAAATTATTACACTCGTTTAAAAGGTGTACGAATATATCAATGAATTGTTAAAAGGAACTTAAAATTAGGTGTTTATTTAGTTTTTCAGAACATTTACACTTTTCATTTTCATTTAATTATAAAGTTTTTCACCTGATGTTGAAGGAATCCCTTGAATTATTCGAAATTACACCATCCAATGAGCTGTCAACTAAACACGTTTGCCACTAAACAGCCTCGTCTACACTATCCATCACGATTCCTGTAAACATAACCACGTGATAGCTCAGATAAGGTCATTTTTATGCACAAATGCACTGATATCAACTTTAAAAAGAAAATTAATGATGCGCTTATAAAAAGCAAGAATGATATGGCTTACCAAAATCTTCGAAAAGCATGCTTTCTTCGGAAATAGTTGCCTTTGATTCACTTTGATGGAGCAGCATGTTCATCTGCGTTTCACCTTTATCATTTGTTTTTTCAAATGAAAAATTTCCCTTGAAATTTTTTTTCCGCATGCCTATGAAAATTTTCCCTAAGGTAGCGTTTGGTTCTAGTAGTTGCTGACCCAAGTTCTTGATTTTTAAAGGAAAAGCGGTCTAGGAAAAAAATCCCTATAAGTTAAGAGGAAAGAAATTATTTATTAGGGAATTCAATTTTTCCCTTCCTTTTCCCCAAGTTCTAGGATATTTTTTTTGGGTAATTTCCATCAGGAACCTACAATGCAAAATTATTTTCTCCCGAAACAAAATTTTGTGACACGACCCTTGCGATTGACAGGCGGGAGGAGGTTTTTTCTCTCGTCGCCCACCCCCTTCTTCACCCTCGCGAGTAGTCCCCGGGTGGGCGGGGCGCATCTACCAGCCGGTGGGGAGAGAGACAGCAGGGAACCCTCCCCCCTGTCCAACAACTCTCCGGTCGGCTAGGAAGACAGTTCCGCTCGGAGGTCACCTCTTAATGTGGTGATGTCATGTCGAAAATTAACACGGAGAATGGCGACGGGAAACCGGTTGGGTACTACTTTCCAGTTTAAAACGGAGCTTCTTCTAAATTTTTAGGGTTCGGTTCAGTGTTGTCTTTTGGTGAATTCGAAGATGTGTTCGCTCAAAATGTCGTGAAGTGTAAAAAAAAACCTGCATATGCAGCATGTCGACGTTCAAAATTCCGAAGTTTCGGTTGAATTTTCGTGGGATTCAAGCGTCAATTACAAATTTACGTAGAGACGACCATGCCTACAGTTCCGCTTTAAATGCGGTGCTAGTGACATTTGGCTGGACATTAAATGAGATAAAACTGCCGATAGTTACAGGAGGTAACATATGCATCGTTGCAGTAAAAAGAAAGATAGCTTTGACGAAGAAGGCGTATGAAGGTAAAAAGAATCATTCAGAAAACAAGCATATGGAATTGTAAATTAGAAAATATACCGCAAAAACGTCTCTGGTATACAGGTGTGAAATGTGGACTTTGGGAAAAATGGTGAAGTCTCGGGTGGAAGCAATGTGTGGATTTGGAGAAGGAATAAAAAGAACAAGATGGATAGACAAGAAAGAAACGATGAGAGAAAGAGAGAGAGAGAGAGAAAATAAGTAAAACATAAATTGACATCTTCAAACTTCCTTTTTGGAGAAGAAACTTATCTTACTCTGACACTTTGAAAATA
>WURS02006004.1:0-12588 GCA_011762765.2 Rhinocypha anisoptera
ATCAGAGACATGGACCATTGGAAAAAGAGACCAAAGAAGAATAGAAGCCTTCGAAACATGGTGCTGGAGGAGAATGCCGAAAGTCAAGTGGACGGACAGAGTTAGGAACGAGGAAGTATACAGAAGAGCGGAGGAAACTATGGCATTGTGGGGCACAATAAGAAAAAGAAGAATAAGATGGATAGGACACACCCTGAGGCATAATGGGTCCGTGAAGAATATAATAGAAGGGAAAATAGAGGGGAGGGCCCCTCGAGGGGGGCCGAGGAACAAATATATAGGAAAAATTATTAGAGGCGTTAGAAGTAAGATCTACCAAGGAATAAGAGAGCTAGCACTAGATAGGAAAGGATGGATGGCTGCAGTCAACCAATCTTCGGATTGAAGTACTTATGATGACGAAGATATGTTTTAGGCGATTGACTTGAAATTCATTCAGAACACAGACACTATTCTCAACATAGGATATTTAGGATTAATTCGGTGAATTCAATTTATTATGCTCAACTTTATGTAACCTCATTATGAAGGAAGACAACAAACTTTGAAAATTCACAAGTTTAAAAAAAAGTATTTCTTAATTCTGTGAACATTAAATTCAATGCAAGACAACATTTTTTGAAAGAAATTGCAAATTTTTATTTCGTTACACATACAATTTTATTCATTAGTGCTCATTTCAAAATTTGTATATAATTTCCTAAATATAAGTTATTACCTCGTTGCAAGACATGAAATCAAATCAACACGTTCTTGAAAACATTCACGATTTGTTTACTATGTGATTCATTTACCCTTATCGTTGATAATAGAGGAAAGGTGAAAAGAAATAATCGAAGATAAACATTCAGTATGAATTATAATATGCATTCATTGAAGATAATTGGTTTGACAATAAAGGACTTAAACGAAAATGAATTTTAATTTAATTCCTCTTCTTTTTCCTCAGTCCAAAAACGCAATATTTATTGAAAAATTGTTCTCCATTGCACTGGTCTCCATTGCATAAGATTCTTTTTCGCAATGTTCAACCTCTTTCCAATATCCCTTTTAACTTCCAGTAAATAAATTTCCTCAGTCTTCTTCTTGGGAAGCTTCACTTCCATTTTATTCTTTAAGCATTTATTATGCGTCAAGATGTTCTTTTTTTATAGTAATCCATAATAAATTCACTACTTTCACTATTACACCCATCTTTATGGTATATAGTAATGTTATTTTAATGGTTAAAGTCGATATTTTATTTTGAATTTTGCAGATTAAAATAATTAGAGTGTTACGATGACTTTTCATCACCCCTATCTATCCTAATAGATTGCGTAAATAAATCGAATTTTCTTCTTTTTTTTCTTCAACACCTCGTAATCTGGTATATATATATATATGAAAGACCTTAATATCGCCATAAATACAGGATTAAAGCTATGAAACGTCAAGAGACATCTGCCTGCACGCTCTTTGGTATTTTTCTGGAAAATGATATTTGTTCTAAAATATAACGAGAATAATATTATAAAATAGTTATTTTGAATTAAAATTCTGGAATAACATCATCAAATGTACATACATAAGAATACGCTATTACTTGTGGTACAATTAAAAAAAATGATTCCCCTTCTTCCTCATGTGAACGAGAAAATCTCTATTAATTTATATTGAGTTCATATGAAATTTATTACTAGATTAATCATTTTACTAGTTCTAAAGTAAATTTAGAAATAATTTTTGTTACATTTATCCTTTTTTAAGAGTGCCATAAAATAGCAATTTAAAGTAACACAGTTTTATTATTATTAATATAAGATTTTTTCGATCTATATAGTCTCCATTATTTTTGCAAATATATTTTTTTAGTTAGGCTGGTAGCTACATGGAACTACAATGACCATTTCCCTCTGTTGATGTTTTGACCGTTCACTTGTATTGAATAATTTAGACTACAAATTATATTGTGGATACAGGAATTCATTCTGAAATGCCTTCTATTCAATATAGGAATTCAGGGCTGAAATACATTCTATTAAGAATTTCAATTTAGGAACTATGGCAGTAATTCTAACTACAAAAATATGTCCATGATGTCGGTGGGACTCCTACGCTTCCGTATTTATTTGTGTAGGTGAACTTACAGCAATTTGAATTCCAAGATACACTTTTTATAACTTTACGTGTTTACTTGAGATATCCCTAAAATTATTGTAATCATTGATAGTTACTAAATATATGATAAATACTAAAACCATCAGTTTCTAAATTGAAACAGATTCTCCATTGGATAATTACTTACTTTATAGATTTTCATTTATTAATTATAGTTTATAAAGTTCCGCTCATAGTTGAACATAAGGTAAGAGGAAAAAATAGAGAAGAGTTTAAATACCCAAGGGAAGAAGAAATTGGTTTTAGTTAGGCCTTATCAAAAGGAAACATGAAAGATTTTTATCGTTTGATTACATTACACATCAATACATACAATTGAGGATGTGGAAAGCTTTATAATTATTAAAATTTGGTGAAAAAGAATTAGAAATTTTTAGGTATATATTTTTTTTAATTCAAAATAATTTACATCCATGGGATATAGTTTCCTGCGTGACTTGGTGGTACTGCTTCATGATTAAATGAGATACAATGCTTTGTAATTCCACATAAATATATTTCTCTCACGACCTAGGTTTCGTTGCAGTGCAACATAGCAACATTCAGGTGTGGCATGATGATGTTGCATTGCAACTAAAACTAGGGTCATAAGAGAAATATATTTATGTGCGTAAAATTCTGAAAGGCTTGCATGCTCTTGCCTGGTGTTCAATGTGTATTTATTTTCTTCATAGTCATCAAAAGAGAAAACCAACAACACAGAAAACACAAGAATTCCAAATCTTTTTGGATAAAAAAAGAACCAGTATTTTTCTGAAAATTTATAATACAGTGTTTCGTCACTGAAGGAGTAAACTTCCTTACTCTACTCTTGTTTCTCGAAAGAGTATGCTTTCGCACTCTGAGTATATACTTGATTATCCAATTGCACTATATGTCGTAATAGGCATCTGTTTTCTGGACGTCATATTTATTTGGTATCACATACGTGACGCATATAAGCCTGGGAATGCAATGGCTAGTAGGCGGACGTGTTACAGGACTAAATAGTGGACATGAACGGAAATTTCGATGATGTCCATCAAAAGCAGGTTACACCTTAATTCAATAAGACTACACTTTCAAAGTAACCTCATGGATTAACCCATAGTGATAAATGATAAACTATTTAACAACGAGTTGACAGTGTAACAAATATCATAATTTACCAAAACTCTTGAATTATTTAAGACGTATTTATTTTTAAATCCTTAATAAAATAAAGAGGAAGTACTCAGAAAATATAGTCCTAGATGTTTACATGCCTAAATAATGATAAAATTTACCAGTCTAATTATTCGGGTACTGTTCTTGTTTCTTAAAAACCAAACTAATTCATACTGCATATTAAGCCTATGCCGTTTGGGAATTAGTCTAATGATGAACGATATTCAGAGCAAGTTTAACCACTGCTTTCTAAATATGTCATCAGGACAAATCATGCTTACAAGAAATTCCATAGTCAATCAGCCATTAGTTATAGCACCGTTGTCGTAATAGAAACCCAATGATTGGTCCGTACCAGCTCATCACGGCATCCAGTTATCTTATAACCTCCTCGTTTCATCTCAACTCAAGTACTTAATATTGTCTGTTTCTCATTTTTTCCTGATATACCTTGACACAATTCTTCCCAATAAAATTCAATTGTATTGCAAAATATAACGTTTTAAGGTGTGTCCCATTAGTTTTTTTTATAAGTGTAGTTTATTAACTTCTCTTATTATAGTTTCTTAGTTTCTTTCTAATAGCTTTAAAAACTATAATGAGGAATTACTTAAAATTAAGTACTAAAGAAAATATAATAACTACTATTATATAGCAGAATATGATAATTGAAATCACCACTTTGTCGAATAGTGATTACTTCATACTAGAGATATTCATTCATTGAAATTTATTTTCCTGATTTTTCCGCAGCCAATACCTAATATATGGTGTAACTAAAAGATTCGGTAATTCATTTCTTGTTTCCATCGATCTTGAGTCCTGATGGCTACTGATGTCTGTATAGGAAGGATCCCAAATTGCTGATTGTAGGAGGGGCATAATCGGACGCCATACATTGTACAGCCGGAATATTACTACTGTGGCTATGTATAGCAAAAAAACACCTTCAAATAAAAAGGTGCCGATATAAAATTTTAGAAACTCAAATCTAATGGCTGTAAAAGAACATAACGGGAGAACAATTGAAATACCTTGATGTGTTATTCGAGGGATGTCCAATAAAAATAAATAATAAACTTGTCCTCCGTTAACGTGATATTCAAAGATTTAATTTAAGCTTAATATACTTGTTGTGTATTTAAATTTACATCGTGAAAAGTTTCCAAATTCTACTAATATATTGCGTCAACCATTGAAATTTAAAACGTGTACAACTCTCCTACCACTGATTGTACTGATGGATAACGCTTTCCCTGAATGTGTTCCATCACATTGGGGAACAGGTTAAGTACCACATGAAGTTCAACCTGGACTATAATTATTATAAGTTGTCGTGATAGGTGATTGAGATCGGCTACTGAACGTAAGGACCGGGTTTAAGTCCGTTAGTACCCAAGCTGAGTGATTTTCTGGGTCTTAGATTTTCCTGGGAGATCTCAGGCGGCAAAGGGAAAGAAACTATCCCTCCGAATACCCTGATGTGTGTATTCACACACCGTGTGTGAATACACACATCAGTCACAATCACAGATCCCGGATAATCAGGTCAGTTACAATCCCGGATAATCAGGAATTTTGGATGAAAACTTTGGTTTCAACCATTTACCAACCTCATTATGTGGCATCCTGATGATATTTCTCGCCGATAAGGCCTCTTATGAGTGATTATTATTCCCTCAGAAATGCTCTGCCCTAACGCAACAAATTAACCTTCGAGTTGCACACTGCGATTTTTTAATATGTAAAAGGTACACCATTAGCACAATAAAACTGCGGATGAGCGCTCTGCTGTTCGGGCATGAACAACCACTTTGGAGCCCACCGCGAAACAACACGTCTCCTGCGCAATTTGTTTATTTATAAACGTGGGGGTGGAACACCTATAAAATATGAGAATGTTCTGGAGCTCAGGGCTCCACCTTCCATTGAAATTTATTCTCCCACTCTTTAAACAATTTAAGCCACATACGTAGGAGATAATTGCAGACTCTATACGACAACATTGCTTGCTACTGACGATTTTTAAGAGAATACAACATTTTTCAATGAAGCGAATTGCTTGTTGCTTGTTGCTTGTTACCTCCATCTTTGCCATGAGCAAACTGGAGAGATTTCAAATTGCAACGACTGCCGCTGACGCAAGACCTAAGGTTAATCGATGGAACTCGCATTACATATTTATATCACACTGATAATATTGAAAAAATTAAATATTGTTTCGTAAAAACAGAACAAAGATTATAACTCTAAAAATATCCGTCATATAGAGTCTGCATCATACTTAATAAATAAAATAATTTTATTAGATCCTCTAGCAATATCAGTGTCAGTAGAATTTAATTACTTTAATAAAAGATGATGTTCCATCAAAGTGAGAGGGACAAATTAGAAATATTAACCCTTCGTTGGTCGCAATGCCCACGGAGAAATCGTAGGTTGAAATGTATATCGGAGGTGCGTCAAATAATTTTTAATAATTATTCCAACATACCCAGCAAAGACTGTTTTATTTTTTCTCTAATTTCTTTACCTTATTAGCACACAAAAACCATTTACCAGTTGTGATATTTTAACCTGCTTTACATAGTGGATGAGCAAGTGTTTTCGATTTGTAGACTGACTCAATACACCTGCAACAAAATGGTTGAGCTACCGCTGGTCGATTTGTAACTACTTAATGTGTAACAAAATTATAAATCAACATCCACCTACATTTAGTACCATATATCTATGATTTGAGAGTTATGTATTGCCTGGAGAGACTGTTTCCACAAAAACCTAATGTTTCCTCCAAAGAGCTATTTTCACCATTTAGGTACATAATTTGACAAATCATTTATGAGGAAAAACCGAGATCCATGCATACCAATTACTAATCTTCTGGAAATATTACTCATGATACATGAACAAGTAAGTTTGCTTGATGCTCTACTCAGCTTTTCCTGTTTTATAAACTGCACTTGCTTTCACATTATCTTCTACATCGGAATCTGGCTCACTAAAATATCTTCATTATCATTTTCATTATCACACGCCAGCAATAATCAACGTATTTCCACTACAAATCATTTATATGGCTGGTATCCAAAATGGATATAGTATTTGAATTATGAACCATAAAGAGGGTAAAATTGAAACATGCAAGAGTTTTGTTGACGAGACGTGTTGTTTCGCGGTGGGCTCCAAAGTGGGTATTCATACCCGAACTGCAGTACTTGTAACACTTACATTAAAAAGAAAAATTCGACAATCGATAAAAATTCGAATTGAATCAATAACTTGAAAAAATATCTCACTAAGAATTGTGCTTTATACCCCTGTGATGGAACAAAAAGCATCATTTGGACACCATTTTCCTACAGCAATCAAGATTTTCAATTAAATGTAATCTATTATTGTGGTCTAAAAGCAAATTAAATATAAAGATTACTTAGCATCTAAGATCTTACCTAGGATACATTTCAGTAAGTCTCAAATAAACAGGATAATTCCCTAATTAGAAAAAGTAAAAAATACGCCACTGTATTTATGAGCGATAGTACACAATTTAATAGGTACATTTTGTACGAGTCCCTAAAACCCTTGAAGCGGCTATTTATATTAATGAATATATTTATATAAATATGTAGAAATATATATAAATGGTTTATTTAATACTGTGCTCTAAAAACGAACTATTATGAACAGAATAGTATGGAGAAAAATAGTATATATAACTCTAATAGCAGGTAGATTTGTGAATGTTGAGCATTTTTGCACCAATCACGTACCAAAAGAAGATAAAAAAGCAAAGGTTTTTCAAGAAAGAACGAAAAAAAGTTCTCAATGAAAGAAAACACACTTACTATGGTGCAAAATTTAAATGTAAACGAAATTAATTAGTAAAATTAAAAAAAAAGATTTATCCTAAATTTCTGAAACCGTTAAGGATTAAGTATAGGGGTAGGACACACGTATTTGGATTTAGGAGGAAGGGATGAAAGAATGCAGAATATAGAAACCTTAAAAAGTCAACTTCATATATATATATATATGTATGCAAACATTCATACAGAAACATCCGCCATATGGCGAAATTAGAACATAAAAATAATAGGATATAAGAAAGGGTTTAGGAAAACACAAAAGGACGAACACAAAATGTGTTCGTCCTTTTATGCGTTCCTATCCCTTTCCTTTTTTTCCTATTATTTGAATGATATATATATATATATGGAGAAACACATAATTTTAATTTTTTTACATTATATACTACTCTGGTATTTACTTTATGAATATTTGTGCCTTTAGTAACATCCTTCTTATTTTTCTGCCTTTATGAAAAACCCAATGGTTGTTTATTAAACTACCCAATGTACTCACTATCCTCAAGAATTGAAGTTTATGAAACCTAAAATACTGTTTAGAATGAAAAAAATGGGTAATATGCTTTTTATGACACTTATTGGTTCCATTCTATAAGCTTCTACCTTTTTTCTCGTTCTTATTTAATAATTATTTTTAATTTACTTCTCCTACTGTTACTTTCCACTGTTATCCTCTTTCACTGAAAATTCTGTCTTATCCTCGGTATATAATCACCAAACGTTATTCAGCCACGAGAAAAAAGTTATGCTTCATCCATTATATAAAAAGATATTTTTATTCTGTAATCTATTTAAAATGATCACTACGTTATAAACATATAACGGCTGTACAAACTCCGATTTACAAAAATGTCTAATTGAACTCCAGCTGTACATATTAACCGGTTTCCGAATTATTTGATGCAAAGTTTGCACATTGAATTCAATATCCCTTTTTTTCTTATTTTGCCATTCTAACAAGGGTACTCAACTATACAATCTTCCGAAAGTGTTAGTATTGGGGTACCACGCTCGCCGGCTAACCCATAGGTCGCGGATTCGAGTCCCGACTAGGACATGGGCGTTGTGTTTGTCTAATATGTTTAGTTATATGATTTGTAGTGTTGCAAAATGATTATTGCCATCGAAACACCCTATAAAAATAAATAGTACTACTACTATATTACCTACCTCTAAATGTATCCTCTAAATGTAAAAAGAAAACGAAGGAATAGGTATTATAATTAGAGTATGTTTCACCTCGTGATAACACCTGCCATATACAGAAATTATATCCACTATTTTTCCTATCGTTTCTTATTTTTTTCCAAACGTCTTCAAATATTTCAGAAGAAAATATTTATTCCATAAAAATAATTCGTTCACATTACATTAATTATTTTTTTAGTTGATTATTTTACCCACAATCAGTAATGTTAATGGAATTATATAATTTAATATACATATCAGTGTTAATCTGTCATTAATCTGATTCTCAACAGTAAGCTGATTTATGCAAAAAACTTATCGGGATTTTCGAAAAATAACTAATCATATGGAAATCCAGAATCACAGATAATAATGATATTTACGTGTAAAATCTAATTTTAAAAGTATTTTTTAAATATTAATCTTCTCTCATTAAATAATCTGTATTGTCGACACATTTATGTAACAAAATTTTTACAACTAGAGTTTTGAGTAGTTCTATGTTTCTATGGACTTTGCAATGAGTAGAGTATATTGTTTTTCATATGTTTATGTTTTTTCCTTCTTTTGGAATTTGGATTATTACAAATGGAAGTTTTTACTACACATTAATAATTACTTTAATCTCTTACAATGGATAAATTTGTCGAATTTTTATTTTAAATAAAACTAGTGAAGAAAACACAAAAGGAGTGATGGAGTGATTTTGGCATTTACGCAGCAACATTATGATGGAAATTTATGTGATGGAAAAGGCAAAAAGGAGATTTAAGCAATATAATGCAAGAAAAGAGGACATAAAATATACAAATGAAGCCACTACCTACGGAAATGAAATAGTGATCATGAAAAAAGTTGTGTATTAAAAAAAATATTGATCATAATTTATTACAAATATGCTTAGCAATTAATATATTTATCATATAACCATGATGTTTAATAGAAAAGAAAAATTAATATAATTCGTTTTGTTCAGACTGAATTTGGTTATTTGCATATTTATTAGGTTTAGTTGTATCTCTTGAGCATTTTTCAAGTGAATGGAAATATTATTTTAGGGAAAAAAACATCATCCTTCGTACTTTGAACTTATCTTTCTTGTATCATTGTGTGAATTCGGGAAGTGAGTTACTTTAAAGTTGTAAGGTTTGTCAACACTCATTATGCATTATAAGTTAAAGAAAAGTATTTACATATCAATGCTCTAAGAAAAATAACACTAGCTGTCACGGAAGTAAACGCTGTGGATACTGGTTGGGAGACTGGCGCGTCTCGTCGACTGAAGTTATTTCAGTGATTGCAGTGAGTGGAAAATGGAGTAATTTTTGCAGCTCCTTGTTACTGGATTGCTTCTACGGCATAGGAATATAGACAGAGGTATACCTAATATAAAAGCATTTTAGCATGAGGAAAGTTTTATATAATTATTTTAAGAATTGAAATAATGTAAATAATAAAGTAAAATGCGAAATAAATTCAACGGAGTTAAATGTTATTTCTCACTGATAGAACGCCAGGCTGACACCTAAAGTAGTTTTTGGAAGGTTTAATAGCTAGGAATTAATTAATTCTTGAATTAATTAAAGGCACTGTGAAACATGTGTTAATATCTACAAGATGAAATTAAGTCCTTAAGAAGTAAATAACATTATAGATTCAAGTAAGAGAACAATATAAATATTTTCTTTGGATGCGAAAAGAATGCGGAATCCATATGCGAAAAGGAACGAGATTTATTCCAAATACTATTTTTATATTTATAAGTGAAATTTCTAACTTTTTTCTTAACGCATAAAACGACGAAAACAAAATGTGGTGGAGAAGATGGCCGGTCGATCGCAGTACGGGGTTCAATTCCTGACTGAGGGCAATTTTCTTCTCGTTCGAATCGACATTTCCTTCTTCTACCGCACGTTTAGTGTTTTTTTATTCTACGTGTTATTATCTATTTCACTAATTTACGTTATTTATCATGTGATTCCGCCAGTTAGGCGTTGATATGTTCATATATATATTACACATGCATATAAGACTAGCATTGACAAGTTATAACATATGAATAAGTAATATAAACTCGGTGAGTAAGAAAAAAATATAGCGCACATATGTAAAATAAAAATGAAGCATTTAAATTTTTTATGTACTCACCACCTACTTCCAGATAGAAGGGGAATAATTTTTATTTTATTCATTATTCCCCCTACCTAACTGGAAGATTGTGGTGCGACCACAGAATATTTTGAAATAAATGTGTTGTTTATTTTTAGCTCTAATTTCTATATTGTGGAAGTCTCATGAAGTTAAATATATATATATGTACATATATGACGCTATATATATATATATACATATAAATATATATATGCTTTATCATGGAATATATAACTCAAAAGGTAACGTAACTCTTCCGAAATGAAAATAAAATAAATAAAAAATTGCTGGGTAGAATTCTATCCATTCTAACACTATGGCTTCTACTTTTTTTCTCAAAACACTCAAGTTCATTAATACTATTTTCATAAAATATATTTTCAATCGATTTCCTAGTAGAATCTCCTACCATGATGGGAATTCTTTAATGTAGTGCTCCTTAGAGGTTTAAGCGGATAGGTTTTCACAAAAAGGTATCGTAATTAATTAATTACATTTATTCCATACGTAAGGTATGGTATTAGTATTTGGGGAATAATCCCAGATGTATCATGCCCTTATGCACGGGTATCATTCATGCGTAAAAGACACTTGCTTCCGGATACACTCATGTGAAAAATATTCGAGAGTCGCTTGCTTTCGTTAAAACCCCACCAGTTTCCATGCGAAAAATTATTCATCGTCACTTCAACGGACAATAGATGGATATGAAAATGAAAGCACAAAGAAAAGCTGCCTGTTAACTGTTGATATTCCCTTTAGGAACACCCCGATCTCCCGGTCTTCCTCCCCAACGCCCCTATTCCATTCCAACCGGGTGATATGCCTCCCGATTTTAACTTTTCCACTTGCATACTCTCGCTTTCCTGAAACATTACGGAGATTTATAAAGGGAGTGTTTTTGCTTCTCACCCTCCGGAGGCCGTATTCATTCCTCAATCCTTATAAACCTTCCCCTGCAGCAGTTCCCTACCACGAAACCTTACCTGTAGGAAGGAGCATAGTGGTGAAACGGCTACTTCTTGGAATCCGCTGCGTAAATGGAGGTCGGAAAGTGATTTTGACTTCAATGGGGCACTCGGATTTCGAAAAAGGAAAATTTACCTCAGTTTCCAACTCGTAAAGGGCAATAATTTCACCACTAAAAGATATTTTTCCTCTTTTAATGATTATACGCGTGGAATTAAAAGAATTTCGAACAAAGTGATAACCTTTTCCGAAATGCTAAATTGTAATAATACATCGTATATAGTTATTTAAGTGCTTATATTAACCATATGGAATCCCTTTTCCCATTCCAGCAGTGGTAAAAATTGCCATAATTGAGTGTTACGCTCACTTGGTTTAAGTAATGAGTAATAATTTTTAACGAGTACCCTATCGACTAAAATGAAATCCTGAAAATTGTTAATTGAAATAAGTAATCATAAAAAAGTTTCTTAAATCCATGTTTCTGCGTAAGCCCATTTAATTTATATCAATCTTTTATTGCTATGATTTAAATTATTGCTTAATAATTTTAGTTTATTGTCGTGAATACAACATTCATAAAACGCATAGGACAGAAAATTATTTTGTTCCCGCTTTATTCATGCTGACATATATTAATAGTATTTGTCATCCAATGATATGAAAAAGGATGAATTTATTTTACACGTTACCGTAGATAACCAAAGTCAAGAAATACTTTGTTATTATTATCCGATACTTTCTTCCTGGCTAATATTTGACTCTCTCTATAATTACATTTCTTTTTATACACCGAATTCTTTAGAATTACTTCTGGAACACATGATTCCATTACTCCCGGTTGAAAACTGTAATGTTAAACTTTCAAATTTATGTAAAATTTCTCCTAACTTATAAGGATTTGAATTAGAAATTTTATTGGTGCGTAATTTACACTTTTAGACAAATGCAAAAAAATATTTTTTTCCCAAAATAAAGAGTGAAATAAAATATTTATAAAATTATTATAGCTTTTATCTTTCTACGTTACCTTCTTAATAAACATACTGAATGAAATGAAGAATGAAATAGCCTTTAGTTATATAAAAGCCTATATATATATATT
>WURS02006015.1:0-12587 GCA_011762765.2 Rhinocypha anisoptera
GAAAAATAAAATGTTTATTTGCCGAAAAAAATTTGTTTTATTCAAAAAGTCACTGACTTATCTAACCGCCCTCGTACCAAGAGATAGATAAATCAAAGGTCATTGAATAGAGAGTATGACATGCTGCTGCACAGGCATCTTGTGTGCTTTAAACAATGGAAGTGAGGAACACAAGTAAAATAGCTGCATTCCTTACTTCCATTCCTTGGCATACAATTTAATGAGAAACATTGAAAAATGATGAAATGGAGATAAAAGTACATATATTTACTCGTATATAAAACAGGTTGGCATGTTTTTGATATATCTTGTATAAATTCACAAAAGGATTCAAAAAGGTCACGCATGAACCTACCTTTATGTTATTGTAAACATCTGAATTTTTTAGGAGAAATCTGGTGCTATTTACAAGCTCAGTAAAATGGGTGATGTTGTTAAAATAATTTGAGAACACTAGGCCAAAGTGTCCTGCACTAAGTGTTAGGTTATTCTTCTGTCCAAATGTAAATCCACCATATCTACAAAAAGATAAATGAAAAGGTTAGACAGAAGTAGCAAAAGGACACTGCCAATTAAATATATCCTGTGATTGTTTAGATACCAGATCATTCGTGGAAACTAAATCTTATACAGAGAAAGGAACTGTTATTGACAAGTAATTCATTTAAGTATGAATTTCACATGCCACAGGGCTTATCATACCAGGTGAATTCAAGCACCAAACAGTAAATAAAACTTTAGGTCTGTGGTTGAAAATGGTCTGTTTTCCCCCTTCTTTGAATTTCTATACAAAATATAGCACATCAAAGAAAGTATTTTACACATGACAAGCCAGCCTTGGGATTTCCACAAGGAAGTAACAGTCTACCTGAGAGGACTATCGTCAGTGTCAGTCGAAAGATAAAATGTTGAACAGAACTATTGACCAAACCCAACTCAATGGTCACTGTCTTCAAAACATAATGGTATAAAACAGTGAGTGGCCTTCTTTTAAAGTAATACAGATTGCTGATTGAGATAGTGACAATACCAGCATACAGCATTTTCATATTCCCCCATATATGATAGTTCACCCACTAATACTCACTATTAGCTACTCAGTTAATACTATTATTCAGAAAAAACAACTTTGAAACTTGGATAATCATTAATTTTACTGTTAAATCTCCAATAAGGGGACTGAGATGTTATAATGAGAAGCAACATTAATCAAAATAAAAATCAGTGGTACTAAAATTTGTTCTGCTTGTGTAAATGACATATGGATATTTCTTTGACAGAGAATAGACATTATTTTCCAGTCGTAAATTAGGACAAAGAATTTTCTTTTAAAAGAACTATATTGTAAAATGAGAAATAGTAATGTATAATGGTTACCAAAGAACATTTCATATCAATATGTAACTGTAAATTTAGCAGGTCTTTAGCTGTAAATTTAGAATGTCCAATAAAGAGTTACTGAATTTTTTATTTGCATAATTTGAGCAAAAATTTAATTTGATGTTATATTGTTAGCTTAATGTGTATTGTACATGTGGTACAAATTTCATTGATTTGACTTCAATATTGCATCAGCAAAAGCCATTGAATTTTTAAAATGTTCAGATCAACTACCATGACTTTTGATAATGAAATATTCATTCCACAAAAGTGTTTCTTCAGTTGGGAGAACAGGAAAAAGTCAAAAGGGAATAGATTTGGAATAGGTGTGGTCAGTCTTGGAACCCACCAGGCATAAACATGTCCAATGTGATACTTTTTTGCCACCAACTTGTGTGCGGCACCCAATCAACTTGTCAATATTTCTGAGAATAGAAATATTTTAATTATTCAATGACTTTCTCACATAAAGGGAGCAGCAGTGTTAATATTTACTTGTGAAAGACCAGTCTGGAACTCTGGGTCTTCTGGTCTTTGAAAATGATGGTTTCACCTCTATAAACATTTTAAATCATCTTCTAGTTATGCTATAAGGAGAAATAGACATTACCTAAGTATTACCTAAGCTGCCTATAGCATTATATATTCCTCGACTATCAGTTTCTTTAGGTATGAGCAAAACTTAAATGCAGTGATCATTTACCACATGGTATCTCTATTGTTGCCAAAGGAGAACTGACCATGCACAAATTGCAAAAGCAGCTACTGATGAAATAAAAGTCAAATCAATGAAACTTGTACAACATATACATTAAGCTAACAATATTTTGTTAGCTTTCTGTAACAATAAAATTAAATTTTTCATAGTGTAAATAATAAATTATGTTTACTTTTTATTGAGAAACCCTCATAAAATTCATAATCATCCAGAAAATATTTAATGCCCCAACAAATTTTATCAATTAAAAACATATTCAGAAATAAGGTTTGACGTGACCCTCCACACAAAGATGTGGTTTCAGCCTTAACTTGAAGGCCTTATTTCATCCTGATGAAATAGGAGAGCAAATACACCGCAATTCCATAATTAAGTTTTTATTTAACTAAAACCATATGGTTTTATTGCAGCAAGGTGAAATTTGGTTGTAGTTAGGTAAATAATTTTTAAACTTCAGTGCTTTTGTTCTCATGTCACTTCTTCCTCATGAACTTGGGGTTTAAATACAGTAGAAGTTCGCTATAGCGAGTATGGCTCATAATGAAAATATCGCTATAGCAAGTGATCGTTTTGCGTTGGTTGCTCCACGTGTTAAAACATAGGGAGTTCCACCGGAAATTATGAGTGGTCACATCTGCACTGTCACTATAGAGAGTAGTTTGCCATGGTTACTGTTTGAGTTGCATAACTCACAGGATTCAAACACTCTTTACATTGATATGCCTCGCGAATCTACATTGTAAGGAAGGCTTTACGAGAGACTTTGGTGATTTTACGAGAGGATACTGTGATTTTATGCCACAGACTTTTCTGGGAAATTACTGAATAAATTACCTTGGAATCTGTGCTCCAATCTGTCATTTCCTGGTGCTATTTCGTCCTTAAAGCTGATCGATCAGAATAAAAGAACATATGGATCGGTGAGCTTGACTTTAGGACAATGCAGGGAAAGGTTTTAGTTGAAGGTCAGATGGGGAGGGAGAGACTGCCAATCAACAGGAGGTCCCCTTTTCAGGTCCCTTTTTCATCCACAAACAAGAGAAGGGATTAGATGAAAGTAGGAGAGGAAGGAGCAAACAAACAAGGGGGAATTTACTTTTCACCAGGTCTAACCCACAGTGAAGGAGATTCCATCAGGTGGTCCCATTTGTCAGTGTTGACCTTAGCAGGATGGCCAATCTCTCGACCCTCCTCTTATTTATGGAATCGTAATTGTTAACCGTAGGTCATACCTTATCTATGGTTGTTCATGAAACGTTGCCAAAGATACTACCGATGCATGACGTACATTATTTATGAGTGCATGAGTTTTGGTGACAATATTTTAAAATCTGAGATTTAAAATACAATATTTAAATAAAATACAATACAATAAAATAAATACAATATTTTAAAATCTAATATTTTAATTTGCAGATGGATTGATACAACTACTTCATGGCTCATTTTCGCCCACTTATGGTGCAAATGCCGAAAGAGGTGAATTTAAATGACCGTCGGCTATAAGGAGTGTGCGTTATAACGAGAGATTTTTCATCATTTATCAGCTGTCGCTATAGTGGACTTCTACTGCCAACTGTAAGGTTACCCTCCATCAACCACCAAGCAATTACGAAGTGAAGTTATCATGTCTTCTCTCACTGCAACCTCAGAGCTACCGTTAACCTGTGGGTATCTTTTCGAGTTCAAGATATGAATGAATCTTCCATGAAAAAAGTCATTTGTAAAAGATTTGTGAAAAGAATTAATCCACTATTATTCTTTGGAAAATCATGACCTTTTTAAATTAGCTATTGATAAATTCCACAAAATAACCAGCTAATTTATACAAACTCTTGTTATTACATTTATCTATAATGAAATATACATATTTGCCTTCAGTCTAAAAAGTTTTTTTTTTCTATTTAAATATATTTAAATCTTATCTTAATAACCCAAGAATATGCACTATCTTTAAGATTACATGATATTACTTTCATAAGTTACATAAAAGTATCAAATGGAACTGATTAAAAATTATATTTACCTCATTTTAAAATAGTCTTTACTTGTCTTTACCAGCCAATCTGATATATTTCTTCCTGTCATGTTCAGCATATAATCCCCAGTACAAGCCTTTTAAAAACAGCAAAACAGAATAATGATTCACTGACTTTTAAACATCTATTTTTGATTTTCTTCAGAAAATGCATATGCATGCACTTAGACATCCATTTAAAAAATAATACACTTATATTTGGCATTTAAAAATTTCACAGCAAATTTAATAGAGAAATGATGCCATTGAATAAATCCAATTTAAATAAACTACAGCTACAATTTATATTTTTAATAATAGTGTTATAATGTATTACTTGTTTAATACCTTGAATCAGTATTAAAAATACATCATTTACATTTACTTACATGTGATATAAATATAATTTAAATATTTCAGTAAAGATATTCCACCTTAAACAGAAGTAATTATGCTTAAATCAATTATATTACCGGTGCTTGAGGGGGCTGTGGTCCTCCAGCTCCAGAGGGGCACTGCTGGCTACCAATTGCACATGAACAAGCTGGTGACGAGATATTACTAGGATGTGCATTAGGCTCAGGATGCCAATGGTCTGTTCTTCCATGGCAATGTGGATTTCTATCATAAGTAAAACAAATGTTCTTATATTTTCACAGAGAAATCACTAAGAGAATTGAAAAAATGTCATTTCATATGCAAATTGAGATTACCTTTGGTCATCATCATGAATGATACACATGGTACCCATTCCAGTGTCTCCAAGCAGCTCAGCTTCCAATATTTGTGCTGTTGAGTTTGTGATGGAAGGATTATCATTTGAAAAAAATACATAGTTTGGGGGGCCATAGAGCCAAGGAGAGAGGGGAAGAGGAGGCTCCTGCCTGAGCCCTGGCTGGAAGACGGTGAATACCAATGCAAGACAAACAAAGATGGCAGGCAAGACTATCTATATTGAGGAAGAAAATAGAAAAAATGGTTCTGAATGGAAGACTCAGAAGAGAATGTATTTTCAATTATAGGTATACATAGAGAGACTACGATAGATTAAGAGCACAATTATGAACTTTTGTTGGTTAACTCATTTAAAAATGGCTGAGAAGGTGATTAATCTAGCAGTTTAATGAAGCTATTAGTGAATGAAGAAAACTACAACTCAATTTCTTCATAAATGGTTAAATCATTGGTACCAGTGGACTCATTTACACCTCTCAAGTTAATTGTGTGAACCAGGGTGTTCCCCAAGACTTCTTGGGTTCATCCTGTATTTGATCTACATTAATGACTTGCTCAATATCTCTAATATTCAGTGTACCCAGCCCATTCTATATGAAGACATCACAAATGCTTTGTGTCAACTGTCTCATTCAACAGTATTCTAAATTAGTTTAAAAATATTTCTTCTGATTTAAGTAAATGATGATCTAATGATCTGTTGAAATCAAACGTCAACAAATCTGAACTTATCTATTTTAAGAAGAAGAATACATTATGTGATGAACTTTTAAAATTTCTTGAGGACTGGCCAATCACCCAAGCTTGGACTATAAAAAAATTAGGTTCAAATATAGATGCTGCAATGAACTGGAAGCTTTACATCAATGCTCTTGCTTATAAATTGAGTGGAAAATGTTTTTAATTAGATCCACAGAGTATCCACAGAATAACATGTTCTCTGGTGGCTCATTTTTGGTAAATTATACACATTTAACATATGATATTCAGTTTTAGAATGTATCTCCCCATGCCTTCACTATTTTTGCAATAAAAATGAGGGTTCTTAAGATTGATCACAAATGAGCATAAGGAACTTTAAGAACAGACTTTTGAGGTGTGGGCATTGATTAAGAATGGAGAAAGTAAAATGGACAGAGAGAAAAACAAGTTTTTGGAAATGTTGGAGAAAGAGAATCAGTTAGGGGAATTCCAAAGAAGGCAGGAAAAAAAGGAAAGTGCTACTAAGAAGTAAATGGTGTTCGAAGACAGTCATGGAGAGTAGAGTGAGAGTGGGTTTGAAGAGAGTGATGGTGAAGAGGGACTCAAATCAGGTAAGGGCATGTTAATCGTGTGAGAAGTTGATCAAAAATCTACCTTTTACTAATATATTACCAGTCAACATAGTCATCAGTTTATCAGTTGAAAGGTGACCAATATTTACACTTTTACTAATGGCAAATGATTAACCTTTCTGCCCATTTAAAAACAAATGATTAACAAAATCATTGAATAAATGAAAATTTTCAAAAACATTTTAATACATGAATATCTAGAAGAATGTGGTATGTCTACTCTCAGTTAATATCTGACTAGACAAACAAAAATTTGGGAAACACTGAGCTAAACTATGGCACAACAACATCACTTCATTACATGCAGCAGTACACATATCATTACACACAGCACTTACAAGGGAAAGGTGAAAAGTTCTTGGCCTGGCAGTGAAACTGTTACTTTAAGATCAAAAATGCACTTATTTATCTATTTAGTTCCCTTTTAGGTCAATGCACTTTGTCCAACATTTTTTCAGGGAGTAGACTCTATCACAGAAGTACAATTCCAGTTCCAGTTTTCCCATTGTCAAAGCACCTTTATGGGGAGGTGTATTGTCTTCATGAAAGATGATTTAGGAAATGAAAATAACTTGGTGAACTCCATAAAGTTTAATTTGTTTGAAATTCAAAATTTGTGGAGTTCACCAAGTTATTTTCATTTCCGTAATGGATAACTTCCACCATATCACGCCAGCATATATTACTGCTGTTATCAGAACTTTGATAATTTATCTTCTTACAAATAAGTTGCTGAACATATATTTTAAGTGTTCAAAATAACTTTTCATGCCCAGAGTGTCTAACAGCGTGAGCAAAAACAGCGAACCAAATTTCACGTATTTTCAAGAAGAATGTTATGATACAGTTTCATAAACTATTCCAATCAAAACTTTTACAATGAGCTTTGAATACTAGTGTATGATACATTGTTGCGTATGTTACGTCAGGAGATCCATTCGAAAGGAAGTGGTTTTATTATTTAATCAATCATTCGCTTGAAGGCTTTTGTAGGCTTTAAGCATCACACCCTTTATGTAGTAGCGATGTTTGCAGGGTGACTGTGTTGCCGCGCTAACTATGAGCTTCTCGATATTGCAGGCTCTGCCCCCTGGGCAATAAAAGTTGAGAAAATAAACCGGCCCCACCTCGCCCACCCTCGATATAGCCTTCTGGATCCGAGCATTCGCCCAGAGCTTTCCGCCTCCTCAGTTCCGTTCAAGTCAAAGATATGCCCCCCCTCGGGCATTGGATGGACGTAAATGCGGGGAAAGGAGAAAGTAAGCTGGAAACAGAGAGGAGGGCGGACGGAGGAGAATCAGACATGGCAATTCAAGAAAGAAGGGTGCTGGTGGAGTTTGGGAAAGGTAGTTGAAAAACTGGACGGCGGTTACGCAGATGGATGGATAAGATTTTGGGCCGTATTCTAGAGCCTCAATGCAGTGGAAACTAGATTAAACACGTCACCAAAAACCAGGAAGTAACAGAAGTGCGCCCTGCAGTGCTATTCTGAATCGCTAT
Organism: Rhinocypha anisoptera; assembly: GCA_011762765.2. Classification (NCBI taxonomy): domain Eukaryota; kingdom Metazoa; phylum Arthropoda; class Insecta; order Odonata; family Chlorocyphidae; genus Rhinocypha; species Rhinocypha anisoptera. The sequence goes on from WURS02006015.1 coordinate 7,685, forward strand.
GTAGTGGGGGTGCTCCTGGGCAGAAGGTCCCCAAAGACCACTATACACTACACAAACATGGCTACCGGTTTTCACCTGCTTCGCTATCATCGTTGTCGTTACATTCTTCGTTGAAATTACGTTGCAAAATAGTGCTCTGGTAAATATTGCAACGTAGCACAAACGTTTTGTTACTGCAATATTTCCAATTTACCATCGATTTAATGAATTATGAAATGAAATGATGAGCCGCTACTCAGGGTATTATTATTGAGCAATAAATTACTCTCCATTGTATTCATAATAAATGACACCATGAATAATTAACATTAATTGTCATTTGGGATCTAATGTATTATTGAAACGTCACTAAACGTGCCCAATAATTCTTTCGAAATTACTTACATGGGTAATAATGTATTTCATATCAATTGTGCTAATGTTATAGCATATTATGTTAGCTAATTTACGCTTTATAAATGATCTCATGATAATGAAACCATCTTGGAGTTTTTCATTATGCTCTACGGTGATAGTATAATCTTAAGTTCCCAGTAAATCTTACGTTCATCACCAAAATTTTGGAAATAGGATTGATAGTGGACTAGACGGAATATCTATAATATAAAAAACATTTTCACTAATAAGCACCAAAGCCTCACAGTAACTAAGAAGTAATGCGAGAATTTTAATATACCAATCTGCTATTATAGATTGTAAACAGAATCCTGAAATGTGTCGTAGCAATCTTATCTTATCAAGGATTCCACCAATTTATTCTGATCCAATTCTTATTGCATTTGTTTTTCATTATAATACATATCTCTATTATTAAATTTTACATTATATGATATCGCGTATTGAAAGGAAGCAATTCCTGAATGAATTTTTACTAATTTATTAACTTTGCCATGGGTAATGTGACTTCTCAAGCCACGTTGAAAGCAGTATCTAGCTAGCACTAAATCTCGAATTTTTAAAGAGTTAAACATTTCCAGAGCATATTCACCATATAATCTATACAATGATACTTATTGTGGTCTGTTAGCTATAAATAGCCAGATAATTACCAAACCACTAAGATTCCACAAGGTTGTCAAATACGTATTAGTAGAATGAAATTATGGTAATCAAATAAATTTCAATTAATATTTCACCCATTGGAAAAGCAGACCCTGATTTGAATTATTACTAAAATTGATTACAATTTATGAGTTTTACATAACTTCTAAAACAGAGCACTAGTAGGTATAAAATTAGTATCGTATTTTTGTTAGTAATATAATAGGAATTTGGTGGCTTCCACGTAGCGAATTAAATTCAGTTGATTGCTCGCAACGAAGGTGTAAGCCGATTATTTCCGATCAACGTGAAATCAGGCCATTTCACCATTGCAATTTCGTAGACATTTGTGCTCATAGAAATTATCGTACTGCAATTATTAACCTCCTATTTGTTAAAAACATTTTATTCTCGAGGGCTTCAAGATTATTTCAAGAGTTTTCAAGAGTATTTCAAGATTCTTTAAACCACTTCTCTTATCCTCTACTAAATTATAAATGCTAGTTCTGATCATTCTGATTGAAAGTTACTTTTTGCTACATATAATGGTGGAAAATGGCGGAACGGCGAATGGTGGTTGACATGATTTTTATCTACTGTTGTGCACTTCATTTGCCTGGAGAACTTCAATAAATATACACATTACAAGACACCATAGTATTCCACTTCCGAAGCAACTCCGAAGTCATAAAATTTCAGCTCAGGAATTGGATATTTGAAACTTGTTGGGACACAAAGTTTGCTGACATCTAAAAATTTATTTTAAATGCAATGAGACTTTTCACTGAGTATATCACTGTATGACAGAAAAAAACAAAAAAAAATATGGCGAACCTATGTCGAGCAAGGATGTTCAATGGATGCAACTGGACATTAGGAGAAGGAGGCTAGAAAAAATGACAACAAAGGATGAAATCAATAGATTAATTTGCAACAGTTGAATGTGACGTATTGCACCCTTCATAAAAACAAGTTGGAAATTTTAATATTTCCGACCACCGCTAGCATTTCACCGCACCGATGAGAGCCCAATCCAGGTGTTTTTTTCGTTGTGAAAGCAACGACTGCACGGTAGGATATAATCCATGGTCTGGATCAATAGTGATACAATGTACTATAAATGTGAATTATCCTGCGGAAAGAAGACAATACCGCCAATTTTCTGTTACCACATAGATAAAATACACTATTTCAACAGAAATCAAAAAAGTGAAATTTGCCACCTAAATATACAGTTACATGATATAAAAATTTAGGCCATGTGATGCCGTGTTCAGCACAAAAAAAGCTTCAACCGATCAATAGCATTCCCAATTAAAAAGTCTATATCCACAATAAGTCATTAGTAGAATGAAATGTGATAATAACAAATAATCGTCCATAAATGTAATTTATTTCACCAGGCATTGGGTCGAATAACTAGGAAATACATACATTGAATGGCCGAATTTTGCTGGCGAGGTAAATCTGGATTCTGTGATTGCGCTGCCTACTTTCCATAGACATTCCATACATTATCTAGGTATTATTAACAATAAAAATACACCCTAAGCTGAATTCAAAGTGTGCAGTGAATACGTCTTTATTACCAACATGTATTTGAAAACGAAAGAAAAAAGTATCAAGTAAAGTACAGAATGTTCTTGCCAGAAAATCCTCGAAAGCGTCGGAAAGGCATTGAGCTACTTGTTGCAGATAGGAATGCAAGGATCGAAATTCACAAAAAGGCTCTTCATGGATAGGCATTCAATATTGAAGATATCGCCTTTCCTCCGCCGAAAAAAAAGGCAAGAGCGAGCGGCGGGTGTATTCAGCACTCTGCCGGTAAACTCTTTGGCATTCCACAGAATGCCTAGGAAATGTGCGAAATAAAACCCATTTCATTCTTTTAGGTTTGTTTTTTAGGCATTCTACACATTTTTTTAGGCATTGCAATGCCGAAATACGCGCATTGCGAGTAACGAATATGCCAAATTCTTTAACTTCACCTTTTCATTCCCCCACCTCATCGCCACCATTCAACTTCCCCTTCCATTCATTTCTCTCTGTACTTCATCAGTGAGGTTGGTGTGAATGATCCGGTGAAACAGAAAACAAAATTTTAAACTGAAAATACCTGAAAGCCACTCGTCACCGAATCAAAAGTGTATAACGCCTGAAAAACGACAACAAATCTTTACCACCATTTTTAATTTAAATGTCAGTTTCAGCCTAGGTCCATCTTTTTTTATTTAGCCTAAATAAAAAAATTGTGGAGTTACAAAGTTTTTGTTGTCTTTCTTCATCACGGAGTTCTCCATAAAGCTGAGCCTAATACAGATGAATTCTGTGTTGACGCCTATTAGACGTGACTTTACGGAAAAACATCAAAATTACCTCGAAGGCTTTTACGCATCTCACTGAAAAAATGTACAAGGTGTAAAGGAATTAACGCTGCTATTCCCACATGATAATTTATTTGGCACGACCATGGTTTCGTAGCTTTACTACATCATCAGGTACAAGTAAAAGAAATTGCACAGTATATATGTGTCTATGTTTGAGACTGCACAGTATATATGTATGTATAAGAAAATTCACAGTATATATGAGATTGTGTCGTATGAAAAAATGTAACTAAGTAAACAATGATGATCAGTCATCTTAAAATGCGGGAAAATGTTTTCGACTAGGTACTCGAAAGTGCAATGAATTGTATCTGGAGCTATAATTGCAGTTGCTGACGCGAGTCAGACATCAGTCTTCAGAAATCCGTCCAGTCTCGAACTTTTTGCTCTCTCGCCACTTTTCTTCTGCCTCTATTCGTCTCCATATTTTACCGAAAATTGACGACGGATGTATGAATTCTGCGCCTTGACCGCATCTCGCGATGATGTTTTTGAACAGAAGCCGTCGACGTCCGGGTTTAAAGAGGTTTGAAAGCGGATGGGAATGAATCCTCCGACATCCCAGTCTCCATAGGCAACAACGGGAGGAGTCGCCGGAGCATCTCTTCACGTGACATCGCCGTGGATTTCGCTCCCGCAGGTACACACTCGCACACACACACACACACACACACACACAAAAACGAATGAGACGCCAATGTTTTTCCGACCGTTCCTCCCCCCCTCCCCATCTCCGCCGCCGCCTCCGGTGGTCGGGCTTGGACGCGATCAAGGTGAGACGTGCTGTCTCCTTCCTCCCTCCCACTCCCTCCTCCTCTCCCTCCTACTCTCACCCACTCCCTCCATCCCTTTACCCCTCTTGCGAGCGGTATCAATTTTGATTCTCTCTCTCTCGAGAGAGATATATAGAGTCGTTCGCTATCTGGCCGCCTCGAGTCTCCGTGTCCTTCGGGGACTCTCGTAGAGACATCTCCCTCACCCGATCCACTCTACCGTCGCCAACCGCGGTCCGCCCTGCCGCACCTCCGCCGCTCCCATCCCGCCGCTCACCCCAACACCCCAGTCGGCGGTCACGGTCTCATCACTCCCCACCCTCACCCTCCTTCCTCCCCCACCCATCGCGTGCCCGTTGCAAAAGATCCCTCCTCAAAGCCTCCACAGGGCGGACAAATTTATAATACATTTTTTTCCGAATGAGAACTTTTTGGGAAAATTTTTTCGATTAGAGAACAGTTTAAGGTTTAGGGTAGCTAGGATGCAATCATAAGGTGAGTAAGTAGGAGAATTGGTGGCGTAGTTCGAAGTCTCTCCCTCACGCGTGTTATACTTTCCTATACTTGTACTCTGTACTTTGACCTTGTACTTTGTAATGACATTTTTTAGTTGATATGCATGCTCGTTGTGAGTGGTCTGACATTGTCCAGCATGTTTTGTAGTTCTCGTATTAGGTTTTGCATGATAGTTTCTTCTTTTTG
>WURS02006026.1:0-12587 GCA_011762765.2 Rhinocypha anisoptera
TTTTAGAGGCTCTTATGAGCCTAAACTTCCTCCTACCTTTCCATTCCCATCCTTGCATACCCTCCCTCCCGATCTGAAGAGCCTAATAGCTAAACCACACTTGAAATAACACCTTGAAGCTGGTGGGGATGGAGAAGCACGGAGTTGTGGGTTTTGCTAGAGAAGGGACGACGTGAAGAGAGAGAGAGAGAGAGAAATCATATGGGAGTTCGGTGGACCTAAGACGACTAATCAAACCGATCTTCGGATTGAAGACTGTATTCTGGGTACTGGTTGGTTAGCAAAACTTCTACATCTTCTTGGTGTCGTATGTTTTCGTTTTTACGTCGTATTACGTCTCTCCAAAAACGCGGAAGGACGATAAATGTCGTCCGGTTATTTTTCGCGGTAGAGCACACCTGACTTCATTAAGTTCGCTTCCGTCGGCGATTTACAGTAAGCCGTGGGAAACAATGGACAATCGATCGCGACCCCCACCCCCATGTCAGTGTTGATGATGCAACAATGAGGTAATAGAGTCGAAAGACGGGGAAGGGAAGGTGGGGAAAGATGGCGTTTCTTTTGCCGGGATATAAACAGCCTTTCTTTCCATTTATTTCTCTCCTTTCAATGGATTCATTATCCACCTCCTCTTCCCTCTTCCCTCTGGCGTCTCGGACATTTGACCTCTCTCTCTCTCAGCTCCCCCCACCACCACATGTCAGCCTCCCCAACCCAACTCTGACCTCACCTTCTACCTCCATAACCACCAAGTGGCCAGCGTCAGCTTAGTTTTTGAATTACGTCTAGTGCAACGTAGAGCGGGTAGTTTCGTGGATAGCTCCTACAATCGAAGTAGTAGTGTCACTAAGTTATTGGAGAAATAGGTAAGAAATCACTCGTTAATCAAAGGTTAAAATACAGGTTCAATTTACGTAAAAAAATGAGGAAGGCTACTTTTTCGAAGAGGTTAAAGACACATTACAAACTCCGTATTACGACGGCAGATCGGACCACAAATACAAAATCGGGGAGATGGACTGTAGATGGGATACCTTTAAAATGTCATTTTCCCTCGTACTTTTAGAGAACAGAATACATATGAGTGATGATCGCAATCGATAATGGGATAATTAGGTTGATCGTAATTATACTGCATGCACCATAAATGTTTGTGCTATTTCTAACATCGTTGTTCCCGCATGAATAAAAAATTAATTAGGTTCTGTAAGTTTTGCATGAAAAGTATTGTTGCGTATTAAGCATTATTCCTGTGTTCGCGTACACAATGAAACATATATCGCTATATTCTTGTTCCAGCATGATTGTAATATTATCAATGAAGTATATTTGCTTTCAAATAAATGTTTTTTGTCGTAAATAACTATGTATATGTACACGTAAGCACGCCACCCCCTTCCGAACGCTCTGGCGGCGGTTTAATGCAAGACATATCTCGTTGATGTAGAGGTATATCAAGATGCTAAGAGACGGATCGGCGAGAGAACCCGGGGGTGTGGTGAGGTCATATCGGCGTAGCAAATGGAAGTTGTGGGGAAAGCGGAGGATTTGAGGGGTTGGGCGTCACTGGGGAGCAAAGAAAATAGAATACCAATGGCCTGCCGGACACCATCCACCGCCCCTCCCCCACCCTCCTCTCCTTCGAGTTCATCTCGGCGAGTTGCTCCTGTTGCCGTGTGGGAGGCGATTTTTCGGTGATTTAAAAGGTGCTTAGTTTCCATAGCCAACGAAGCATCATTCAGATAAATATTCCGTTATTGAATTATTTAAGCAAACAGTTTGCACACATGAGAAGCGGTACATCATGGCCCATTCGGGAAACCTTTAGGACAAATATCGTATTAAGGCATGGATGGCTGTAATGGAGGGAGAGAATAGGTTCATGTCTCAGATAAAATTAAAAGATGGAATTTTATGTGTCTGGTAGAAAGTGTTCGTAGTTGAAGTGGAATTTATGCTAAGGTGCGGCTTGGTAGTCAAAATTTTCAGTTAATCGTAAACTTACCTTTTCCCAGTAGATTATCCTTCATCATCAAAAAATTGAACATAACCTTGCCGATCACCGGTAATCCAGAAATAATACTCGTGTTCGTGTTTGAAGAATAGCTTTTCTCCTTGGCCGTGGAAAAGGGAAACAGAAGGAAGAAGGATGTGGAACTTCTGGTGTATTTTACCCAAAACTTTTTATTCCCTCTGTTCTCCTCCTTGGGAAAGTTCCGCGAGATGAAGACCATGTACGTGAATCTTATTTTACTCTGTTTGCATCTTCCTTTCTTGTTAAAAGACAAATATTTGCTGTGGAATATCTTCAGGAGTTGGTTATGAATCGGAAATGTCAAGACTCCGCGTGGCTCATGAAATATGAAAGTTACTAAATTTCATATTCTCTTTTCCAGCGTTAATCCTTTTGTGTATGTGAATTTTAAATTAAGTGCTTTACCTCTAATGGTCGTTCGGATAGGGGTAGTAACTCTTTTCGCCTTAATCAAGCATCGATTTATTGCTCTATACATCACTAAGGCATGTTTAGTTAGGCACACTAACAGCATATCATCGGATAATAGTTTTTGGATACCTGAAATAGGATCGGTTGGAACAGCGTTGTATACGTGTAAGACCTAACCTACTGGAATGGACTTAACCTACTAATAGTATGAGTTGAGTTTGACGGCTGGAATGGAGGAAAATGGCGGTGAATAATCTTATACCCGAGAGGGTTGACGGTCATAGCCCTGAATTACTTACATGATCGACACCACAAGGAGAAATTAATGGAAATTTCTAGCTGAAAAATTCATCGAATGGAAAGCTTTTTCTTATCGAAAATACGTGAAAAAGAAAGCATAAGAAAGGTATGCATATATTGAAACTCATCAAGAATTTATCTTTCGCCTGATGCTCTTATACTGGACATCTCCAATTACCAAAATATTGGTTTTTAAACTTTTTGATCCTTTAATCATGACGACTCTCAAAGACTTTATTCATATAGAGCCGGAATTATCATTACAGTTGATGGTACCGAATTCATCCAGAGCCTTGCTACTTATCCTCAGGTTCAAAATGACGTAGTAAAGTTTCATAGGTACTGTATAACCTTCTAAATAAATTTCTATGACATCAACGACTTCAACTGTAAATAAACCATTTGTTTCTGCTGTATATTGTGTTGTTGTTGTAAAAGCAGTCTCGGAACCTACCCCGCACATACAAGTGTTATGTGCAATTGTTCTGTCACCTATGCGTGTGGGGCGTCCAATCAAATTTTAATATTTATGCTGGTGCCTTTAAGTTATTTGGATATCTCATTTCACGATGGCAGTGATGGTGTTAATGTTTACTTCCGTTAGAGCAGTGACTAGAGATACAGATTCTCCATAATCCTCCTGCAGCAGCTCCTACAAAAACCTCGCATGACGATTTCAAAGAAAAAATTCAAGACGTGTTTCCTCCAATGTTTCTTACATTTGAGGAAAATCACTTCATAGAAGAGGTTAAGGACGTGTTAAAAGCCCCGCCTTACTACGGTATAATAGCACTGACATAAAAGCAGAGAATTATACTGCAGAACAGATTTCAAGTATAATTTTTTCCTCGTATAGAACAGAATAGATAGTTCGTAGTCTCTTGCTCGTTGTACGTTGCTGTACATTTTAAAGTTGATCCTGCATGAACGGTGTCGATTTAGTCCTGAATATAACTATGCATGTGTAGTGCGTACCGCACCCCAGGCAACACACCCCCTCGAAGGCTTGCGGGGTATTTTATGGATGTAGATGATACAGATCTGATAGAAGGGAAGAGGAATTTCCGACCCCAGAGCTGCTCTCAGTCTACATTTTTTTGTATCAGCGATACTTTCAGGATTAACTACGGGAATTCTTTCATCTTGCAGTGTATTTGCAATTTTTTAAATTCTAAATTTTTTGAATAAAAACTCCAGCCTTAATAAACATCTTCTTTGTGCCACAATAAGCATAACGAGAAGGAGACAGTGGCAGGGGCCAACTGTCTCGACCTTCAGGCGAAATGAGGCCGAAGTTTGGAGTCGAGGAGGGTTCTTGGCATGGAATGGTTTCCACGAGAGTGCCCACCGTCCATTTTTCCATATTTGCACCACAGCGCGGTCGAATATGTAAATGTTGTCGGTGATGAGAGGATGAACTTGAGGGAGGATTTGGGAGGGTGAGGGGGGGGGGAATTATTACGGTTCGAACCGTCGTCATGTGTGGTCATGGTCATGCTCTCGAGTACTTCTCAGGTGGTTTCATCCCATTGTCCTTTGCTGCGGGACCTCGACGTGGATCTCGAGATTATCATTTATTTTTTTACTATTTTGAATCGGCATTTCAAGTATGGTGTTTCCATCACTATGCCCTTTTAATGTGCTTCTTAGTAGAATTCCTTTGAAAGGATGATTATTGGGAAAATACACATTTGGTTTGAACCTTTGCTTGTAAGATTTGTTCGTGAATTTTATGTTTTCGTACCTCACTGTTGATATGCTTTTTTATAACCAAATAATTAAATAATTCTAATTTCTGCGAATCTTGTCAAAGGGGATTTTTTACATAATTACCTCAACAGGACTTTGAAATAAATTTTCATCCTATTTGGTAGAATGTGTTATCGTGTCGGTTAACGGAGTCCTGACTCGGATATATTTTTCTACGAACTTTGTGCTAAACCCAGGTCTGCAAGGAAAAATTGCCATTATTTACCTAAGGGGAGCTACATATATTTCCCTGGACTTCGGAGGGGTATTCGGTTTCCTTCCAGGGGCACTTCCAGTCACCATAGATATCCAATCGCAAGGAATGGTTTCCGTTGCCTTCTATTCTCGCCCCTTCAAATTATTCACTACGATCTGTCTTTTTCCATTGTATGAATTAGCCTCTTTTCTTGACCTTCTTCCAGAGAAGACTACGAGTTTTTATGAAAATATATGCGTCCATGATTTCGTGACGGAAATCATTGGATCTATTTATCCCATATAGGAACCATTTCTATCGACAGAATTTCCGACATAAACACTCGAGGGAAAAAAGCTTATTCTGAGGTTCATTTCCTGTTTCCAGCGAAATTTCATCCAGTCTTTCCGGACCGCGGGCGCCGTGGATTGGTCTTGCGTAAAACACTTATGCCTTTTTTTTTAAGATTCAAAACGAGACCATTTTTAAGGTTCATTTCACCCAAGGAAACTTTTTTGTTCGATGATCATTTTCCCCTGCCCGATCATTCGTGGTGGTGCGGCTGCTCACAGCCAAACGAGCGCGCGATAAATTTTCTGCGCGATTAATGTCGTCGTCAAAGAATAAATAAGAAATAAAAATATTTTTTGAAATCACCGATCATAGCCGTTCAAGGCGTTCTGACCGTCCTATTTTCTTCGATTTTTTCGGACGCATGGGAATAATTTCGTCTGATAAAGCATGCATGCGAATTTAGCATTAGGAGTCGAAACACCGCCAACAATCAATATGTGCGTTTAATGTACTACAGCATTATTTAATCAAAATCACGGGGGCAATATGAGAAGAAGAATTTCGTGGATGTTTCATTTGTAAAAGGGCAACTAATATACAAGTTAAGGTAGTTTTTTTGATTTACTCCAAATTAAAAATATTAACAATATAAAACCAACATAAAATAAATTTCTCTTGAGATCTAAATACTTCCTATCACATATCACATTCTATCTGAAATACCTATTTCATCCCTATTATATCCCTCGTGTTTCATGCCTTAATATCTGCCCTATCATTTTCTCTCTTGTAGTCTACTCTCATCAGTTTATCTCAGTGGCTCTTCGTTCTACATCTTCGTAGACCATTCGAGGAAGTAAGTGAATCGCGATCAAATAATGGAGAAACAAGCGGTTGGACGGTGCTTCACCTTAATTGATCACCGTCCTACATTTGCAGCCTGAAGAGATGTTTAACTCTTGCAGCTCTCCAACCTAAATTGCTACCTGTGCCAGCCTCTTCATGCCTTTGCGTAAATGACAGAATCGAATTCATATCGAGAGTAAAAAACCGGCACTTTTTCTGTGGAAAAGTGCCGGTTTTTTACTCTCAGAATCACTTCCATGTATGAATAACTTCCACCACATCACCTGATTCGGTGAAAATTATTCGAATTCATATTGTATATATATCGTATTTGGTATGTATCACCAGTATTTATGTATGGAGAAAATATTATGTTCAAATAGTGTCTCATACTAGTTTTGATTTGCGGCGTCGGATTATAATATACTAATTAATGTCGTCGCTAATAGTTGTAATGGCACTCATTAGCAATGGTTCTAAATCCAATGTTGAAAAACGTTGTTGGCCAAGTGGCTCTTCAAAATAACGGAAGGAATCTCATTGAACATGAGAAATCGAAAAAACTGTAAACAGGAACTCGGAAATTGTGATCTTCGTTGTTCTTAACTTTTCAACCAGGTGAAAATGTGAAAAGGCATACAATCGGAATAAAATATGTAATGCAGACCTTGATCGTTTGATCTTAAGGTTATAAATTAATGACTTAGTGTAGAAAGCAGTCACCATTTAAACACTTTTCATCCATGTTCGGTGCTTTTTTAAGACAAATGTACTAGTGTAGAATAAGATGAGTCTTTTATGGTGAAAATTGTTGAGAGGTGCACTCCAGATAGACTTATTGGAATTTCCTGAGTCGATATTAATCCACCAATTCACCGACTAACCCAAGGTCAGACTCTTCCTTTGATATGGAATTTGTCAGTTTTCACAACCATGTTCTTCCCGATGATTTTGGCACAAACAGATCAATTATTGGAATTTGTAGATCTTCAACGAGAAGTCAGTTTCTTCGTCCTTTAGTGGAGGATGGTGGTATCTCGACTATAAATACTCTATCATATCGCGCTTGTCTCAACTATGAGATTTGGAATCGCGTGTTTTTAAATCCGTGTTTGGTGGCCATAGGTGAAGTCCTAATGGAATATTTTTCCTTATATTGCATACTGGAAGTGTCATTGCATTCATAATCTCCTCTGGTTTTAGGGTTGGAGATGTAATAATATGTCGAATCAATGTGTGGACGGTCCGTTGACATAACCCTGGTGCTTTGCCATAAACGTCGAAGCGAACGTCCGTCTACTTGGACCTTGAGTGCAATGCCGGAAGATTGGGAAAAACTGTCTTTTTAAGATAGTCTTTCTATTCTCAGAGCTCATTTCGTTTTGACCGTCATGTCGCTGCCAAAATTCGCTGGGGTTTATAAGAGAAATGGAATTGCGCTTCAGATAATAAAATTTATATGACACCAACAAACATTTTCGTCAGAAGATATAAAGGATTTTCCTAAGGTCGCGTTACTTTTCCAAGTGCTTATGCTAAGTGCTATTCCCAATGATTGATACTATTTCCCTAACACATTTACTTAGAAAGCTCCATCTCTTGTTGTTGGATTTGATGTGCTTTGCTTGTGGCTTCTGTTATAAAACCGTTTAGGACTTAAATATTTTCTTGTGGCTTGAAGGAAATTGGTGCAGCAATTTCATTGTTATCCCACAGAGTATATTATCCCACGTACATATCTGTATTTGCCGACACTAATACTTATTCAAGACTTCCTTTTGAAAGGCTTCGAGATATACCAGTTATTCAATCACCAAGACACATTTTTCTTTTCACATCAAATGAAAACTGCCCATTCGTGTGAAAACTGCCCCTTCCAAGGATCAGTCATCATATGACTTGTTGGAAAAAGAGTTAAGCGAAAAAAAAGAATGAACTATAACACTTAACTTGGGCGCTACTTCAATTTTTATATTGGGCTTTAACAAAGAAAATCTCGATTAGATAATGGAATAATGATTTATAAGAAGGAATAAGGAATGACAAGTGTTTCACAAACTCATGAAACCGAAAAATAATACAGTAGCTAGAGGAGTCTTGCTTGGGACCTTCCGAAAACAAGCGTGGTCACCATTAGATAAGCATAGGGCGAACATGTCAAACGTGCACCGTTTCTCGATTCACCAAAGTGACCACCGCGGGCCTCTTTTCTGTATCGGCGGCTCAGATAGTATGAATTGATGAAGTATGACGATAATGGGTTCAAAATGGATAGATTCGTCGACGACTCGTTCTTACCATGCACAATTAGTGACACGAGCGTATATAAACGTGGTATAGAACGTAAACGAGGTATAGAAAACGTATTTTTGGATGCATGCATCCTTGATAGGGTTATAGATTTCCCTCTTTTTTCGTGTCTGGCGTCACCTAACTCCGTTCTTCATGCCCCAGCATCAATATTCCGTACGAGGGACCTACGAGCAGTTCTGGGAAATTAAATATTTCATATATGCATACACAGGTTAGATCTGGGTACATCTTTCCTTACTCATTATCCAAACGCCTGAAGCAATAATATTATCTCTCGAAGGATTTATTTTTTCGGTTCACGCAGCGATAATGCAAGCAAGGGGTAATTAACTTGTCTACTTAAAGAAAGAAAACCATAAAATATTTACTTTTTGGCATACATTTTATGCTTCACTACAGCCGATCTATTCTTATTCCGAAAATCGAATTTATTGGCCTAGGCCGAAACAGATGCCATAAGCACTTTACGGTATCTTATTTGGGATATTTGGGGAAAAATTAACGATTGACTGTAGCTAATACTGAGAGTTATTGATTCTTGAAAATCTGATTGCATAGTAGATTTGTAGGAATGATATCTCAGATATGGAAACCGTTAAACGTCACAAAGATAGATGGAAAGTATTTTGAGTTGAAGAGAGAATTAGCTTGATGTAAAATACATACACTTAATTAGCCATGAGCTCTCTATAAAACCGTGGCAGTGTGTAAAAATATTCAGACATTATGAAGAAACTAAACATGATAGATTAAGAAAAAATTAATCATTCCTAATTAAACTCTTAGTTTGAGTTCCCAAATTGATTGTCACCGGAATGATAGAAAATGCTCTGGAAGACTAGTCAGTGCAGCGTTTCGGGGAAACGAAATGGATCAAATCATAACAGTATGGAGCTATAGAATTAATGCCTGTTTCACTTACTTCAGTCAAAATAAAAAGTAGTAAAAATCTACAATTTGAAAACAAAGTAATTTAAGAACAGAAGCAGGCTGCGAAACAATGATACAACTGGATGTGTTTAAAGAGCCACCCTGGAGCATGGCATTGTACAATTTATTTATTCCTTATGTTTTCTCATTATGAACTGTTTCCAAAGCCTTTTTAGAAGTCGAATTACGGAATTCGCAATTTTCTCTTACTGGATTCGGGAAACAAAATCAAGAAATTCATTTCTAGGCCCGTTTGTATATTTTTTCTAAGAAATACTGAAACAAAATCAATAATTAAGAGCTCTCGTTGGTGCAAACATCCGTGTTACAGAAAGGACATTGTGTTTGCCTCCCTTAAAAGAGGAATTAATTTTTATAAGTAAGAATATGTGAACATAAGCTTAAGGTACATTATCGTTTTTTTTTTTAGGGTTACGAAAAGTTATCGACATAACGCATTTATAGGTTTCATCAGATCATTTGAAAACTATGTTCAGAGTCAGTACGCAACCATTTATAAGTCCCTTCTCTTTTCAAATAATACCAATTGTCTTAGTAATCTCTAAAAATGTAACTAGAGCAATTTTTCCCTTCATATTTAGAAAAATCAGGATTAAATTATGGAAGGAAATCAAATCCTCGAAGAATATTCATTCCTTTAATTTGAACAGATGTTTCCGTTATCAATAATTATAAGGTTAAAGACTTCAAATATATATGAGGATTCAGCAATCTCATTTTGATGCATGGAGAGTTATCCTGTTATTGACTGACTGAAGCCCTAAATTGCGCTCTATCCAGAAATTATTTTTTGAGGTCTTATTGATTCCTACGTTCATGACTTCCAGAAAACACTTCATAGCCCCTTTAAGTCTTCCTGCTGCATCCTTCACTGTTTCCTTAACCCATTTCCTGTTCCAAAGTCGACGGTTTTTGTTGTTTTTAATCGGTCTCCTTGCTTTTCTCCGAAGTCTTCATTTTTTTTCGACCAATTTCTTTTCTCAATTACTTTTCAGATGTGACAATATCATTTGTACGGGAGACTCGATCTTGATCCGTTTATTATCAATCACCATCATCATAGGTTTTAAATCCGAAGTTTGGTTTATTTTTAATATATTTCCAAGCTATCACGTCTCGCCGTTATTAGTGTTAGTTGTATGACTGGGTCCACGAAATGAACGGAAGTTTAAACCTCTGCCCATAAGGAACCTGTCAGCATTTTGTCTTTAGATTCCACCAAAACCTTCTATCCATTTATCCTTCATCGTCTAAACTGCTTATATTTTAACATCGAATAGAGTATTTTTACTACAAGACGAAGGAGTTGAAAACCAAAACCAAAAATACATATATCGTTCATTAGTTTCCAAAATGATCTTTTGCCATATTAACCAGTAGATTTATAAACATTTTTTTATATCGCACGCATTTGAGGAAAGAAATTTCTCATACACCCGGAAATTTACCATTCAAACACATTTAAACGTCACATTCCTAGTCTTCTAATATCTACGAAGTAAGATCTGGTGCCTTACTGGCGCATTGTGCTCAAGCAGTCTGCTGGTGTTTTCCATTCGGTTAGGGGCTGAATTCTGGCCGCCGACACCGCGGCGTTTCGACTCTCGACTTGCGAGTCATCACCGAGACCACAAAACAGCCCTGATGTTGATTCTCGAGTCGAAATTCGAAAATTCGGCTAGAATGGATCCCCTAAACAGGAGAAGGCTACGTTCTACTATCCTCTTTACTTGTTTTGACGCCTCCCTCGGGAGCAGTGTCAGGGGCACTCTTTAGTAAAATAAACATTGCACTATGAAACATTAACCATCAAATTTTGAAGCTCTCTGAATGAGGGAAAGGATAAAAAACAGATCTACATCTACATAATACCGTGCAAGCCGCCACAAGGGCGTGTGGCAGGGAGTGAGCCACCACCGTACATTCACATGCACTCTCAATGCACATGATACAAGTCATGCATTACGAACAAAAAGAAGAAACTATTATGCAAAACCTAATACTAGAACAACAAAACATGCTGGACAATGTCAGACCGCTCACAAAAACATGCGTAACAACTACAACTAAAAAATGTCCTTACAAAGTGCAAGGTCATGACGAGGAACTACAATTTATATAGAAGCAAGAAAATATATGTACACATAGATACACTAACTACCCTGATTGCTAACACCGGACGTGTGATTATATTTTTTGTGATCTCTAATTGTGCGAGGAAAAAATGACATTTTATATCTATCTGTTCGGCATCCTAACTCTCTGATTTTATGCACGTGATCCAATCTACCGTTGTTATGTCGGTGCTTGTAATATATTTCTGATCTCATGTACATAGATGGGAAGCCGCTGAAAACATAAACGCTCCCTTTTTTGATCAGTCGTGAGTAAATGAGTGAGGCGCACCGAAATGTGGGTGCGTCGAGAGCCACTTACGGCGGGGGGAATCATTGAGCGGGTGGGTGTGTGCGATTAGGAGGGTTGTAGAGCCATTACATCCTTTAAGGGTTCCACGCAGCCGTTCCTTTGTTGAAATTGCTGATACGATTGCAATGTTGAGGGTTCCTACATTAAATAAGTGTTCACCCCTCTTATTATGCTAAATAAGCTGGTTATTTTTTTCCTTTTGATACACAGAGGTTTCCAGCGTGTCTTGGCCACACGTCGGCGCCGCTTCTTCTTCGGGCGGGTGCCCTCTTCCTTCTTCTTCCCCTTGCGGGAGGTGCTCTTCTTTCTGCTGCTCTGTTCTTTCATCTTCTCTGTTGGACGATTATTTCCTTTAGCGTGGTTATTTTGTTGTGTCGTATACAGTGTTTTTATTGGTACGAAGGTGACGCGGACGCAGCACCCGATAAAGCCGAGAGGACTCAAGTTTGTTGTTTCTATGGGGTCCAGTGTGGGATTCTGCAAGTCGTGAATTATGTTTAGTCTCCATGTTTCGTACTTTTGGCATGTTTTTATTCTGAGGAGTATCGTGTCGTCTTCTTCTCCGCATTCGGTGTGCATTCCGGTTCTGTTGTTTTTTTTTCAATTCGCTTGAGTCAGGCTTCGCATTCTCCACGTCCTGATGGAATTTGTGCGGTGAATCTGTTGTGTTTCTTTGTCAACTCCTTTCCGTCTTTTATCGCTGCGAAGAATTTGCGTGTGTTCCTGCCTTCTTCCGAGGTTTGCCACTCCTTGTTCCGATCCTTTTCGCTGATTTTTCTCAGTTCGAGTTTTGTCTTCTCCTTGCTGCCGAGTGTTCCTGCGACCATTCCTTCATCAAAGTAGGTCGTTTTGTCGCGGGCGACAAACGACGAGAAGACACGAGTAAAATAGTGTCTCAGCACACGGACGATGAAGACAATTGTCTCTCCCCGAGCCGAGACTTACGGGCGATCGCAAGGGCTCTGAGAGCGCGCGGTCGTGAGGAGCTGCCCCTTCCTCCTCCCTCCCCGCGTCGAGGGAGAGTTTATTGAGGCGATGATGATCTCCCTTCCACCGGCTGGTCGG
>WURS02006036.1:0-12587 GCA_011762765.2 Rhinocypha anisoptera
CATCCCACACTAGGCCTCACCCTCGCTTTTTTCCTTCCCCTAGGAGCAACGGCCAAGTCTCCAGTCTGCGATGGCTTTTCTTTGAATCCGCACACGTCCTCCTAATCCTCTTTTTTCACCCTGGTGGTCAAATCTCCTCTAGAAGAGGTCTTACTCTGAACAATGCCTCGCTTCGGTCTGCGTAGACCCTGTTGCCATGACGATAATTCCTCCCAGTGGCTGAGAGGCGATGGTGTCCGCCCCCTGAGTGTCCATTGAAGTTTTCGTCGTGAATTTCGCTTCGGAGGAATGGCGATCCATCGACGTCTTTCAGGGTAAACGTCCTTCCTCGCCGCATTCTAAACTTTCTCTCTGAAACTGGGGTATGAAAAAAATATAAAAAACAGGAAACGGATGCGAGATGAATAGTACTTCTAATAGTTCTTTTCGTTTTAGGTATCCGGGAAGGGAATTTAAGATATTTTTTATTTTTGTTAATGGAATGAAGTTATCCATTACATATTTTATCGTATATAGTGACCCTGAAATTAGTTACACTTGATTTCCACTCTCATTTTGTCTCTCTTTGACGGAGGCGCGTTTCTTTAGCCTCGGGTTGGTTTGAATCGTGCTCTCTTTATGAATAGCAGCCATTAATATCCTTATTTCATATGGAATTCGCGAAACCAACAGATTTTCCATAAATCTCTCTGCCTACTCAACTACGCCTTCGTTGTATTCAATCTGTATTCGCGTTGGTACCTTTTGAATTTTATCTTTCATATCGCTATTGGATTTATAAGCTTCATATGAGTATATTATTTAATACTAATAAGTTATGTATTTATTTATAATTTAAAAAGTAGCAGTGCAAAATACAATTTTAGCAGGTTTGGAAAAATTGCTGGTGTCTCTCATTTTTATGGAGAAAATAAATCTATATTATTAAGATAAAAAATCTAAGGTGTCGATGGACTAATTTAATATTATTCTAGATGGAGATAAACGCAATATAAATTATTTATGCTCGAATAAGGGGCAGTGGAATAAAATACTTTATGTTGGATAATTTTTATGACTGAATGATGGAGACCGATTCTAGAAAAAACTGCTCCAATGAGGATGTTGCGGAAGGACTGAGGCACTTTAAAGATTGCATTTGAAGAATGTGTATCGCCATCGCCTTGAGTGCGTCATAACCTCTCTGATGATGACTCAACAAATACATTAACTTGTTTCCTTTTTAATACATCCCTGGTGTAACTTTTGGTAATTGACTTTTCGAAATTATCATTCGCTTAGTTTTTTTTCCTCGTTAAACTTAAACAATAATGAATGTGGTTTCCTATCACTGCGTAGGACGACCGAAAGCCTCGTCTAGGATGGGCATTGTGGACCGTGGCAGAATGTTTGTTCAGGGAGAATGGTGAGTAAGAGGAAGTGTAGAAATCAATATCACATTTTCCAAGAAAAAGAAGTTTAGTGGACGACAAAAAGGAAGTTCGTTGGAGAAAAATAACGGATGGAATGAGGTTAGAGGGGTCCTTCACCCTCCCCGCACCTGCAAATGCCATGTCACCGGCGAAGAGTGTGTTCTCTCTTGTCTAACAAAGGGTCGTTCCCAGCTGATGACTGCATAATTGAGGTCTTCTTGTTCCGTCGCCTTCGGCATATGCAGGTGTCTGGAGCTATTCTAAACCGGCAAAGACATCCATAGACACCTCGGGCCCCTTACCAACGAAGGTGGTGAGAGGTTAAAGTGAAAACTGTTGGCAGGCGATACGCCTTTCACATGCTCATCCGAATCACAAGCGAGTGAATCACTTTCAAACATTATGAAGGCTGGAAGGAATAACTACTACAATGAAATGAGAATATAATAATTTTATTATTTTGTAACCAGAATAGATTCTGTCATCTCAACGATGATTCAAATCACATGAGGTCTCAGGCGAAAAATGAGACTTCAAATAAGATACAATAGAATTCCCCACGACATTTGTTATTGGTTTTACCAAACTTTCATTCTCAAGGTATGCTATTAACTCAATTCGTACAATAAAAATACATTCTCCCTATGAATTTATTTAGTTAATGCCTGCCATGCCTACAATGCTGTTCCACGTATACGAATGAATCTTTCAAGAAGCTGTAAAGATGAGACACAATTCTTTCCTAAAATAATTGCTCCTGCCATATTCTGAATGAAGTAAGTAATTCAGGAACGAAGAAAAACTGGATTCAATGTTTCTAGAGATCTCTCAAGACGATTTTATGTATTAAACGTGAGCATATTTGAAAAATCAGAATAACTTAATGATATCGATTTTTCTGGGTGTTAATAACGTTGTTTCATGTCGAATGACGACTGTTTTGAGGTAATTTCAGTCGGCTTCATCCGGGTAGGCTTCATAGATTTGAAGATGTTCACTGTAATACCGGTGAAACCGCCGTCTTTCGACATGAAACAACACGGTGAAACCCCTGAACAATCAATGCCCTCAAACGGATCTCCGCGAAAGCCTTCACTCCAATATCAGCATAGGTGTAGTTCAAAACGAAGACTTTCGAAGATTAGTTTTTCTGCAGCAGGTCTCCAAGCTATTCTGTTACTTTCCAGAATCTCTACCTTACTTTAACATTCTCCATTATTTTTTTCTCATATGCCATAATACTTAGCCTACCCCCATAGCTTTTCCCTTCCAAAGCCACACTCAATAAACTTTTATGCCTCTATATGAGTCCCATTAGTTTTCCTCAACTTCTTTGGTAAGTAAAATCGATAATTTTTTTTTCGCCAGCTCTTCCAAGTACTTCCTGATTTGGTGTATCAGTTTAGTTTTCAACATTCTTCTGTAGTGTCACATTTCCATTGCCCCCGATCCTATTTTCTCTGAGGGTGATATTGTCTCACTCGCGTTTAACAGTATATTCCATCTGAAGGCCATAATAGACCTCTTTCGTGCTTCCAGACTGAGAATATTTACAGTAAAAATTTGTTTCTTCAGGGTAAAGTCTTCTTCGATTGAACTGTTTTGCTTATTATCTCCTTTATTCTTCTATCGTCGAAGATCTTGCTTCCAAAGTAGAAAAAGTCTTCCATAGGCCTAATATTGTCCTTCTCTAATTTTACTTGACAACTGTAACTCCGGCTTCAGGCCATTACTTTCGTTTTATTTTTTATCATCAAGTTCCATTCCATTTTACATGCCATCTCGTATTTGGAATAACCTGTCCTTATCTAAATAGCTATTTATCCGGTTTTACCCTCAGTAGCTCATCCTATTTGCAACCTTTTGTGGGTAAGGCAAATCTGTAAATGGGAAGAAAGACTAAGATGAGGATTTGAGGAAAATTTCAAAGATTATGTATTGTTTCCCATTCCACTTACACCATTATTATTCGAATTACAAGAACTCTGGTATGACCCAGTATAAAATTCAATGGGTATGTCAATATGGACCAATATAGGAACATAAAAAGTAATAAAGTCAAGAAATTATATTTTCTTACTTTGTAACTCCCTATTTATAAACTCATATAATGCAATTGAACGGACTTACACTTTTGAATACCAAGATTTAGAAATTACGTGAGGTTATAGAGAGGGATGAACAGAAACCCAGCGTCTACTTCAATACGCTCTTAATTTAAAAGGTTGTGGACATTAATGTGGTTCGCTAAAGGGTCGTCTCATCCGACAAATGCTGAAAAGCTTCCAAAACATTTACCACTTAAATGTTTGTTCCCTTGAGCGGGTTTCTGGAAAAACCCTTGTAGTATTTATGTAAGTCCAACCCAAAACCCAATAACCAACTTGGTTTTTGCTCGGAGAATGGCTATGATGGTTACACAAATTAACAAAAAACTATTATGTTACCCTATATTTACATTTTAAGGTTACTGACATATATAAACACCTGTAAAATTAAAATCACTTCGACCTGGAGAAACCGCCTGGAATGGCGGCAAAACTGTCGTCTTCCGACATGGTGATTCAACAGGGTCCAGAAAGATCACTTTTTAGAATTAATTTTCTAAATACCATGGTGTAGACGTGGTATCTAATTTTCAGCATAGCCTTCTAACTTATTTCGTTTATTTAATCTTGTATACCGCGTGAACTCGGTTGACTTTCTCCCGGTTCAGTATTACGTCGTCCCTCTGAGCCATTTTTTGACTTTTGTGACGTAACCACTCTGTATTCCGTCGTTCGGGAAAATTATAATTTTAAAAACATAAATCTCCACCTATGTAATCGAAGCTCCTCTGTTAATTTCCCTTTATATATCCTTCAACCAAGATTCGAGTATCGATCTAATGATATTTCAAAGCTTTAGTATTTAAAACAACTTTTTGATCTCGTGAGTGTCCCCAGCTATGTATGCATTCTGATGCCCACCGAGTATTTCTGGCTCACGGATAAAAAAAATATTTCCGCAGCGGGCATCTAAACTTTTCTTTGCCTTAAGCATTGATTTGGCATAACTGCGCAAACTCCACCAGGTAATGAATTGGATGATTTCAGGCTTCACTTCCTGAAAGTTGTTAATATGCATAGCAGCAGAACAAAACGACGTTCCTTTTCACGGACTTAATTATAGTAGTAACAATGTTGACTTTTTTATTAAGGTGACATTAGGCTATACGGTCCTCTAGTATTTTTGTGTAATTACAATTTAAAACACCCTTCCCTAGAGTGGAACTCGAACCCACGACCTTTGGGTTAGCAGCCGGACACATTGTCCCCAGCCTTTCTAACTCGACCGGCCAATTTCTTACCTCTAATTGGCCAGCCGATCATAGGTACGAAGCGTTCCCCTTTGTGCGTACTGGCCTCGCCAAAAATATATAGATTCTAGTTTGAGGATTTAATAACGGATGAAGCAATTTTCATGCAACGAGTATCATCATATAGATGGTGATATTCCGCGAACATATTATATATACTCCGCGATTAATACTGGCAAGGTAATTTTTTCAAATAATTATGGTGAAGCATTTATTTCCATTGAGAATCATGGAGAGTGTTACGTCACTTTGGAGATTTGCAAAAACAACGTGAAATGCAGAAGTGAAGGAATATTTGGTTATAATGCTAGTCGCATTTTTGTCATGAAATTCCGGTTGATTTTCAAATGTTTAACTTGATTCGTTGTAGAGATATTTTTGTCTACACGGTGCTCCAACGGCTATGGTCATTTCGCAGTTCTTCAAGTCATAGAAAAAACCCATCGAGACGAACACAACACCCATGCCCTGGCGGGACTCGAACCCACGGCCTTTGGGTTAGCCGGCGAGCTCGCTACCCACCAGGCTAACCCGGTCGATAACTTTACTCTAAGTTATTCTATTAAAGTTACGAAACCGGGGTTTTTCCGTAAGCATGCGACTATCACGCGTCTTTCTCTTGAAATTTCCAACGCGATTCGATAAACGTCATAAAACTTAAAATTGCATAATATTTTTAACCAATTTTACATTGTTTCAAAACAATTGTGGAAAAGAACGTTTATCTTCTTCTGTTATGGACCACTAGGGAATTTCTACCGCGAAAATTTTCGGCCGACTTTGATTCCCATCTCTCTGAAAAAGCCCTTCCGTGAAGAGCAAGCACTCCGGCCCGGCGTGCTTGCTCACTCACTGCCGGCCTCGGAGAAAGATGTGAAGTGCTATTCCGAACAGATCCAAGAGAGTGTGATGTTGATAGACCGGCCGCCCGAGGAGAATTGAGAAATCCTTTTCTGAGTAACCTTAGGTCTCATTTGAGCATGCGATCATGCGCCGGCTTGAGTGCCTTGCGCGAGACTGCATGTTTATCAGAGAGGGTAGACGGAAGCCCTAGGAAGCATCGTTGACGTGGTTTTGTACGCGTTGATGTACGCTCTCAAGACAGTCCTTGGGAATTTAAATTTTCTCCCCCATGATTCACTCATTTACACAGAATCAGAAGTCATCATAACCCATCTCGTGAAGTTATGAGTGAGTTTTTTTGCACCCAATAAAATAGAGCGGGAAATTTATATGCAGAAATGGGGCCATGAAAATAAAAATACAATTCTAAAATTCATGACCATTTTGATGAGCTGTCACAAAAAGGATGGGCGTTTTAAGGTCATATTAATATTTTTTAGGCTCCCGGATTCGGATATTTCCTGTAGCAAAAATACAGAATGTTCATGAATATCTTACGAAATGTATCTTTTTATGTTTTATAAGTTTTCAAGGTAGGATAAACCTCATGTAAGCTGAATCAGATTGGATATTTCTTGGTAATATATGTAATATGACTGCTATTTTTAAAATAGTCTTATAAAATCG
Organism: Rhinocypha anisoptera; assembly: GCA_011762765.2. Taxonomy (NCBI): domain Eukaryota; kingdom Metazoa; phylum Arthropoda; class Insecta; order Odonata; family Chlorocyphidae; genus Rhinocypha; species Rhinocypha anisoptera. Next base: position 6,301 of record WURS02006036.1, read on the forward strand.
TGTTGTTTGTTTATTACCCGATGTATTTGTTATAGATCAAATGATAAAAGCTTATTAATGACAATATTGTAAATCATGCCGGCCGGGTTAACCTGGGGGTAGCCTGCTCACCGGTTAATCCAAAGGTCTCGGGTTCGAGTCTCTCCCAGGACATAAGTGTTGTGTTTGTCCAATAGGGTTTTTTCTATGATTTGAAGAGGTGCGAAATGACCGTAGCCGTCGAAGAACACTATAAAATAGAATACTACTTATACGACAATATTGTAAATACATTCTTCTGCGTTATCACTTTCTTCTACCACGTGCAAAAATCCTAGGACCATTTAACCACTTTGAATCAGTGCTGGTTTCTATTATCACTATTATTTTAATATTATCGATTTCAAATCGCCCTAAAAGTGGCATTAGCTTCATCAGGAGCAGACCCACCGGAGAGCCATATCTCTGTCAACTTGCCCAGGGAATCAAACCGGCGACCTTCGGGTTAACGAGCGGTCGCCTGGGATGAGGTGCATGCAATTTTTTAAATTGAAAGTCACTGAAAAAATTTGGAGTTATCACGGTTACTGGGTCTATCTTGGACATTTAAGCAAAATGTTTGTTTCAATCTTCACACATTTTTCGGGATAAACAAATGTAATGCGCTCTCGAAACAGTCGCGTACAGACTTTTGCATTAGAAACGTTCGAATGACGATATTAATTATATGGCGTGCGTAGAAAACATTCACACACTGCGTACAATCGTTTCAAGTATCTCTTCTTTTCAGTTGAGGTTAACTATCGAGAGTTGTGGATGTTAAGTGGTGTTTTTGTCAATCATTATCTCGCCATGAATCTCCAACCTTGGAACGGCCTGGCTGCGTGCGTTCACCGCGTGATTATGATCGCGAGGAAGGGAGCACGGTACTACATTCGCATCGTGCATGATGTCTAGTGAACGCAGTGCATCAAATCAACAATATAGAATCAAATGAACGTGACGATGAAATAAATCGGAAACGGAAATCGTCGGTTATCAAGGAAAACTGGGACATGAATTCTGACCGCCCGTGGAAACTAGGTTGTAGGCGAAATGAAACATGGAAACATAAACATCTTATTGTTCTCTTTTGACGCCGCCAGATATCGTAGAATTGAAATATATGAATGTATCCATATTGAGACACCACCATTCGCTAAAAAAATAAACTATCAAAGATTCGAACTTTCAATATCATAGTGTTTCCGGTTAAGTTGCGGTTGCGAAATGACCTATAGGAAGCGATTCCTTGCACTCAGTTGTTGGGAAAACTTCCAAGGTAACCTAAGGATATCTTTTCGTACGATTTCGAGTTCCTCCCACGCTCTATTATGCTCTTCATCTAGACCCGTAGATGCGGAATGTCGAAGCTGTCGTCCGTCGAGATAGATGCATCTCCGCGGGAGGAACTGCGGAAACCTTGTAGAGATTCCTTGCAACTCTTGGGTTAGTCATTCGGTCCCTCTTATCAGCGTTGATGCTGCCAAAGGAAATTATCTACTTATTTCTTTCGCGCTGAGGGTTGAGGTCATAAATTTTTATCTATATTGAAATAAATATGAAATAATTTCTCGAGGATTCCATCACTTCCCCAATTTACCGTCGTAAACGTACTGAAAAATGTTCAAATATTGTTTCGTTTATTACTTCAAAGTTTTTCTTCCGGAGTGGTAATAAACATGGATAATTCTTAAAGAATATAAAGATAAACTTGAATACTTATGTTATTTTTTCGGTTGTTATAGAAGAAAGTCTCGCGGACACGAATTGTATCCAAGGTCCGTAAAGTATATCTAAGAACCTTGAATTTTATCAACTATGCCGTGTAATCAATTCATGTTTAGAGGACAACTTAGAGCATTTACTACTTATTTTGGATTTATAAGACATCTTTACTGCACATAGAACGCATCCTCGTTAATTCTTTATCTATTCTTATCTTTTATTCGCCATTGAGTTGCCGTGACGTCAAGTTGCCTTGACTTGCATTGAATCGAATATTTCCGCATTCATTCTTAAGAATTTAAAAGACGACTTAACTTCAATCCTGCTGTCATACCCATGTCTCATGGTTGGTCACTGAGAACTAACCTGCCGACGTGCCTCTGGTGACTGGATTATTCTGTCAGTGTGGAATGTAAACACTCGTGGTTGACAACTTCGTAACAAATTTGATCTTGAATTGATCCTTTGCAATAGAAGCGGTCCCCAACCGTACCTTGCTAATACATTTGTGCTTCCATATCATTTCAGTGAAACAGTTCTTTACCATTCGCAGAGATATTTTTCTGGATTTAATTAATCAATTATTGATTACATATAAATTAAACCTCCCTGTAAACTATCAGAGTGTATTAACCGTAGGATCTAATCGAATAAAATTAGGTTTATGTACTTTAATTTTTCTTCATTACTAACGCCTCTCGTGATGATACAAAACAAAATAAAAACTTGGGCATCCACGCAAGGTCTCTTGTGGATTGCAAAGTTTTTATTCTATTTTAGCATCAACTATCCCTCATATTACGTGATAAAAGCTTTAAATTCTTTGTAATAAGAATGTAATACATCTATAGAAATTACGCATAGCATTAGCAAATTGGAAAAATAAGATTACTGGAAAATTGAGGTCATATTTCACAAGAATTACCTACAGGGGTTTACTGTTATTTGAGACAGTAACAGTCATTAACCAAAGCGAGACAGCAGGGATCCTTATTATCCACATTGATCTTCGGTGTATGCTGCATCGAGGAGGCATTGAATGAGGTCAGCGAGAAGAAAAAAGGCGGTGTGCGGATTCATGGAGAAAAGATCACAGCAGAAGTATATTGAAATTTAAATGGATAGACCGAATAACAAAAAAGAAGAGTTCCGAAGAGCCGGCGAAAAAGGAAGCTTCTGACCCTCACAACAAGAGGAGTTAAACTAATAGGAACGATATTGCGGCATGTTAGTTACGTAAATACTAGATGGAATAGACTCTGGAAGCACTGTGGATGTAGGCCAAGGATGATCGTACGCGTAACAGGTAATAGAAAAATGTTATAGTTGGAAGCCACGGAGGTTTAAAGGGATGATATGTTATTTGAATATAGTTTGTCGCTCTTCCGACGCTTCCGTCTGGGGACCCCCACTCTGGACTAGAAGCGTTAGCTTATCACCGGAGACTGTGGGGTCTGTATTCTCCGGATAATGGAATCGATCCCCCTCCAGGGTGTCGAACCTAGGGGACCCACTATCCAGTGAGTAACCAACAACCACCGAGAGTCCATTAATCCTCAGCTGGGTCCGCACGAATGCGGAGGGCCGTCTGTTGGAATTCTCCAACAACGTTCGAAGAGTCACCGGCGAGGGCATTTGAGTACCGCTCGGCCATACCTTCTGATGAGCCGAGAAACGCCCGATACCCAAAAACTTTGGATGGGGTAGTTCAGCTCAGAAATTTTTGGGAATGGGTGGTGTGGTATTCCCTATGTTATTTGAATAGTTCATAATCTCCATTTGAATTCCCCATGGTAATGGGGAAGATTCGTAACACTAATTCATATCATCCCGTATCTTTATCAGATGCGCCAGAGAAGAAAACTTTGATTTAGTTGTTTTTTCAGAATTCACCCTGTACAATTAAAAATCTTTGAGTTCAATTGGAATGATATAATTGGTAGCATTGCGTATTGCCTGTGTAATACGCCATGTTATACATCTCGTACTCACAAACAAAGCGATAATAATATATTAATGTAATTATTAATTCTATATTAATTAAAATACTAAAATTTAATTATGATCTGATTGATCTTTCATTGTTTTCGGTGGTTCCAAATTATTTACGGTCTGATAAATTATATACAAGGTGAATGTACTCCACTACGTAATTTATTTCTCAGAAATGGGTATATTTAGTTATGTAGGTTCGACTAGTTTTCTTTCTTTCGACCATTTCCATCGGGGTAGTTCTCCAACTTCGACTGAATTACCCCCGCGTGTACGGAACACGAGCACGTTAAACATCACGTCGTCTTTACGTGACACGGATGCAAAGTGATGCCTACTTATTTGACGTATCTCTAATCTGGCCGACGAGACTCTGTGTATATGTATTGCATTTTGTTAGTGTTTCCAAGGGCCGTGGTCCGAATCCTAATTTTGTGATACGGTAGATTGTGATATGTGACTTTTTTACTCCATGTTGTTATTAGAGTCCACTTTTTTACGAATGGATTCTGTAAAGAAATAGAGCTATATAAATGAATAATTCGCGTTCAGATACTTCATAAATCTCATGGCATTCTTGAATTCGGTGATGCCAGAGAAATTGGTTTTTCTCATTACGATTACGCAAAATGGAATAATTATCCTTTTTGAAAATTAATTGATATCAAATCTGAACTCTTTTCGCTCGAAATTTAACACGTACAGCATCGAAAAAATCGACTTATAGAATTTTCGAAAATAGTGTCCCTTCTCATTAGTGTACTCAACAGGCTGATGGAACCTACTCGTAATAAACTCAAACACCCACCGCAATAGCCCGGTGACTCGCTACTGTCGGTTGCTTCGAGGCAAGTCAGTGTGTACCTCTTTGCGACAGTTCTATTTTGGGTTGCCATGATATGTTGGGTAATAAAAAATAAAATTTCGGTTTAATAGGCGAGGCTAGAGATCTCATCTCGTACTAAGCCCAACGACGTGTGAAAATTCACACATCAGGGTAATGTAGGGGGGGGCAGATCCTTTCCCTTTAATTCCGCCTGCGAAAATCACTCGGCTTGGGTTTTGCTGGGGGTGTTTCAGAACCGTCACTGGGACTTGAACCTGGGCCAGTGGCCAAGCGGTCTCAACCCACTGGGCCTCCACAACCTTGTGATGTAATAGATTGTTTTGTTTTAATTTGAGTTACACCGCCAATCCTAATATTTACCTAATCGTGTTATGACAATGCATCACCAGCAGTGATTTGCAAAATGAATTTTTTTAATTAAGATAAATTTATTCACTTTCTCTTTAGGTACATACAATTGGATATAAAGTTCAACACAATAAGTCTGCAATGTAGTGCAAACAACTTGTGATAAAATAAGATTTGGTGCTTTCCCGGCGAATGATGAAAGTGAAGTCTTCTCGGGTTCTTTGCCCTTGACCCGGTGGAGAACCCGAGAAGAATTCACTTTCAACTTGTGATAAGTGTATAAACGAATCAATTTTTATAATGAAATATAATAATTTCAATTACATTTAGATTTGTGACTATATCATACATTCCAATACAATACAACAATAGGAGTGTACCAAAACATATATCATAGTATTTTGCTAATAAAATAGTATAATTGTAGTAGGAATGAATGATAGTAAGTAATAATTATAATGTTTTCTCTTTCTTTTTGATTGATTTTACATTATGCTTCTGCTAAACCTACAGTGGCTTGTCAGCAGGTTCCAACTGTAAAATTATTAAGGTGTACTTGAACGCTTACAGAAAAGTTCTGAAGAGTGATTTTTTATTATAGCACATTGCTTTCATATGCTTCTATTACTTTGTACCACATGGTATGATATATATAAGATGATATTAAAACATTACATACATCAGTGCTATAAAATACTCTCAATATTAACAGAAGTAATATTTTCTGGCGTTATATGGTGGAAGTTATCCATTACGGAAATGAAAATAACTAGGTGAACTCCAGAAATATTACTTTTATTGCGGCGACCTAGGTTTCGAAACTCATGTCTTGTCGCTTGAACTTGAAGTCAAAACTCTTCGAAACTCATGTCGTCGCAATAAAAATTATTTGTGGAGTTCACCAAGTTATTTACTCTCAATATTATTAGAGATTTGAGTAAATGTATACAACTTATTCAGATTTATATACTTGTGCATTGTGACAAATTAAAGAAATAAATAATACCTAAGAAATGAATAGATAATTTTTTTACACTACTGAGTTTGATTATACAGATTAAATAAACCTTGTTAAGTATGAGTATACAATGTGATAGTGACTATTTTATTATATCATGAATGCTTTACTTTGTACCACTTTGAATAACGGCATACATAAATCAATACATCCAAGCCATCAAATACTCTTAGACTATTGAGTAAATGTATGCAACTTATTCAAATTTACTTATATATATATATATAATATGGGATAGGAATTGGTAAACAGGATAGGACTGTTTACCAATTCCTATCCCATATTATATTTATCGCCTATGGCGTATTTTCTAATATATATTATATATATATATAT
>WURS02006047.1:0-12587 GCA_011762765.2 Rhinocypha anisoptera
CGTGAACCGCCGGACACCCAAACGCCACAGCAGGACTGCCCCCTCCCGGGCGGGGGTGGGGGGTGGGGGGGGGGGGGGGGGGGGGGGGGGGGGGGGGGGGGGGGGGGGGGGGGGGGGGGGGGGGGGGAGGAGTACACGAGGATAAGGTTCGTTGTGACAGAGATGGCGGAGGGAGGGGGAAAAGGAGAGGGGGGGGGGACGTAGAGAGGGAGTTTGGTTCGTGGTGGACTGGAGTACTCGCGAGCGAAGCTCGAATGTAAGTGCCGAATGTCTGCGGCTTGAAAAACCACAAGCGAAATGAAAACCATGCTCTTAATTTCCTCTCTTTTTTTTCAAATATTAAAGACCGCCAGTAAAGTATTACGAGCTGCTTTGAACGGATTGTGGCTCCTTTACTCGATTACCATTCACTCATCTTTGCGAAAACTACGGAGGTGTGAAGAGGTTTGCAGTTTGCAGGTTAGATCTGGGTGCCACTATAGATAACTCAATATTCCAACTGCAAACGTGGGATAGTGGTCAATTAAGGTGGCTAAGCACCGTCTTGACCGATCTTCCCTCTTTTATCAGTACAATAAACTCAAATTTGTGAATAGACGAAGAGGAATGCAGTCCGAAAAACATTGAAAGCCTGTGATTATTGTGCCTACCTATGTTGGCCCGCCGAAAATTTCGAAACCAATTTGGAAAAATGTCCCATCAATTGAAGCGACGGATTTACCGTAATGTTTATCAGTCATTTTGTTTTGTTTTTTAAGATCCGATTGTCAATAATATCATCAGGTTCTTCAGACCGGAAGAGGAGCTTTGTGAAGGTCTCCAGTCTGTAGTTGTACGATATCTTCTATTGTTCCGAATTGTAGTGAGCTCAAACTTAACGAATTATTTGAAATACTCGAAGAAAAATTACACGGTAAGAACGGAAATTTGCTTGTGGATGTGCTCATTTGTGGGTACCATGTTCATCCTTCGTCCCCCGGGTGTGGTCAATGGCAACACAGTCGCGATGTCGTCGGTCAAACCATGCTAGATAGTCCTTCACGATTTTGTGACACATTTTTTGCACTCAAATAGGCAATCTATTACGCGTTGTATAGATTAGTGCTGATCCGCAATGTCTTTTCTACATTTATCTGATAAAATATTCGAGAGTTTTGAACGAGTTTTTGTGTTCCCCAATTTTTAATTTAGAAATTTCTTTTTGCTCAACCGGTGATATTTCATTTGTAAATTAAACGAAATTTGTGAATGTATAAATATCTACAAACTATGTTAAAGTTATTAAATAAATGTATAAACCATATTTTGAAACTAACTATAATACATAAATTAAATGTTTTATAAGTTTTAACCTTAAACATGTAGAAGCCAAGAAAAGACTTTTTACCATTAATAGCGACATCAAATGATTTGTCATGGAGTGACGCGTCGACAATTTCTATAGAATCTTTATTATTTATTTTTAAACAGCCAAAAACGGCGCTGTTTCTGTAGTTGGCTGAAAAACAGAAAACAATTGATATTACGCAAATGCAACAATAATAAGCAATAAGAAAAACAAATAGAAACAATCAGATACAAAATAAAGGGAGGATACCAAGAAACATCTTGGGAGGACCTAATTCAATAGGCCCAGATTTAGGGTGACGTTAAAGCAGTTTGTGAAACTGATAGGTCTGGGGGAAAAAACGAAATTTGTTTTAGTCGATAGAATTTGAAAATTCTTTTTTCACTAACGTAGGTGAAATTATGGAGACAAACTATTACCTACCTGTTAAATTCGCCTGTACATGCGATCACCCTGTGCATAAATCAAACCGAATTTTCAAATCCATTTCCAAATTCCAGTTATTAGTGTTGTGTGTAATTCTTTTCACTCCATGGTCCTATTTCGAATCATAATTGACGAAGTTCTAAAAGTAAAAGACTCTTAGACAGATGTTCAAGTGTAAGTTCGATCTTAACTTGCTTTTCAGAATAATAAAGTGCCAACCTCGTCGCACGCATGGCAGTTGTAATATAATTAATATTGCACTGGACCATGTCGCTGTACTGCAGATTCCAGTGCAGCTCAATGCTTCGAAGGAGACAACACCTATGGACAATTGAGTGATGAGCAGTTGGCTCGAGTAGAGGATCCGAGGTGCGGGGGAGGTGGCGGTGGAAGGAGGAGGAGGCATGAAGGAGTCGATACATGCGCCCCTAGCAGAAGAGCATGGCGAAGGAAATATACAACGACAGGTGGGCATAAAATGAAAATACATAAATTATTTGCGATGAAACTTCGACGGTCGGGAAGAAGATACATGATGGAGATACCAATCGTGTCGAGAGAATTCATGGCCACGAATTAAATTTATTCGTAGCTCTGGAGTTTATTTCGTAAGCACTGTTCCCTGAATATCTCGAATCCCCCCTTTCATTCCTTCCTTTTGCTGCTTGACCTTCAACGTCCCCCACATTGGGTGAGGTGTGTGTGGAAACCATTCGCGGCCGGCGTCGTCGTGTTTGAATTTAAAAAGTGGACACCGGGCACAGGTTTAATGGCACCGGGCACCGCCACTCATGTTTCTTTCGTTTTAAAGGTATGGTATATCGGCATCTAATTCCGGTCTCTCCCCATTGGGTGAACGTTTTTAAACCCCTAAGGTTTTATTGCCGTTACGAGGTTGGTGGCATAGAAACGACTTTCTAATTTCTGTTTCTATCTCTCTCGTCTCCTTCTCCGCTCAATATTCGACGGCTGCCACGACAATCTTCTTGAATGAAATATTAATTTCAGTTGGTAGAAACACATCACTCCAAGAACAACTCTAAGACATTGCTGAGGCGCATCGATCTCTCGCGGAAACATGATTTTCTCTTGGAGAAAGCCTTTGCATGTGGTCTGCAACAGCATTTTTAAGACGATTGGTAATTTAATTGGATATGAGACGAGCACCTACTTCAGGTGATTACACAATATTTCTTGAAAAATTTTCAAATATTTACTCTGAAATTTTCCAATACCCTCGACGGAATAAATTTTCAGCATTTATCCGGCAGTATTCTTTCACGGTACTGTTTATTCGTGTTAATCCACCATCTCATCATATTATCATTTTAAGAATCAAAATTTTTTACCTGAAATTTTCCTATTTTTCCAGCTTTTCTGATTCATTTTTCAGCTAATATCGCTTGAGTAGGTAGGAAATGGCAAATTAGGATCGTTCTTATTCTAAAAAGTAAACCATTACCTTACTTGTAACGAAGATACAGTGCCGAAGGTTGATACTATATGAAATTCTTTCATTCTGTAGACAAAGTGAAGAACGAAGCAATTCCCCATGGGCAAATATTATGATCTCACGTGTGTAACGAAACTTCGTATCGTGAATTCAAGAAATCTGTGTCGGATTGCACTAATTCTCTCTTCCCCATAATCTCAACCTCTGTGACGAGGAAATTGTTTAAAAGGTTTAGACTATATGAAATTCTTCCTTTAATTTTCGCGATTTAACAAAAAGAGAAGGAAACAATTCCACGGAGTTAATGGTTACAACCTGAAGATGGTACACATATGATGAATTCTAGTGTCGTGAGTAAAATAAATTTAAAAAATTCCGTGTGGATTCGGACCCTCGTCCTCCCTACTCAATTTCATCAACTAACTAGTGACATTTGATCCCAATGATCTTTCTTTTGTCTCCCCACAATGTTCTCAATGCTTAAATAAAGCAAATATAAATCAGGTGGGAAATTATGGAGATCCATAATGAGAATAACTTTATGATTTCCACAGTTTCTTAAATGGCACGACGCGTTCCGCTACTCTCTAATCACACGAATATTCTACAAAGTAGCGAAGCGCTTCGTGCCGCGTAAAAAACTGCGGAAATTACAAAGTTATTCTCATTATGGATACCTAATAGAGGATAAAGCTTGTCGGTCGTTGAAAACCCACTGGGGAAATTTTCCTAACGCCGCAGGGCATCCAGGTACGTCGGATCGCCAACGAGTGGAGGCCAGGGTTCGAGGTGCTTCGTCGAGCGATCGAGAACGATTCGCTGCTTGAGGAGTGAGGGAGGGGAGGAAACAGTGTGCGAGTGGGTAGCAAAGGAGTGGCGTGCTCGGGACCCCAATCCCCTCCCCCCCCTCCCTCATGACGACTTCCAGGGAGTTAGAGCGCGAGAGGGGGGAGGGGGGGGAGGGAGCGGACGTGCCCCGTCGGGAATCGAACCTTGGAGAGTGGGGGAAAACTCAGAAGCCCACGGTCGTCGGGGGCCCATTAGGGCAGGTACACATTATTGCAGATTCTCGTTTTCCTGACCTTATCCGATCGATGTATTTTGTTTCCTGTTTCATTATTTATTTATTATAAGAAACGAGAGGAACGGAGAAGGCAAAGCGGAAGGAAGAGAAATTCATTGGAGAAGTGGTCATAATTATATAAAGGGTATGAGAGGCATTAAGTGAGTGAAATCCGAAGAAGGCAGTGTAACGTCAGAATTATTTGCACCATTCTCCTCCTCGGGAATGAACAAAAAAAAAACTTACCGCACACTTACAAATTTACGTCTTTATACTCTCGCTTCTCACTTCACAATCCCCCCACTTCTCACTCAACAGTCCCCGCTCTTCCCCTTAAACAAACCCCAAACAAAAACTTTCCAACAATCAACCATCCAAGCTTCTACTCCACATCAACAACAATGAAACACATGGCCAGTACACAGCATCACAACAATAGGCCAGATATTACAGCAGAAAAAGTGGATGTGAGAGGGAGCCGATGGGTTGCTGAATACTAGTGGAGGACAGAATATTGAGTAGACTCGGTGGAGGAAGAAAAGAATAGATATTTTAGATATAATGATGACTGGTAGTGATTGCGCAGTGTTGAAAAGGGACTTGTGTTAACGCTGGGGGCTTGGGGGTTGAACCCGTCTTCGGAGAGTAAATCGAGAACGAGAGTCAAGAAAGGAGATGAGCACCGGCCGACCGGCTGTACCTCCTTTATCAGATTACGATTGTCTGCTTTCTGCGAAGACTACGAAGGCACGAACACTCTTTTCATGAGGCAGGTTTCGTTGTAGTTCCGCCATAGATAAACCAATCTTCGGACTGCAAACCGTAGGGCGATGATCAAGAGAAATGACTTGAGTACCATCCCGACATGGTCGTGCCTTCTTTATTTCAATACGGTTCACTCATTTCTGCGGATGCAATAGGACGGAAACTGTTAGGACAGAAATCGGCTCGGAAGGATAATGGAGGGACAGAGTAGGTATTTTATGTATAGAAAATGTAGGTGGTCGGAATAGCAATGTAGAGTTTAATAGGTCTGGATAAAGTAAAGGTGTAGTGGAAGGTTATCATAATACAATTAGAAAAGGTAGCTAAACTCGGTTTTATTTATTATTTTTACGTGTTACTTATATGTTTTGTTCCCCCCCCTTAATTACTTCTCTATCCTACGCAGGGGCGGATTGGATGCTTGGTTATTTTTTTTTCGCCGGAGCACTGGATGAGATCCAAAGGCCATGCTGCACCTCAATGGTGGTTAATTTCGTTCCTTGATGAGGAAAAAATATAGCCCTATTTGCCTTTTTACCGAGATAAAAAGTAGGCACCGCAGTGGCGACATCGCGAAAGAATCGAGTTAATCTCTTTAGAACCTAGTTTAATTCGCATCCAGCTCATGATTCCACTGCATCCCTAAAGCGTAACCTTGAGCACCATATTCTCGCAATGGCCGGTTAGGTTACTGTATCGATCAGAGAGGCTAATAGTTAATACCGTGAAGTGGACAAAGAGGAAAACGAACAAAGAAGTTTTGAAAATGGTGGGGGAGGAAAGGCGTTTGCTGCGAGAGATCCAAAAAAGGCAGGAAAGGTGGATGGAAAGGGTACTAAGAGGCAATGGGTTGTTGAAGGTTGTAATAGAGGGAAAAATATTGGGTAAGCGGGGTAGGGGTAGGAAGAGAATAGGGATTTCAGGAAGAATGATAGGGGGTGGGAATTTTGCAGAGTTGATGAGGGGTTAAAGTTAGGTTTTACGCGGCCTACCTAGGCTGATGCTCATCAAAATCCTACCTTAACCGGCAGTTTAATATAGTATAAATCCAAAATAAAAATCCAAAATAATTGTCTGTGTAGACTGGGGACTTTTGAGATTTGGGTGTGGCCAAGTTAAAATGAACGGCGAACAAAAAAAACGAAATGCTAAGAATGGTTGGGGAGGAAAGATAGCCGTCGGAAAAACTCCGATAAAAGTAGGTGCTATGAATGGATGAAATACCGAGACGTGATGGGTTTTCGGAGACAGTATTACTGTTGAGGATGAAATGCTGGATAAGCGAGATAGAGGTAGGAAAAAATTGGGATATTAGACAGAATTATCGCGGACAGGAAGTGTGTGGATATAGAGAGGATTTATCTTAGCGTCGGAAGGAGCCGGAATTTCGTTTTTGGAGTTCGTAAAAAAACTAACCGCTAACACTTATTAATATTAGACAGTATAGAGTAAAATCTCCAGAACTTATTGTTTCTAATAACTCGACTTGTTGTCGGCACAAAGGTCATAAAAGCTAATGGCAACATATTGCAAGCATGTGACCAAAATTTTAGCTTGAATATATTATAGATATTGCTGCTGTAGTAACATTGAAACCCGGGAAGTAATAACTAATAATTTTTGTGGAAAATTGCACGTCTTTATATTCATATTTTCTTCGGTTTAAATTTTTTCCCTATTTCTGATCTGTCACCGCGAAAAACAGTCAGCTTGGAGACCGAGATATCATTAATACTTGAACCATACTCGTACAACCACCAGCATTACTTAAAGAGCGGGACAAAACCACGTAGCTTAATATGCTACTGAAAAACCACAAAAATATGAATAGTCTAAAGAATTAGATATTTTTTAATTTTTCCAAAACGGTATTTCATTGAAAAGTATACTTTTTACGAGGGTCTATGCTCGTTTATAATTGCTTAGAAACACATATTTTTCACTATTTCATTCGAATAACTAAAAACTCTGTGCAGCTATAAGAAAATGTAATCTTCGTATTCGCGTAATGAATTACCGAGAGGAGATCAACATTAATATGCTTGTCTCCGAAGCGCAGGAACTCCCATTAAAATTTTAAAAATGCCTTCGACGGAAAAATAAACCTTTTTTTCGGTCTTCCTCGACGTCCAATTACGAATACATAAAGCATGCAACCTAAAAGAACCCCACCGTAATGCGAAACAGGAGTGAGATGCCCTGGGTCCTTCGGGTCGAGTTTTTCGAATGGCGCGAATTCGAAAGTACCTCCAGAAACCGAACAGCTCCCCCAGGTCCAGGGAGAGAGAGGAGGATGTCCAGACCACATCGCATTCATTCGGATTAAAAGAAAGGAGTCCTAGGCACTCGACTTCATTTGGACGAGGATAACGCTCTCTTTTTCTCATATCTTGGTTAACGTTTGGGACTCTTCCGGGGACAATTACGCTCCCTTACGCGATCTTCTCAACCAATTCCGTCCAGAAAATTGGACCGCGGGAGTGATGGCCAAAAAAACTTTTTTTTGGGGATTTTCGATCGGGGGAAAGAAACGAAAGGCGATGGTAAAATTGTCTCGGGTGATTGTAGTCGAGAGGGCGACGGGGAAGGAGGATAAGGAAAAAATCTCCCCAAGAGGAAACGGATAGGAGAGACTTTGAAGATGGGGGTGTAAACGTATCTACCCGAAGGGTTATCCTAGCCCTGATTGACATATTAATTTATTTTAATACGTTTTTAATCTGATAAAAGAAGAACATTTTTATGTCGTTATCATAAACCTTGAGTGCAAGTTTCTTAAAATACAAAAACTCCAAAAACACATGAGTCTTTCTAATTTACGATATGCAACATAATATAAGTATTACTGATTCAGGTTTTATAAAGTGGAAGGAACACATAATGAAAATAAGGATGAAGCATTTTTCCACAGTATAATACATTTGGTATGACGCGTTTCACCTCACTGAGCCATCCTCAGGTACAAGACTGTCTTGTACCTGAGAATGGCTCAGTGAGCTGTTACGCGTTGCACCAAATATGTTATACTGTGGAAAAATGCTGCATCTTTCTTTTCATCAACTTAATATAGTTCCGTTAGAATTTACAAAGCTGATTCGATAAACTCTTACATCATAATCGTTAATATTTTCATCAAGTATAGCATACCCATGACCAATAAGTCCTGAACTTCAACTCTTAAGCTATAGTGGTGTAATAAAATACTAATTTGGGACTTTATCAATGTAAAACAATGAATAGAAATGTACCACATAATCTTTTATAGCATGCTGATTCTGACTTTCCATATACCGTTGCATAATATCAAAGATAAAAAAGATATTTAGCCATTTCAACCGAATTCTGTTTCATAAAATAATAATTTAAATAATACAATTTTCTAGAGTTTACATCCTTATTTTCGAAACCATCTAGCGTATTTTATTTATAATTTTTTACCTCGTCAGCAAAATATAGGAGATCTATATGAATTCCGTATTCTTTCAAAATTGAGTTCAGTCACTGTTCATACCATATAGCGTATGGCATGCACACGTCCTTTGAGGAATAATTTCCCAACAGGTAGATTCATTCTTCACCCCTGGATTCTCTATATGCTCTACATTACTTGCAACACTCCCACTTGTAGTTTTACACGTGTTCTTCAACGATGACTTTATTAACAATCTCGCAACTCGATACCTGGTTCATACTGAAAGAAATTCGAGAACTACTAGGCCAAAAAATATATTATCAATCTGATCCACCGACAACTGTAACAAAAATTTTATTACGAGTATAAAGTTTCCAGGGTAGGTATATTAATGCTGAAAATTGGTGATAAGTATCGATTAAATTGAGTTGAACCAACCCAAACCGAAGCGACAAAGGGCTGGAATGAGCACACTCAGAAGAGGTGGTTATGAGGTTAGGCCCTCTCGAGCTCTGATTGGCTGGTCGCGAAGGCCGTGGAAGTGGTTTATGACCTTCTTAAAACGCCCTCTGAATCTCATTAAGACGTTTGGAATCTCCTTCGACAGCCAGGAGAAATCGGCAAGTCGGTCAGAGTGGTCGTTTAGTTTTACTTTTCTCCAGACAAAGTACGATAAGCTCCTCGATACCCCTAGGGCTCGATGGACCTGTAATTTCTGGACTTTTGCGCCTTAATAAGCCCCGTGAAATAGTTTCATACCTGATCTCCGAACATAATGCTACACCCACATTCCTTTGTAAACCTAAAGACTACCGATAAGACGAAATTTACGAATAAAATTGTAGACGCGTGCAATTGACTACGAGCTACCTTCGAATAACTGCATTCACCTAAAAACGAAACCCAAAATTCCATATTGAAACTCTAACATGACATAGAAGATCTCGTGTGCTCAGGTTTGTTCAGCTCACTATTCGTAAACGCAAAAACTCCGTTGGAAAATTAGATTGGAAAAAAACCTTCGTATTATTCTTCAGCAATCAGCACGTAATAAAATCGATTTTGAAAAGGGATTGAAGAGTGTGAATATGGATCAAAAAGAACACTGCCATGTATGGGAATTTGAATATATAATTTTCTTATATAATACCTTTACACATAACGGTTACAATAACAGTTATCATCAACATCATAGCGCTGACAAAATAAATATCATGCATATTGCATTACCAGAGACATAGTAGTCAAAGTAACACCAGTTTTTCCTTTAATTATCGTTTAATCATTTTAATATCGTTTTCGTTTCTTCCTTTATTTTATCGTGGTAATTTAAAAGTTAAACCAAGTGAAAATAAGAAATCTTTGGATTTTATCAAATCAAAAGTTGAAACATAATTTTTTCATCCGGCAGATGACAGGAAACGTGTAACCCATAATGCGACTAGCTCAAGGGCATTCGGGTTTGCAAAATGACGTTTGTAAATAGAACGTTGTTTAGCTGGGTTAGGGTTTAACTAAAGAACTTCAGTTTAGCGTAAAGCGTCAAAAAAAAATCTTGCCATTCATAAAAAGCGGGCCGAACTACTTGGTTTAACTAACATTTACAACGAGTGGTGTAAAAAACCTCGAAATAAATAATGAAGCAATTACAACTCAAGCGCCATTACACATCCATTCATGGAAGTCGTCGTGTGTTAAGTGGCAGTGAAGAATTGGTTCGTCGATTGAGCTAAGGGTAACATGGATTTTCCTTGCAAATTTTTTCGCTAATCATCGTTCACCCGCAGGTATTCTCAACTCGTCAGCACCTAAGCTTTCTAACTTCGACCTACGCTCACCCGCTAAATAGACTTAACTTTTTTATAGATAAAAGAGGCTAATAGGAGTCTGGATCACAAGACTTGCCTTGAGGGAAGTATTAGCTGAGTACCTTGCTTAAAACCAGTTGACGTGATACAGTTGTCTTTTACGGATCACTGCAAGAGATTGCCAGTGGGTTCTTGTTCGTTTCAGTCTCCAGAATAATTAGTGATTATCTTGGTAACAGGACTACGACTAAGAGGTAAAATGGGATTTAAAAATGGAAGTGGATCTTTAGAGCTTTGTACCGCGCATAAATTTCAACTCAAGAAAAACTGTAGGTTTTTTCCTTACATACGGAAACATGAAGAATATTGATCCATTCTGACGCTAAATATAGTTTTATTTTTATTTCAGCACGTTTATTAAAAGCTTGGGCAGTATTTCCTGGAATAATAAAATTCCCTAAAAAAGAGAAAGAATATCGGTTGCCACAAATACCTGTAGGGGAACTAATTATTCTCCGAAATTCCAGTGAACCCACAATTCTGCCACTTGTATGAAGATTCAATTATTAAATTAATGTCTAAATTGGAATGCATTAAAATATTAAAATAAGGTATTAATCATTTAAGGGATTCTTATGGCATTCTATAAAAATTTTGTCGAAATGCTAACTCAGAGAACACGCTTACTATTTGGACTAACTTTATGACATGCAAGTCAATTTTCTCAAGGTAATGCCTAAAGAAGGGTAAAGACTTCAAAACTCAAATGTCTAAACTTAAAACTAGCTGGTGAAGGCCTATAAATATACCTATTTTATTAAATAAATCTTGAGTAAATGGAAATTTCTTGTTTAAAATTCAGAATTAAAAATTGTTTCACAAGCGTGACCTGTAATTATTTATTATGTCAGGTGAAAAGGAAAGATATTTCATACTAGGATAACCTGGCAGTTAACAATAATGAGTGGTTTTTTTTATACAAACATGAGTACATAAATTCCTGTGAAATCTATGTTTAGAATACATGAAACGTTATGTATGGATATACAATTCACATTGCTGTATTACAGAACATTGTTACTATTAGCAGAAAAAATTATATATCTCTAATATTTCAATCTGGATCTTGAGATGCAAAATGGCATCTGCTGACCAGTTAGCAGGACAGTAGTATTAAAAAATCTAATGTAAACATAAGTATTTAATAATGGCTCTTTATGTCAATGAATCCATTTTTGGTACAGTATCCTGAACGCATGTGCTATTTACAATGACAAAAATATTACTTAAAATACTACTTAGACTTAATAACGCTTCTGCTTTATGCACTTCATACCGTGGCATTTAACTAAAACGCTAAAAAATGAACCCAATTATGAAATACGATACAAATTTGTAAACACACTGTAATTCAGTATTGAAACTCACTTTGAAATGACTTCAACTTGGTGTTATTTTACAGCTACTACCTGGTAAACATGTTAAATAGTACCGAGTCGTAATCATTTTAAAATGGATAACCGATACTTCCACGAATAATTGCCAGAAAAACTACTAATTTTTTCATACAAATATTTTTTTTTTAGTTTCACATTAATCTATGGGAAATCTAAGGAATTCTTTGTTTAACGGATGCAGCCGTGACTTAGTAGAATTAATACATATTCATATAAATTCACTGATTAATTCCAGATTAAAAATGTAATAAACGACTCGGATTTCTACTTGGCCACTAATCGAGAAACAGTAAAAACGCTGCAATTTCACGTAACAAAAAAATTGAGTGTGCTGTTTTGTGAGATTGCAGCGTGTTTTTTTCTGTTCCTCGAGATGAAAGAATTTCGAATGGTTAAGCCGGAAACCATCTCTGTTATCCATTAATATTCAGGCCAGATAAAATTAACAAAAGGAAGACGATGGTGATTGGCACGGATATCAGCGATGATGTTCATGCAGCACTTCTGAAAGGAAACATCGATGTGCGATCGCCGCACACGTAAAATGTTTCGCTATCGCTTTCGCCGGTTCAACCCCCGGCACTCGGGGCAATTATAAACCCCTGACAAAACGTGAAACAGAGCGCGGTGGCTCGCCGCAAGTGGGCACGGAGAGGGCGAATTTATTTCGACGGAGTCGCCGAAAGCTTAAAATGACACAAAAACCTTGCGTTTCACGGGAGCGGAAAATAAAGTACTTTCACGGAAAATGCCCCGTCGCATTCCCCATCACAGTTTTACTCATTCGCTACGGTCGGACCACCGGCGAGTTGTGTGTGTGTGTGCGCGCGCGCGCGGGGTACAGCCGTTTTTAAT
>WURS02006068.1:0-12585 GCA_011762765.2 Rhinocypha anisoptera
AGTCCCAAAGAAACCAGGGACAAAGTGGACGGAAGACAGAAAGAGAGTCCACGGAGAGAGAATGAGAGAGGTTTGGATGATGAGGAAGGAGTCAGTTGCTTTGAGTGATCCGGCAGGGTCTGTTCGCAATAAATAATAATAATATATATATGTGTGTGTGTATATATATGTTATATACATATATATTGTATATGTTACTTATCGGCCACAGAAAGATATGTGATTATTTATATATCGACGGATTTGGCCAATTTGGCTTCACACGACTGTCGGGAATGCATGCACCTTATGTTCCACCAAATACCCTGTCTCAACCGCCTAATCACTGGTCTTTACTTATTAGGCACTAGAGAATACATTGTAATTACAAACAAAGTACGAAGTCGAGTGTTATAATTGCACATTATGGCCTCACATTCTATGAGGGCACTTTAAAATACAATATTTCACGAAAACAACGAATGTTCCACATCAAAACGGAAAAAAATGACAACTTTCTCACCAGACAAGCACTAATCCGTGTGAAAAATGTTATGTACAATGTTACAATCCTTCTATTTACTCGCACTACATGAAAGAAATTTGCCCCGAGAATTTCAGCATGCATAAAAGGTATTCTTCAGCGACAGAAACATGCTGATGATGCAAAAAGTGCCCCAGGCATGGGGTCTTGACAGATCAGAAGAAAGTGATGATAATACTTAGCCTATTCAGACCTAGCTGAGTGATAATTAAAATAGTTATGTTTCCAATTACTGAACTTATGCATAAACGATCTCTTTGTAGTAACAATATCTTTTTGACCAAGAGTATAGTATTTTATTATGCAAATTCTTAGTGCATTTATCTAAATCGGCCATTCTGTTTATGTATTCCCCAATGTTCAAAAAATTACTTCATATAATTTCTTCAGAAATTTAGAAATGTAAAACAAAATTAACTACAGAAGGTGGTTCAAGTATTGGTTAAGTTGCATTCAATTACATTTTTTTAAACATGTTTACATATTTATCATTCATATCACATATAATTAAAGTGACAACTAAGAGGAATGTAAAAACTCATCACCTGAATGATATCAGTCAAACGGCCAATTCAAAGTTTAATACAACGTTGAAATTGCTCATATAAATAGTATAAGCAAAATTAGGTATCCTATAATGTTGGTTAAGGAAAACTTTCAATATTACAGCCCCTATCTGGGAACCCATGCTCATCGCACCAGACAGGCAAACGCACTTAGGTTGATCCCACATACCACAACATCCTACGCAAAAAGTCCACTCTATGTGGGCATTAAATATTACAATAAACTGCCTGACAAAATCAAAAACTTGGACATCATCAGGTTCAAATCTCAAATTTTAAAAACTTTGCAAACCTCAAAGAATTCACTGCAGACAGTCAAGCGTTCATCTGCTGATTTGCAAGTGCAGGCTGGTTTTCTATTTCTTTCCATTTTATATATTTTGTCTTTTCCTATGGCCTATCCCCATTTCATTATGTACTTTGACTTCCCTATTTTGAAGAATCTCTCAGATGATATTTTTGTATGTATTGTTTGTATTTTGTATGTATGTATTTTTGTATTTTTCTGACATACCTTGTAACATCAAAGGTGAATAAATATATTATTATTATAACACTTCCCTCTAGAACACACCTAATGCAATGTCAACAGCAGTAGGAAGAAGAAAGTGAACCACTACCAGCACTGTGAGAAAATGCTGACATTTTTGTAAAAGAAATCATACCGAAATCAGAACGTATTGCATAATCATTTCCTTACGGGTCAACTTACTAGAACTAAATGTACAGTTGCGTGGGAGAGACAGGTTAACATTTTCCTCTATATACGTAACAAAGAGACGAGACCGTCTCTGATATACTACTGTACGTTTAAACTTTGATTTCGTAGGGGACGCAAGGTTGAATGATCCGCAACAGTCAAAACATGGTCGAAACTTCCAGGAGGAAATGCACCTTTCTCAATTCCAATTGGTTACTACTACCATAATCGAATAGAATAAATGACAGAGGGGTTAAATACACACTCCATCATCAAGAGGTCAAAGCCACCAAGTACCCTCTTAAAATATACGGCCAAGGGCATTTAATCAACTAAATATTTCGACCAGGACAATTACGTGGAGAAACTTCATGTGTATTTTCATATTTATACCATAAAAAGTTATATGTCTCCAAACCAGAGTCTACTGCTTGCAAGATTTAGGGCAGAAGAGGCTTTTTCATATCACAGGATCGAATCTAGGTTGAATCGAAGTAGACGAAACGGGAAAATTGAAGGGTATCGTTTTCTCCTCGCTGTAGTTACACCATAGATGCATCTGGAATAATTATAGCCACCTTAAAAAGTCATATAGTACCAATCCACATGATATTTGAAGAGTGGTTAATGGCGAAACGAAGTGGAGAACTTTCACAAATAAAATTTTGTTATTACTCCAGTTTCAGTGACACAAAACCATCATCAGATGAAGGTGTAGAAACAAAAACTCAAGTATAACAATAAAATTTTTAACTTTGGAAATTAGCCACTTCATATCACCTTGAATATGTCTGCATAATGCCTGGATCTTCATTACATACACCAAGAAGGGGATGGATATAGGCAACTACTTGTTAACGGATTGCCGTACAAGAAATCTATATAGGCGGACAAATTTCGACGGATTGGCACCTTGGATTCTTGAATCCCTGAAGACGATGGGTGAGTCTCACATCAAAACGTTGGAGCAGAACATGGAGGACCTGAACTGGTGTGAAACCTGAGAGCTTTTCACCACTAGACCGATTTGCAATTATGTATTTCAACAATTTTTTGAATCAGCACATTCATCTTGAAATATAGCATTTTATTTACTGAGAAAAATATCATTTATTTACAACCTAATCAATGAGCATGACTTACAACAACTATGAATCAGTATTATGTGAAAGTTGAGCTTCACAAAGTTCAATTTTTTTCAGACAAAATTACTAGAGATAAGTTTGTCACATAAAGAGCTAAATTAACATTAACTACTAGCATTGACAACTACAGAAATTTTCCATTCAAAATAAATGACTCACTTATTATAGCTGCTACTTTCTATTATTGCTTCAGTATTTTAATAATTTCAATCATTTAACAAGGAAAATATGTAATACAACCTTATCCTTTATCATTTATTTAGCCTATTGGTTTTAAAAGTGTTATCAGCATCTAGTAAACATATTTATTTTATACTCTACGAGTATCATGTTCATCTTCTGTTTTTCATACGTAATTCAATGTATTATCACAGTTAACAGCTGATTCCCATTCAGAGTTTCCCTTTATTAAGAGAAAAAGGGTGTTTGTCTCACAGGAAAACCAGAAAGACAACTTGACTTCAAATGTTCAATGTTACAAGTTAAGATTTGAATATTTATGATATATGTATTGGCAAAGAGGAGGTTGTGGCAGCCCAGTGGGTAGAATACTTGGCTACTAAATGGGTGACCAATGATTAAGTCCAGGTGATTCCTCTGGACACCTTCAGCTAAAACCCAATCGGAGTGATTTTCTGGATAGTATATCTTCCTAGGAAACCAAGGGCACCAAATGGAAAGGAACCCCCTTCCCTGGTGTGTGAATTTTCAAACATTGTTGGGTTTACTCTACCCTCTCCTATCAAAGTGACCTTGGGGTTGAATATTGTGGCTGGTTTGCTGCCAAGGTATTGTGTACATTTTTTGCATTCAGAATTGGTGGATCTAGTTCCTTTGTGAGCCATCAATGGCACAACTATCCTAAACCTTTATTTTCTAAATGGAAAAACAATCTTGTTCACCTTCAACAGACCACACATTGTGATGGTTCCTTGTTAATTTTAATTGTTATTCTTAAAAATTGACTTCAACACAGATCTTAAGTCTGAGTGAAGTAACACTATTTTGAATTATATCTTAGCTAGTGAAAATATCTAGGCAAATTCTAATTGAAGACTAGCTATCCATTCCTAATATATACACCATTCCAAGAATGATCATGAGGTTCAGGTATCTAAAGGTACTTATTGAAATATCTTTTATTCCTTACAGTCTTTTGATTAAATAACATATGCTTTCTACTCTAAAAAGCACTTATGGAAAAATGGGTGTTACATTTTTAAATCTGACATAAAAAAATCAATCAATTTTTCCAATTTTATCCCAAAACAAAGACCCATGGGCTTTTATTTGGGCAGATCTCTATAGAAAAAACCCATTGCTATTAAAAAAATGTAAAATTTTTTTTTAAAAATCAACTAAATTTACTCATATATATCATGCCACCAGCAGACCTTGAACTTGTAACTCCAGACTTAGATATCACATAACCAGCTAATTATAGCTTCATGAATCAAATACATTTGACCACATATAACATAACACACTTTATACAATTTTCACAGAAAAGTACTAAATTCACAAACCAGATTTTTCACGTCACATTCAGGTGAACTAATCAGTTCAGAGAGGTTTACCTGAAGATGTCATTGTGTTTAAAATCATGTGTGTTGCAAAAATAAATTTTTTTCTGTGGAAATGCAGAGTAATTTTAGATGCATAAGATCTCACTTCATGACACTAGAGTTACTTTAAAGCTTGTAAGAATACAATTGCAGCACACCCCTGAAAGACTGTGCCCTAGACACATTCTAAGGTTGCCCCATCCTCAATAACGGTATAAGTAACAGTTTCTGTTATAGCCATTATTTCATATAATGTATCAATGAAAATAAAATTTTAAGACATTTCCGGAATTCCCATGAAATATAATCTCCCATTATCAATTCCCAAGGGTTCCAAATTATTAGGACACTGGAAACCCTGATTACAGCATTGCAAAATTGAATGTCAAGAAATTTTCTGAACGTGCTTATTCATTGCAAAGTTTTTGAAATTTCATAATCCAGATTCATGCATTGATAAATAAAATATAAGGATTCCAATGAATAATTGGTGAGCACATTGAAGTTTGGATAGAATCACTCTCATTACTAGACACTCACTTTCCGTGCAGAACAGCAACTCCTACAGTCGATCGTTGAGTTGCCATTGGAGCAACGTAACTCCACTGCCTTCCAACAGGATCCCAGCGTTCCACAGTATTAAGATATGACCATCCATCATGTCCTCCAACTCCATATAGGGCACCACCCAATACACCAACACCTTTGGTTGACAGAGAACCAAACATAAGCTGTCTAACACAATGAAGAAGCAAATTTAGACTTGATTAAAAACAACTTACCTAGGCCATGGCGGTGAGTAGACATTGGTGGCAAAGTTACCATCACATTTGAATCTAAGTCAAATGCCTCCACTGTGTTGAGAGTCTTGAAATTATCTCGTCCTCCAACAACATACAACCATCTCTTACCCCCAGACCCAGAAGCAGATCCTCCAGTGGAAGCTGTTGAGCACAAAAATAAACAAAATAAAATAGTGTATACATATTAAAATTTCAACTCATTGCAGTAATTATAGTATCTGCCCAGTGTTTAAACGCTTATTTTACTTGAGATAAACCAACCAGCCTTCAACCCTAAGGTCCTTTTAAAAAGGAATGGCCTGTATGGCAGTGGGAAGCATGCAGTTTTGGCTGAGAATTTTATAGCTCAACATTGACACAAATGATAGTAATTTAGAAATGTTCAGACAACGATTCAGGGAAGATGAGTGATGTCCAAGAAGAGCTGAACATGGAGTGCTCAAACACTTCCTCACTCAATGCAGATTTGGACACGTTTGAGAACTTTGTGTTCAGAATGCAAGGACATCTTTAGTTCCTTTTGTAAAGTGGAAGGGGGAAGAAGAAACAGAAGACATTATTAACTGATTTTAAAAAAAGTAATGAAAATAAATTAGTTTGAAAACAACGTATTTCTAATCACTTAAGCCTGATCCAAAGAATAACCCACAAGTTTTCGAACTTGGCAATATTTCACAATATGTTAAGTAATAAGGTAAGTAAAAAGGTGATGGTTGCTTATTACGAAATTATTTAAGGTTCAAAGTATTCTATAGCTATTTAATATCATAATAGTAATCAAATGCATTGTGCAATGTACATGATTTCCTTTGCTTGTGTGGCATGATTCCAATCATATTTCTTTGGAACCAAATTAAAGTTTCTGTGTTCACATGACCCTTTTTCACAATAAAAAAATAAACATTCTTGCCAATCTTATATTTTCATATAAATCTCCCTAAAATCCTATATTTTAACCCTTCAGCAGAGGCAAATCTTTTGTGACAGCTGTGTGCAGGAGAAAAATATGTGCGGCATTCTTCCCTTCAAGTGCTAGCAAGTATTTAGGAGGTATAGTGAACCCTTGTAATCCAGGATGACTCTTATAATCCACATTGCCTTTTTTCCTCTGAGTGTGGCAGTGGAGATTAATTTGAACAGTTTAAATATTTCATATGGAAATATAGCCAAATATGTATTGTTAACGTTATCTGACAGCCAGTTTTGGACTAAATGGCTCATGTGAGCCGGTGCACCGTCCAGCTGGAAGACATATTGTCTTACCGAGGCCACAGTTACCATTCACGGTTTCACGATATATTGTCTTACCGAGGCCACAGTTACCATTCACGGTTTCACGACATCGTTCAAAACATGCAGATACCATTCTTTAGTGATGGTTGATCCTTTTTCAAAGAAATGTGGCGGCATGATATCAATCTCACTTGACACAACAACCAAGACATGAATACCAACCGGAAATTTTGTTCGTGCAACAATCGGGATGTCATCGGGGTCGTGGGCGAGCCAGTGATCATTTTTCCAGTTGACCTTTGCGTCAACAATGAAAATCTTTTCATCAGAAAAGAATTTGATTCGCCCAGCTGCTTCATTTTTCAACAAACTCAATAACAGTTTGCAGCAAGCCACCCGCTTTGTTTTGGCAGCTTCAGACAGCATCTGCCGCACCTTTACTGTGTACGAGTTGTAACGTAAGTCCTCCTCTGCAATCCGATGCATTGTTCGCTCGCTGACACTCAACACTGACGCCAATTTCCTCAACGATTGCCCCGCATCTTCTGAAATCAGTGCCTGAGCTCTTTCCACGACTGCTGCCGTTCGTGACATGCATTCCCTCGAATGAGATTTTCTTGCTGGGCTAGTGGAACCTTCCCCAGACTTCTCAGAAGCATTGTACTTTTCACAATATTGTAAACAGTTGATCTGGGGGACCTGAAGAATCAAATGATTTCAGTCGCCGAACGCCCAGCATGAAGAATTTTCGATAATTGCGATTCGAAGTGCACTTTTGGAAGGGAGGGAGGGGTTGGTGTTAGAGGCAGGAATTGGGGGAGGGGAAGGGTACGTTCGTGTTGTGGATGGAAGAGGGACATTAAGAGAGAAGCCGAAAAAATGAATAAGGGTGATATGTTGAACGGAAATGAGTGATGATGGTGATGGAATTATGAGTGATGTTTAATCCAGGGGGAATGTGGCTTTTGAGTATTGTTATGGTGGCTGATTCGATTGTGTGGACTTCAATAGGTGGTACGTGGATCGGGAGAGAGTGAATTATAGAAACATTGTAACATTCATCAAACCTTAGCTTGTGTATATTAGCGTGGGCTGGGATTAGTAGTTGGGAGTGGGGTGAGAAATCTTTGCATGAATAACGGTGGTTGTTGATTCGTATGTTCAGGGGTGTATTGCATTTTTCTATGTAAAATGCCGGACAGTGTTTATATTTGAGGAAATACACTACATTTAGGGTGTTCCAGGTTCCGAAAGCCTGAATGGTATAAGGTATGGGAGTGTTTGGGCTGTGAAAGGTGGTGATAGGATTTAAGATCGGACATGTCTTACATCTTGGTTTGTGACAAGGTTGTGTGGGTGGTGGTGTTTTCTCGTGCGGTGTATTGTGATTTAATGTCTGCTAGATTGTGTGGGCGTCTGTACTGCACAAAGAGGGGCTTGGGTAATAGAGTTGAAGTGGATTGGTTAGATTGGAGGATGGGGAACATTTCTTTGATGATTGTTTTTATATTTTGTATTCGAGGAAAGAATGTGGAGTGTAAATTAAAGTTGTCGTCTGTTTTTTTGGGTGAAGTGGGTGGAAGGAGGCAGTATGCGTGTTATGCTTCATGAGTCACTAGAGCGAAGTAATTAAGGAATTCACTGATGCCGAGTGTCCTTCACTGGACGTCGGAAATTCGATAATGGGCCCCCTTAATTGGTTCTTTTTGACCGAGATTTGGTTTGTGTGTGGATTCATTAGCAAAAGGAAGGCAAGTCGTTAGCCTTTTTAATTTTATTTTTTCCGACAGATATTCTTTCCCTCATGACAGACAGACATTCCCTTATCCATTGTTGTTAGACGCCTCGTTTTCACACCATAAATTCCAGAGTATCTAACTATAAGGATGGGTACAAGTTTCAAGAAAAGTGAATCAACTTGCCATCTCGATATTTTACCGTGCGAGGAGGTCAAATGACGTCCTTTTTAAATAAAGCGGATTCGATTCGAGACACTTTTAATTTTACCTCTTGTAATTAGTCTTCGTACTTGCCTCATCACGTTCTTAAGTTTCAAAATTCAAGTGAAAATTATAGTCAGATTACTTTCCGTTTGTTTTTATGTGGTGCACTTTTAATTCTGTCTAACTTCCAGTACACTGCGAATCATTTTGCACTACTTGTATCTCACACTACTTGTAAAACGTTCATCTCTCCGCACATTAACAAAAATGTTGTAATCGGTTAACAAAAATATTGTAATCGGTCGACAAAATCATTTCATTATTTCCTATTCAATACGTTGCATCTTTTGAACGCTGGTTTTCGCCTTCGAAATGCCGAGTGAAGCAACTAATCAACTTACTCCTTTGTCTTCGTCGCTATGGTGAGTTTTGCGTCACCATGATCATTGCGGTGCCATCTAACTCGGTGAACTCATAGGTGACAATTATTAAGTCCATTGGATCCACCGATGTAATTTTAATTGCTTAGTTAGTTACACAATGTGATTAAACATCTCTATCACAATAAATATTTTCCAGCGAACTTGCACGCTGAATTGTTTGCACGAAATTATCTCCACCCCGCAGGAAGAAGTCTTTATAGGCATTTACTTCCCAGCGAAGAACAACACGTCTCTCCCATTATTGGTGTGTCCTTGAACTACAAATGCCCTTCGGAGTCACATTTGGCGGTGGTTTTCGTCACCATGAGTATCTTTCCCTTGGATGAATTATCAGAATTATCTCCGTTCATTGGAAAAAGTCAGTCGCGGAAGGAGGTCAAGGTCAGGAGGTCATTTGTGACCAATTTAAATCTCCTTGGGGTCATTCGATATCCTTTTTTCAGTAAAAAGTCACTGTGAAAGAAGGGTTCAGTAAACATACAAGGTAAATATGGTTTCATGTAAAATTTGTGCCCTAGGGAACGAATGGAGAAATGGGCAGGCAGTTTAACTTGGTGATATTCTGCAAACTTGTTAGCACATGATGTAAGCTTTAAAAAGATTGAACCTCAAATCCGGACTTGGCTGTATTTCTAAGCCAAAACTTTGTTACCAGCTTCTAAATAATTTCGTCCAAATATATATTAAAAATAGTCGGGGCACAGTGTAGCACAACCCGGTGTTACTAGTTTGATTTTATTTGCTGGTTCCCGCAGCTACTTCCCCGTATCAATATTGACAGGGGTGTTTTCATAGAGATATTTGTTTGTTTTTTTACAAGCTGATGAGGAAATCCTCTTCTGTTGAAAATTTCCAAAAGGGTATTTCCATCACGTCTATCGAAATCCTTTTGAAAATCAATATGGGAAACACGAGTTTCCAATTTCAATTTCGTGATGTTAAAATAGCATCGGCTTTGGATGGATCACTTATCGTAATTCACCTGTTCTATGAAAGTTATATTTTATGAGATAATTTTCCCTTTCGAATATATTCATTTGTCCATAGGATGTCTACCTACTTATGGTTTCCTTCCTTTTTCTCCTGCGAAGAAGAATCTCCTCTCTGCAAACATCGCGACACCTATAATTCCATCACGCGCTCTGTTTATTTTCTCTCTCCGTCTCCATGGCGACCATTGTTTACTCCATCCTCTACTGCTTCCTCGGATGAAACCAAGGAGGATTCGCTTAACTGCTCCTTTTATCTTTCGCCCGAACAAGGAAATTGGATTAGTAACTCCTCCTCCTTAAAGAAACCTTTTCCGAGCCCTCCGTAATTACTTTTTTGTGCCAGAAATTCCTTCCGCATATAATTCTTCCCTCCTTCCGCCCATTAGTTATGTCTACATATATATACCACCATCGCTCTCCTCACTCTTTCTCTTCATTGCAATTGTACTTTTCGGTGCCAGTCGCTGTGTTTGCGTAACACGCCCTTTCCGAAGCTTATTTATCAGATATAATTCAAACACCAAACGCAATTAAATATCATATATCTAAATTAACTCTTGTACGTACATCGGACCTCCGGGGACACGAGAAAAAAATTTTCGAAAATTATCCGATACGTGCTTTTGCGGTCATTGATACTTCACATATTCCCAGAAAATTTTTGTTAAAAATCTACAACAAAATTATACCTCACTTTGTATTTATGCTACGAGGGTTGTTGAAAAAGTTATCGGATCGACAAAGGAAACGAAAGATTATTGAGACTTTTATATTTTACGTAACCACCTTTCATATCAATGCACTTGAAGCAAAGACTTTACAACTTTTTATTACCTTTAAGGTAATACGATTCGTCTAACTCTGCCAATTATGATCGATTCTGCCAATGACCTTGTGTGAACGTACGACCACGTTTA
The DNA here is from genome assembly GCA_011762765.2 of Rhinocypha anisoptera. NCBI lineage: Eukaryota > Metazoa > Arthropoda > Insecta > Odonata > Chlorocyphidae > Rhinocypha > Rhinocypha anisoptera. The sequence continues at coordinate 10,831 of WURS02006068.1, forward strand.
AATTCAGCGCCATAGTTTTTTTTTACCGACGATTACGAAGGGCAAGAATCCTTTAAGTTGGAATATGAATCTTCTTGTGTGTCCTTGGGTGTGAAACCATTTATAACCAAGTATTTTGTGGCAGCAAGAACTTCCATTTGCAGAAAGTGTCAAAAGTTGTTTACTTTAATTGACGTTAGAAGCAGCTAAACGAACGCGTTTTATACTTCGCAGCACGCTTTCTAAAGGATCACACGCACATGAGATCACACACGTCATTGTCATTTGATTATACCGGCGCTTGATCTGTGTCAAACCGAGAACGTTTCGACCAATCTCGTAGTAGCATGGTGCTTATTATTATCGGTATTACTGCCGGGAATCTCTCCGAACAGCGCGATGGAATTCCACAATATATCGGCTGCCACCATCTCTTTCATCTGAATAGTTACACACAATGCCATTTGCTGATCAGTACCCAGTTGATTAATACAAGTTAGAGAGGATGCCCTTAAAATATCTTTATATAAGCTACAACAACTGAGCAGAACATGCGACTTAAAAAACCTCGATAGCAGAAGCAAACACTTCTTAAGAGACCTCCCAATAAGAACAAAAATGTTTGTCGAAAATCACGTCATAGAGCGCACGTAATACCACATTTCCAATATTTAGGATGTGACCTACGAAAATGAAAAAGACGAAACAAATAAAAGAAACTTTTTCCAGGTGAATATTCGGAACATTAAGAAGATCCCCGTAAAGGTAAAAACTAGAAAAGAAAAGTGAAATAAAATTCTGTAAAGTAATTGCGATTCCCGCTTTGCTCTATGGATCCAAATGTATGACACCGCGAAAACAAGGACCTCAAACAAATTTTAAGGCTCAGAAATTTAAATTCCTCCGATCGGTAAAAGGCTGTGCCAAAGCGGACAGACTGCATAACATAAGACTTATGGGATGAACTAGGTACTCAATCCATTGTACAAAAACTGGAAGATTAAAAAACAAATTGGAAAGAACGTGCAATGAGGAGGCCAAGAGGGAGAGAACTCCAAAGAAAGCCATTGAATATTACAAGCCACTAGAGAGAGAGAAGAGAGGGAAGAGCTAGGGACAGGTGGTCGAAGTGAAGCCGGAACAGGCCGAGGGCCTCGTTCCGGTAGGAAGAGGAAGATTAGCGATCATTGCGCTACATTTTCTCGATCGAGAGACTACTAATGTATCGATGATGTCATTTTATGCCATTATGTGTCTCACGTACAACATGGTGTTCGATAAAAATAACCCTCTCTCCCCACGGACGTGGTTTGACGGCACGAGCGTTCCCGCGTATTCGTCTCGGATCAGCGAAGTTCTGCCTTCACCGGGACACGCAGACGCCGGTCCGTCGTTTGGAGAATGGGAATTTCGAGTCGCGTCTGTCAATCCCAAATGTCCCAGGAGACTCCGGAGAGAACCGAATGCCCCCCCGAAGGTGATCGGGAAAGGGGATCTCATATTTCCCCCCTTCACATGTCTCTCTCTCCCTCCTTTCCATCTCCGCTCGAGGGAGAGACGAGGAAGAGGACATATGCCTGAATCGTCGTTGTGTGTCTGTGTGTGTTTGCGCCCCCCCTCCCTCTCTCTCTCCCTCTCCCTTTCTCTCCCTCTCTCTCTCCCTCCGTCTCTCTCTCTCTCCCTCTCTCTCTCCCTCTCTCTCTCTCTCCCTCTCCCTCTCCCTCTCTCCCTCTCTCTCTCCCTCTTCCTCTCTCCCTCGCTCCCTCCCCCCTCCTC
>WURS02006079.1:0-12585 GCA_011762765.2 Rhinocypha anisoptera
GGATAGGAGCTTCGAATCGCCCCAGACTCCGAAGTGGATTCCTCCGCGGCGGTGCGCGGAGGGAAATGCGAAGACGGCTTCGCTCGTCTCCCAACCAATTAGATCTCGTTCGCGTAGATTCGTCGCTTGTCTGGTGGAGCTCTTTAAGGACGCGATCGATTTGCACGGCTAAGAGTAAGCAAGCAAGCAAGCGAGCGGAGAAGGAGGGAGGTGGTTGGAGGAACAATGATCGCCATGGGAAGAATTTGCAATGGAAAAATAGGCGATGCAGAAAATAAATGGTCTTCCCTTAAGGGTGGCGAAAATTAATATTTTTTTGAGTACGCGGCAGTTTGTTTTTTTGCACACCCTTCGATTGGATTAACCCTTTTAATGCCGCCCAACGATTATTTGTCGCTAACCCTTAAGGATCCGTAGTGCGTTGTCCTTGTGTAAGATACCATGTTCAAAGTATTCGTTGTACAGGGTCTGTCGCAGAAGTATCGAGAAAAAAATTCCTGACTGAGCTAGAAATTTTATAGGGTAGCGGGATACGCCGAGTGGTGGGGATGGTAGGGGGTATTACATGATAAACCTGGTCATAAACGTACCACTGGTACCATTTTACTTTTTATTGAGGTAAACGTCTTGGAAAGAGTGTTCGCTGGACAGCAAGTTATCATTCATCTGAATAGTTATGAGTGATGCCAGAATGAAGAGTTCGAGTCGAACCAACTAAGTGCTGTCGTGCTTGAATAAGTTTTCTTTGCATTTGGTCTAATTTTAAGTACATTAAACTCAATTGTCCTTGTGTACTTAAAATATCATTCAAGGTAAAGGCTTCTCAATTCTAGTGGAATGACTATTTTCTGACTGAGTACCGAATCCACAATTGAAGACATCTAGGGTAATATAATTCATTTTTAATTTAATAATAATAATGATCTTTAATTCAGGAAAATGCCCTATTTCTGTTAGATCATTCAAAATCACTATACATAAAGAATGCATAAGTTAAATTCATATACATAAGAGTACATCAGGAATGAATAAGTTGTTGTAAAGTATACACGATCACCATAACTCATTTCAGCACTTAAATACATTAATTTATAAATTCTACAATTTAGTGTGATTTGGTATTAACTCTTTACGACGATTGTGTGCATTTCTTGTTAAATCTAGGTAAAGAATCACAGTGTAAATCTACATTATAAATAATAATATAGCAAAAGTATCCTGGTGATTGGAGAATTAAATGAAAAATTTCTACTCCGGTGTTTAATGTGAAATAATTTATTATTTCTTGTGCAAAGAAATGTTGTCTCAAAGGGTTGTTTAGAGAAATTATAAAGACATTTTTAATGTCTCTCAATTTATTCAAACGAAAATTTGATTTCTTACCAACGAAGTATCCTAGCAAGAATCGTGGTATCATTTATGATTCTGTGATGTTTCTGGGTATGGGAACGAACGCGATAAGAAAGTACATTCCTGAAATATGAAATCTTATCCATGAAATCGATGTTGGTTTAAATAGGGGATGCATAATATGTGCCTGTTTACCCATGAAACGGGCACCATTCGGAGGTCTCAGAAGGATATGGTTAAAAGTTTTGCTTTTCGTCTTTCGTCAAATCCTCGTATAAGAAGTTTCGCCTGTTGGTTTCGCTTCGTTCATCTCATTAGCACCCTCACTCCCTCTCTTCATTTTCATCCGACGCTTACAAATTATTTTCGATTCCTCTCACCTCCGTCAGCAGTGTTACCTCTCCTTTTCTGTTTACCTCCCGAATTTCCCGTCGCGCTTCCACTGTTTGTTCCATCTTTCACTCCTTTTTCGCCCATTTCTGTCTTCCGCATTCTTCCTCCCGTTCTCTAATCTTCCGCCGAAATCTCTCTCCTCTTTCGCCCCGGCTTCGTCTTGTCTGCCGCGCTTGTGCTTGCTCGCCCGTGGTTTCCTCTCTTTCTTTTTTCAACCCCCTCTCCCTCTACCTCTCCCGACTCCAGTTTTGACTAATCGCCCTCTTGGTTTGCCGCTCTCCCCGCATTCCGACGTTCTCGCTGTCTCTCTCTCTCTCCCCTCCCCCTTTCCTCTCCTCACCGGAGGAACCAACTTACATGGATATTTTTTCTTGCAATTTTTTCATCGTTTGCCGCTGACAGGTCCCCAACTTGCGCGTTTTTAATTCTCCATAATTCTCTCTGTCTTTCGCTGCGTGCCGCATCTCCGTGTCTTTGTTGCGATGCGTCTTTATTTTTTCACGGAGCATGAGGAGAGAGAGGTTATGTCATCGAAATATTATTTATACCCCCCTCGGGGCGGCCCTTTTGGGAGGATGACTCACTTGTCAGGGGTGGGAGTCCTGTCTGTCGTCGCCGAGGGAATTGCGACAGGGGGAACAGGAGAAGAAGACTGCGCTTCTCTTGGCCAAGAGATAAGATGCACTTGTATATCTCGCGGGGAAACGTTGCTGTGCGTGATTTCGGCGGAGAAAACACCCGCAACTTTGTTTTTAGGCGTGAAGCGGAACACGAAACGAATATAGCATGACCTAGGAAGTAAAACCCGCCGGTGGTAGGTAAACTACAGTCCACGCGCGCCCTGTTATCATAAAATTAACTCTTAAGAGCGTGCTTCAAGGTATTAGGAGAATCGAGTAAAGTTACTTTAAGAAATAGTTTACTTAGAACTTTACTTAGTTACTTAAAAATTTTAAAAAATAGATACTTTTCCTTATGTCGAGATGCGTGTTTCTAATTCTGTTAGTGCCATACTTTCCTTGTCCTTAATGGTGAGAGTGAATATATTGTACAAGCAAGTTTCTTGAAAGCAATAGAGAGTAGCGAATATGTGTAACATTTTAATAAAATTACATTATTTAAAATTTGATTGGTAGTTATTCCTACCATCGTCTTGTGCTTCGAATTTGTAGTTTCTTTATTTAGTTATTTTATTTCTTATTTTATTTATGTTCAATCGCCCACAAACAGCACTAATAGGACAATTATAGTGTTAACTGTAGCATTTTTTTAATACCAAGGACGAAACACACACACGCATCCATGCCCTAGGTGGATATTGAAAACTCCACCTTGTCGGGATTCGAACCCGCGACCTTCGGGTTGGCAGACGAGGACGTTACCCCCGCGGCCATCGAGGCCGGCGGAGTACAACGTTCTTAATGCATTTGTGAAATTTCATAAAGTTATGATAATTGCTTCTGGAAAAGATTAGATCATACACTATGTATATTATATTGTGTTCTACATGTTTTTGAAGAAGTAATCCATGATTTGTTTTTTCTTCATCTCACCTTTTGGCCTCGGAAGTATTTATTTGAATGACAGCATGTTGGTTATTATGATATCCTTTAAGTAATTATGGAAAACCAGTACTTATACTGTAATAGCGCCACTTTAATCTCTTTTTTGACGAAAATTAGTGTCGAAATTCATTTGATAAGTTTAAGAATGATAACGACCTGGTGAATGGAGGAATTTTACCGTATCCTTTTTTTTATTTCTGTCGAGTTCCAAGTCGGAGTCAACAGTCGGGCCTACTGCCGTGGGCTCACTTCAAGGCCCCTCCGAGAAATTTAATTAATCCATCAATGCAAATAGTGTTATTATGCATAATATTTATTCAGGGGTAACGGTATTTCTCTTACTGATGGAACACAATATTACAACACTTGAGTGTTGTGGCTCACCATTAAATCTGCGAAAAGCGTACGAAATCTCGAATATGAGTCAGGGAACCAAAAATATGTATCTTTTTCTTTTCTGATGTAATTGGTAGTCCCAATTTTGAGGTAAATATGACAGCTGTCCTAGAATTGTTTGCCTTTATTGCAAACGCCTATTCATCAATGCTTCTAATAAATGCATCAATATGTATTATAAGGATAACTTATTCGTATTATGTCGTAGGTTCCCTGTCTACTTGCAATAAACATAAATGTCTTCACCAGCGCATGGAAGAGTCATATCTTAGGGAAAAATAAAAAAATATCATGAAATAGGGATATCATGAAACTATTTATTCATCATCTTGATCCTTTAATTTTTCCAGTCTTGAATTGCTTAACAAGAAGAAAATAAATGCTTTGTTACATTTTTTATTGTTCTTTCAAATATGACCTACCTGGGTATCTAATAGAATTCTTTTTCGTCTTGGAAAAAAATGTCCATTGCAACGACCAGAATTTTATTTAATTTTATTTTATTTAATCCTCCTGACAATTTAATCACGCCTCAACATAGAACTCCCATTTACCAAAAATCTTTTCGTATCGTCGGGGTAAGTTTTGGAATATGTTTATGGAGTAGTTTACAAAATTACATAAAAGAATCCACTATATTGTTTGTTTTCAAAAGGAAAAAGATTTTTTCTTATCTTCTTATAAGTATTTTTGTTTAAAGCGTGCATCGACACCTTCATTCACCCCTTCACATCATAGAAATAACCCATCTGGAGAACACAACAACGATGCCCTAGGCAGGACTCGAACCCGCTACCATTTACCTCCGCCAGAGAGGCCATCGGAGCCGGGTTTATTAATAAGAGTGACCTGAATATACTGGCAAGAGGAGTGATTATAGGGGAGGCTAATCTCGTTAAACACCTTCAACAGGAGCCCACGATGACTCGAGCTGCAGCTGAAAGTGCAGGAGTTGGATAGGCCTGATGACGTCCACCTAGACCAGGTGGTTGCCTTCCTTCAATAGGCACAATCAGGTGGTGTGGTCTTTAGTGGGTATGGGCTGGGTTCCCCGGCCGAGTCCCACACTTCCCCCAGGGCCACCTTCCCTGGGAGTACGTAAATGCATTGCCCTCACCACTCAATTCTTTTTTAATTAACACTCAGTTTTAATTTTATCCCTGACGATAAATTAGGCGTGAAACACGCTTCCTCAAAAATATTTTCTTAATAATAAATCACGCAGTTATTTATCATACATTTATTTACTGATTCCTCCCCACCACGTCGCGCGGTGGGGGAGTTTCAAATTTCCTCCACCTCAAATGACCACGATTTCAACTCTCCGTTGCATTATACCTCGCTAGAGCTCATTAACACTGATTCGAAATTCATTTATTATGTTATTGCTTGTTATCAAGATCCTCCCTCAGCTTATAAATTACGTCCCCCAGCTCTTTGACCGCATTTTAGGTTTTTTTTTAAAGTTTTTATTTCATTTTATTTGTTACAGATTAACTTCAGAGTTTTTTTTTTAATATGGCAATAACAATGAATGCCGCGCATCCAACCGCACCCTCTCGTGCACTGGAGAGTTTTCAAATGATTTACATTCAAACGAGGTCGTTACGGGTAAGCGATATTAAAAATTTATCCATCAATGATCTCATTTCGTGTGACGGAGATTTATCAACGCCCCCTCTAGGCCCGCGCGATGTATAGCGGGGATTATATATACGGGAAGCGATGTGGTTGGCGATATCGCATTGCCGCTACGGCAAGCCGTCAATCTGCATCGGGTCTAACTATATCGACTATTTTAAAATGATAACCTTCGATGTGAAAATAGAGGAGTGATGATAAAATTATCGATCGGGTTCGTCGTCGGGCGATAACTCGGCTCGTGAGGAAGACAGTAACGACACTATCAGCGATGAAATCTCGCCCCCCCAGCGCCACGAATCGATTTCCGATACATGCGCGCCCTCGCGATACTGTATTTTAATTTAACTGCGCACGGCGATGTTCACATTTTAATTTCGAATGACCTCGAAAAGAGTGGTCCACACAAAATGCGACGCTTTTGAGGGGTCGCCGTCAATACCGTCGTGGCGTGGGGCGCGCATCAAGTCCGCGGAGGAAGGAGACACGTGACACGGGAAGCGCACGCGTGACAAGGGCTAAATATATCGCCAGCATCCTCGTGCTCTTAAATTTTGTTAGAATCAGGATGCAGGCATATTGATAATAATAATTTTCATACCATACACAATGTACGTAAGGTATAAGTTCCGTCAAAGTTCCCTGGCACGAGACACAGAGTCAAAATTATTTATTTTTTTATTAGTTTTTTGTACACATCGCAAGTCGGTTACAAGCCGGGTGGCAATGACATGAATATGACCCATGTCCAACAATTAATAAGAAAATAATATAAAAATAGACCCCTTATACGTTTAAGAAAAAAACATAGATATTTATAAAACACAATTCACATCTACAAAGAACAATCGACATCTAAAAAAAATAAAACAGCATCTACAGGATTGAATAATTAATCAAATACTCCTTGCATTTTCTCCTTAAAGTTTGCAGGGATTTGTGAAAGGGCTTAAGAAGTTCCTCGGGTAACCTGTTCCACTCTTCAATACCTCTGTTTAGGAACGAAAACTTGGCAGTGTTTGTTTTTTGGACCCTGCACCTTATCTTGTGGCGATGGTCGTTTTTGCCGAGGTAGAGTGGTTTCTCTAGTTGTCCTCTTAACTCATTTTTCCATCCTTTTTCTCCGTTGGTGATTTTGAATATTGCACATAACCTATTCAGTTTCCTTCTGCTCTCTAAACTCTGCCATTTTAGCGTCATTAACATTTCCATTGCTCTGTCCTTCCATTTATGCCACCTATTATTATAGCTAACACAGAAAACATTACACGAAAAATGTAAAAACGCTCCAAAAACCAAAGAAACATAGACTCTTTGGATGTGAGTGAATTTGAATTTTGGTCGTAAAAAATACCAGGGAAGGCATGTCAATGAAACTGATGTGCTCCCTGAAGTATGATTAAATGCTGGTGATAGTTTTAGGAAAATAAAAGTAGGCGCAAAGTCAACGGACAATATAGCGGTGAGTCAACGTCCCATATTTTCGACACTGTTTCCAAGTGTATAGATACCGGAAGAGTAAAAGAATAAATGAACTTAGATGGCTCGGCGTGACTGCCGGGTTTCCGCCTCGTTCGTTGGCTTTTCGCGACAACAGTTTCGCCGCCATTCCAGCTGGCTTATTCAGGTCGAAGGTATCTCGCTGAGAGAGTGAAAGAGAGGTTTAAGGTGTTTATTTTCATGGACGATAAAATAAATAAATCACATAAATACAGATAAAAAAAAACCATGGTCCCCGTTTGAATCTTACGCTGGTGAGAGAATACAATGCGGCTGATGCGGACACCATCTTTTCAGCGGGAGCGGACCCGACCCTACGTATTTACCCAAATACGTAGGGAAACCCGTTAAAACTAAGCCAGGCCACCGGTATGACAGCAATAATAGACACAGCTTTGGAAGAAGTACCTACTAAAAGAAGTAGTTCTTTTTGTAATTTGTTTTAGTAGTGTTGCAAACAATGACTAGTAATACTTGGTTGAGGCTTCCGCGGTGTCTCGGGTTTTGAAGATTCACTTCTTCTGCGGGGGTTTTTCCGCATCTGTCCATGTTGTGGGGTCAACAGTTTCTCCGGCGTTGCAGCTAGCGTCTTCAGGTCCGAAGTGACCCACTAGTAATACTAGTTTTAATCACTGGAAACACTGGATGGGGACACACTGGATTTTGAACTGCAGTAATTCAATTCGTTGGCCAGCTAGGCAGGTATCACAGAGGTAGGTAACACAGGTGTAGTCGCACTGGTGCTGCTTTGCTGCGGATGGAGATTCTCCTTAGCAGGGGTCATCACTGGATTGGATCACTGCGGTGGTTGGAGTCTGCTATGCAGGGATTTATTTAACTGGGTCAGGCACGGCTGCGTGGCTGGGATGCTAACTGGAAAAAAACTCTCTCGGTGAGGGATTTTGCTGCCTATACTAGTGTGTCCAAAAAATAAGGCGAATTTGTTTTAAAAAATTAAAAAATGTATTTATTCTTCCAAATCAATTTCGTCACCATCAAAGTAATCCCCACCCGATAAAATGTACTTATGCCAACGTTATTGCCAGTTGTGAAACAGTCCTTAAAAGTCTTTTTTACGGTATGGTCTTCAATTGTTTCGTCCATTCGGCTTTTATTTCCACGATGGAGTTGAAACTGTGTCCACGGAATGGTCTTTTGAGTTTATGGAATAGCCAGAATAGTCACTCGGTGCTAAATCAGGCGAATATGGTGGTTGCGGAACGACATGAGTTGCATTTTTGGCGAAGTGGTCTCAAATTATCAGTGCTGCGTGAGCCGGTGCATTATCATGATGCAAAAACCAAGAGTTGTTTGCCCATAATTCCGGCCTTTTGGGCGAATAGCATCACGCAAGTGATAATGCTATGTATACATACTTTCATATTTAATATGCTTTACCACAATAATAATATACTCTAACATGCTATCATAATACCAGCGAATTCTAAATAACTAATTCACCTTATTTTTTGGACACATTAGAACGAGGTGCATTAAAGTTGTAAGGCCTCCAATTTTTTTTCCTCCGGACTGGAAACTGATAGAAACATGCGGTTTGTTTTAAATTGAGAGGGACTTCTTTGTCAATGCGTGACAGAGATGACAGAACTGTATTACAAACAGAACCTCTAGCGGCAGCCGAGAGAAAGAGAACTGTTTTCGATACTTAAAATGGCGACGTTTTCGTTACATTACCAGCGTGTAATCATTCGTGGTGGTAACACCGATTGAAATTCATCGCCAGTTGAAGGAGACATGTGGTGTTGGAGTAGTCACGGATGTGTAGAAAGTGCGTTCATGGGTGCGACTGTTTAAAGAAGGCAGAACATCATGTGTCAACGAACCAAAATAATCTCGGCCTGAATCGCTGTGACGCCGACAGCGTCATAGCGATTTTCCAGTGGTCAAAACAGACCTTTCAGAAAAGAAGCCTTCACCGCGGCCATAGAATCATGGCGTCGACGTTGCGAAAAATGTGCACGGCTGCAGGGAGATTTCATCCAGAAGCAACACAAGTTTTATTGCTTTTAAGGTGAATAATTAAAAGAAAAATCGAGGGTTTTATAACTTGAATTCACCTCGTATATTGGGGGTCCCGTCTCGTGGCCGCGTCGTGATTGGTGGTATGGCGCGGGGTCCTTTTCCAAGCACCGTCCTCCCTGTTGAAATTCACCGGTTCTTTCACGCCTATTTTGATTGCTTCCCTTATTGATCTGAAAAAATATCGCCTTGGCCAGTACCCGTGTCTTCTCAAAATCTATTTTGTAGCCCGGTTCACCCCGACGGGATTTCCTATATATATATACACATTCACACTGAAATGACCGCCGAGCAAGCTGAACCACACCGACTAATTCATGTGTGATGAGAAGAGACCTCGGTGGTGTAACTGGTTAAAGCACACCGTCAACTAGATATTGAGGAGGTCCGGTGTTCGTGTCCCGACTGAGGATAAAACTTTTTCTCATATGAATTCGTCGGTTTCCATCATATATTTTCAAACCACATTGTGTGTTCGTCCTTTTATGTGTTCCTATCCCTTTCCATATTTACTATCATTGAATGTGTTATTTTCGCCATATGGCGGTCATTTCTGTATGAATGTATATAGATATGTAATACATAGTCGGTTCGCACACGTGAGAGGATGTTTGTCACAAAAACATGCATAAAAAAACATAGACACAAAAATATAAAGAAACTCACAATTTTTTTTATTATTGGGGGCTGCTGAACCACCTTCATTAGACAGGAGATTAGACGAAACTCATATATATATGTATATATATATATGCCTCTATTACCTGCAACGCTGAGTGAGTTGAATCAAGGTCGGTAGTTCTTGGATTCGGCAAATATTTTTCTGATGGAAACGGTTTCCATTTTTCTTAACAATATTTTGTTGGTCCATTTATATTTTTTCATTTTCGCGATTTTCTTTAATTTATAACACATTATTTCTCTCTCTCTCTGTCTCTCTTTCTATATATCTCTCTCCAAGCATCATCCCCTCCTGCTAAGTCGAAGTCTTTTGCTGTTTCTTATAGATGTGCATGAATTCTCAACAGTACCTAATGATTATAAAATGTATTAATCTTCAAATTATTGGTTATTATTTTACAAATTTTCCCTTGTCATACCTGTTCACACTCTCAAAGTGCTCACTTTATTCGAAACCATTTCCATCATTTCGTTCGCGAATAAAATCTAAAAGCAACTTCACCAATAATGCATGTTCATTGGAATTAAAAAGCATTACCTCTCTCATATAAGACTCACTTTAAGGCCCCAGTCTCCCCTTCAATCGTTCTTCCTTCCCCTCTTCATTCTTCTCGCTCTTTTCCATACCTCATTGGCTCCCCGTCATCCCGCCTCCCATCCGCACGACTCCCCCTATCGCCCTTTAGTTCCCAAGATCCACTCCATCTCATTCGACCTAGCAACAGATATAGCGTTGCCAAGGGGACGGTGCTCCAATATAGAGGTGAGCATTATATTCATGGTGCTTGGTGCTTTTGAGGATACTTGCGCTAATAACAAAATGTTGACGCTTCCACAAACACAAAAGCATTTAACGTTTATGTTCATTGAAATGCTCGAATGTAGGGTCACTTGACGATCACATAATTACAGTATAGACAGGTTGCGGTTCAATGCGACTGGGGGAATATCGGACGGTGATGGCTACAGTGTAGTTGGCGAGGACAAGCAAAGGAGATTTTAGAGTGAATCCAATTAAAATTATGCATACCATTCTAATTGTCTTACATTTTACATACATGTTCGTCAATAATCAATGACTTATCATATGTCATCCGAAAAATACAACCACTACATAAAACCACTTATACAATCTACAGTTTTTCATTACATTTAAATCAATTTATTCTAACTAAAATATATCGTACAGTTAAAAGGTTACATTTTCTCTACTGTGATAAATATGATTTTCTGAAGTCGAAGAGGCAAAAAGAAGGAATTTTAAATTGTGAAGATGCTACTGTTATCAACCTCATATTATTATACCAAAAGCAACGTAAAAGAGAATTTACCTATTCAACTTATGTATTTAAGCAGTGATTTAAATCTTGAATTTCGTTGCTGCCAATCCTTCAAGGGTGACTCCATTTAAAATACTCGATTAGTGAATGGGATCAATCGGTAAAGAGCATTATTCGGGGAATAATAAAGTTTCTGCGTAGCGCAGCTCAATTCGGTAAAATTTGCTTCGATAAGACTAGTAGGAAATCAGTTTTGAGTCGCTGGAGCAAATAAGACAACGCTGTATCGATCGAATAAAAAAAAACCTTAGAAAATCTGAATTCTGCAAAGAAATTTAGACCGTTAATCATATTCCAAAGTTTATAGGACGGTCTCACCACATTTGTAAATTACGTGTGATATATAAACAAAATAACAGATATGTAGATTCATGCATTCAACGGATAAATGACGATAATAATCGCTGGATAATAATGGATGTCATTATTTGTAAGTCTGTGTCTTTTATGTAGGATTAAAATTCCAAACTAGGTATCTTCACTCCCTGTCATACACCGTTAGGTGGTTTACATGGCATATAAGTAGATGTAGATTTAGGGCACGGTATAGTCCGGTGAAGGAGATTTTTCTTCTCTTGCTGGAGATGCATATTAGTCTGTGTTGATAAATGCTGAAGCACACTCTTTTGAGGATAGTGGGTAGGAGAAATATCCATTACGCCTATGACGAACTTTTTCCAAAGGAAACTATATATCCGCGCTTTGGGCAAGATTGCATTGGGCAAGACTGGATAAAGGAACAGTTTTTGAACCAGTTAGAATCATTTTTGAAGCAAGAAGAAATACTAGGATCTCTATAGGTCCCTTTCTTTCTCAAAAGAGGTTGGAATCAAAGATCTGGTCTTCGTTTTGATATACTTTTTAAAATTTAACATCAGATATGGTTGACAAAAATTATATCAGAAAACGAAAGAATAGAAATTGTTAAAAGTAGATGGTAGATGCAAAAGAAGTTGAGTAAGCGAGTCAGAATTATGAGAGATAGAGATTTTAGATAGGGTAATGGCGGTATTTAGGTATATTACGATAAAAAGAGGTTTTATTGTGTTTGGGTTACTTTTTTCCTTTTTGGAACTCACGAAATAGGAATATGCCTATAAATGGAAATTTGTCAGTCAACTTGAAAAAGCTGTGTTACGCAGGGATTTAATTCAGCAAGATTTTGCGGATCATCTACTTTGTAAAGGTATTTATTGTAGTTATTGAGACGCTTTTGGTTAACAGACGTGGTTATACGAGGTGCATTAAAGTTGTAAGGCCTCTATTTTTTTTCTCCGGACTGGAAACATAGAAACATGCGATTTGTTTTCAAATGAGCGGGCACTCTTTGTCAATGCGTGACAGAGATGGTAGCACTCTACGACAAACAGAACCTCTAGCGGCAGCCGCGAGAATGATAATTGTTTTCGATACTTAAAATGGCGACGTTTTCGTTACATGACCAGCGTGTAATCATTTGTGGTGAGACACCGATTGAAATTCATCGCCAGTTGAAGGGAGACATGTGGTGATGGAGTCATGGATGTGTCGAAAGTGCGTTTCATGGGTGCGACAGTTTAAAGAAGAAGGTAGAACATCATGTGACAACGAACCAAAACAATCTCGTCCTCGCACACCGACAGCGTCACAGCGATGTTCCGGTGGTCAAAACAGACTCCTAAAGAAACCTTCACCATGGC
>WURS02006089.1:0-12584 GCA_011762765.2 Rhinocypha anisoptera
CCCCCCCCGTTCCCCTTCCCCCCCCGAGGCCCCCACCCCCCCCCCCCCCCCCCCCCCCAGCCCCAAGCCATCCCCCCCACCCTCCTCCATTACCCCGATTCCCATCGACCTCCCACTTCCCCCAACCACCTCCTCTCCGCCCTCTTATCCCCAAACCCCCCCACCAGCACCTCCTGAAATGAGCTCCCTGCAGTCCCTATCAGGCTGGCCCCTTCGTAATAACCTTCGTCGGATCTCGCCCGCTTCCTCCACGTCGGCAGATCCCCGCCTTCCCCACCACCATCTCCGCCCAGCTCCCCTTTTCCACGCCGTGAACTACCTCTCTCTCTCTCTACTCTCTTTCACCTTTAGCCCAACCCTCCCTCACACCCGCCCGTGTGTCTCGCGCCAGGGCGGCCTGTTGAATGCCCGGACGGCCCTGTCGGCCAAAACTGTGGGCGTCGAAGGCACGGAGGGTGGCGAGGGGAAGAGGCAGACGTCAACGTGCGCGAGGACACACGTGTGCAAATGTACCTATATACTCGCTTTAGGCGCATATATTTTTATCTACAGGTTGCGTCAACGGCTGTAGTCATTTAGCACCTCTTAGAAATACTCATCATCCTAGAAAAACCCTATTGAACAAATAGAAAACCATTGCTCTAGGTGGGACTTGAACCTGGAACCATTTGGAAAACCGGAGAGCAAGTTAATCTCAGGCTAACCCGGCCGGCACATATATTATCTTAAATTACGTGACTTACACTGGGTGGAAATAGGAAATGGCATAGAAACAAAAAAGGAGTCAATGAAAACGATTTGACGATGACGAAATGACGATTTGTAACAAAAAATATTTTCCCAGACCACTACACAGTCCAAGTATATTTTTATATATTCATTGATAATTCCAATCCGGAGATTTGTTTACTGCAGCCAAGGTTGCATTTTTCTATGTATATAGGAGGTGAATTCAAGTTATAAGACCTCCGACTATTTTATTAATCTAATTTTTCACCTGAAAAACAATGAAACTTGTGTTACTTCAAGACGTAATCTCCCTGCAGCCGTACACATTTTTCGCAACGTCGACGACATGATTCTATGGCACGGGTGAAGGCTTCTTTAGGAGTCTGTTTTGGCCACTGGGAAATCGCTGTGACGCTGTCGGTGTGCAAGGCCGAGATTGTTTTGATTCGTTTTCACATGATGTTCTGCCTCCTTTAAATTGTCGCACCCATGAAAGCACTTTCGACACATCCATGACTCCATCACAACATGCCTCCTTCAACTGGCGATGAATCTCAATCGGTGTCACACCACGAATGATTACACGCTGGTCATGTAACGAAGACGTAGCCATTTTAAGTATCGAAAACAGTTATCATTCTCGCGGCTGCCGCTAGACATTCTGTCTGTCTTACAGTACTGCCATCTCTATTACGCATTGACAAAGAGTGCCCGCTCATTTTAAAACAAACCGCATGTTCCTATATGTTTTCAGTCCGGAGAAAAAAAACTGAAGGCCTTACAACTTTAAGGCACCTTGTATTAATGTGGTGGTTTCCCCATCGCCTATCACATTTTAGTACTGACGCCGATTCCGTGAACTCACTCTCACCCTTGGCTGTGATATTTGATGACAGAATGATCATCTTGACCAGCGCCATCAATGTCTTCTGGTGTAACTACTGCCTTCCACCAGAGGTTGCGTGTATCGATATTGTAGGTGCTGGTACCGAAATATGGTGCGATTTGAAGACGAGAAAAGGTTTGGCCAAGGATTGAACCCATGAACCCTCAGTTCCGTAGTCCAGCACGCTACCCGTAGGCTACCTTCACAACAATATATATATATGTACACACACATATATATATATATATATATGTATATGTACATATAGGTGAGAACAATTAAGCAGCCATTCGGCGATGCACAATATGTGTAGAAGATAGACTCTCCTGTCTATCTTCTACACATTTTATATGTACATATATATATATACATACATATATATACTTACATACAACTACGGGTGGCTTGCATTTATCACAAAAACAATATAAAATCTTTTTAGAACCCAAAAGAAGACATATATTCACATGGGCAGTGAGTTTACTTCTAGTATGCTCCCCCCCTTCCATTCTCTTTGAATTGTTATCGTCGAGAACAAATACACCATATCATCAGTTAACCAAGCTCACTTCCCCCGGCATTCCTCTCTTCCCGCCTCCCTGACCAACCTGTCCCTCAACCTGCGAGAGTATGCAATTAAATAGTGTGACCCCACGGTCACGTTCTCGGGAATTGGACGGGCGAGAACTCCACGGAGAAGTTTTAGTCGATAAAAAGGAAATGCGGTCGAAGCGGAGTCATTTATTAAACAGAATTAAAGAATTAAATTCCGTGTAGTTGCCTTAATTAGAGTCAAATTTTTCCTAGATGTTGCTGCTATGATGTTGAAGGTGATTTCACTGGTAATTACTTTTTTAAAAAACTACAGTTCGAATCCGCCTCAGAGGATTTGGTTGTCTGAACCTTTTTTTTGGATTTGATGGGCGGATATCTGCTAAGTGCCGAGTTTAAACCTACCTCGTAACTCCAGAAAATTCCCTCACGTCCTTAGGACAACCGGATTGCCTTCGGAAAGGACAAAGGCCAAGTGACAGCTAGGAAGAACAAAAAGGATAGCCGAATGAAAAAGTGGAGAAAAAAGCTAATGGGGTTCTAAGAGTAAATTGAATGGTAGAGGTGGTGAGCGCTGGTGAAGTCGTGGATGAATAAGAGTAATGGCAAAAGGGAATTTTGCCACGATGGGAGCCAATTGAGGAAGTGTCCATTTTGAAAAGGATCAATTTAGTCACCCCTTGAAATTTTTCCAAATCTATCTACTGTAACGCTATTCATAAAAACCATTAATACTCAGCAAAATGAAGAGTACATTATGGAATGGAAAACCTTGAGGTTATTAGTGATAAGGACATGTAGACTTATGGGTCTTGAAGAGAAATACATCACGCTGACCGAAACGAGTTTTTTATGAATCACACGGTTAGGACGAAAGGAATACTAAAGAAAAACAGGGAAGATAAAGGAACTTTAGTGTAGAGGCAGCAAAAGATGTAAAATAGACTCCACACCATGAGGACGAGAGGAGGAATTAAGCTTCGATACATCGGCAACAAATATGTAACTAAGTAGAACATCTGTGAAGAACTCATACAAAAAGACTTCACTATTAACCGGATATAAGAACCCGACTCTAAAAAAAATAATTTAACTCATATGGACATATGAAGGACATATTATTACCTCCAAATTTTGGGAAGCTATCCCCCGTGATATTCATTAATATAGTTTTATGGATATTTTTTATAGATTTTTATGGATAGTTAGTGGATAGTTTTTCCCTTAATTTGGACAGGAAATTTCATATTTCTTAAATAAATGAATAAATCACTTCACTTCGGTTATTAGTTTATCGACAGTGATTTCTGATGCAATCGACATTGGGAATCTTAAAAAATCGTAGGAAAGCCAGCTTCATCCTTAAGGGTAAAAAGAGGTGAATAACATCAATTCCATTTAACGATCAAGCTAAAAGAGAAGAAGGAAATAATGGGATTGAAACGAAAGAGGATTGGAAAGGATAAAAGTAATGAAACGGATGGCAAAGTAGAAAAGGGGAGGGGGAAATGAGCGTAGAGAGGATCTTAAGGGAAACGGATGCTGATGGCAGGAAAAGGAGAAAAGAGGAGAAGAGAGAAAGTGAAAAATGAATAAAAATCTAGAAAGGCGAAATCCCTTTCCATAATGGCGTTGGGACCGGAGAAAAGTAAAATGAATTAGTCGCGTGAGCGGGCATGCAAAGACTTTTCATCGTAAGTCCGTCGTGGCTGCGCATTGTAAAAATATCACGTATGTTCTCATTCGAGAGGGCCATATCCACTCCCTACTTAAGCCTCCCCGAAAATTGTTTATCGCATTTTCAGTACATACACGAAAATGTGTCGGCATGGTAATTCATTTTTATGCCTTTTATAGGCGTGAGGGAGATCGTCTTTCTTTCCTTAGAGGACCATAGGGATTAACCTGAGTAAACGTTTACGGCAGTTGCACCCGTTGACTTTTAAGCAGGAATTTACTTCTGTGCCACAGTGTAGAAATTAAGCGGGAACACTTAATTCGAATAAACTTAGCTTAGATTCTAAATCAATAATGTTGCGTGCTTGTTGCATACCTGACCGGTGTTTAAGACATTAGAGTCGCATTTCAGTCAAATCGGATTTTATATTTACAGTCTATAAGTTGACTTTAAGTTCTCAGTTTGCATGGTTAGTAATTACGGTTCGTGTGACTATCTTCTAATTACTACGGCAGTATGAGAGATATATAGACCCAATAAATTTTTAAAGCAGATATATCTTTAAATTGAAACAAAAAAAAGGCACCCAGGTAGAAATTAATAAGAAAAGATTAATCAAGTTTCTGTTGAGACTACTAAAAAGAATAATAACTTCAATTTCTAGTCACCTAAAATAAGGGATACCCATATTTGAAAAAGATTCAGTTTCTGAAAGGAGCAGTGAGGAAAATTGAACGAAGGTGAAGAAACGCCAAAATATGACTTAGGGGAAACACTTGGAATAGCGTAAATATAAACTCATAATAAAAGTTGCATAAATTCAAGTTAATTGAAGGGCAACGGGAAACCTATCCAAGTATCGATTACTATTTTGGACTTTTATGTGGTTCAGTACATCGTATCACATGCGCCTGTACGTATTAAACGAGTAATATGTATTTGTATTAGTTGGTACAGATGGATAAAACTAGTCAAGTTTAATAATATATATGAATGCAGTATCTTATTAAATACATACTTATTTTTTTAGATAACTTCACCGTCAATAATCTTCATTTGGAAAATCTACAGTCGGCACTCTCCGAATTTGGGTTAGGGCCACGTGCCAGGATATCTTCTTCCTTGATTATAACTTGGTACATACACCCCGGAACTTCTTGCAGAACATTGCTTTCAAACACAAATCTGACCCCATTGACGCCCTCATTATTTTACGACCCAAGGACATGTTCTCGAAGCATGGGGGACCCATTGAGCTTCGCCAAGTGACTTCGAGAAGTTTGATTTAATTGGGATTAAATTGGGGTCCGTCCGATTTGAAGAGAAGATAAAAATAACCCGCGTGGAAATTAGCTCACAAAATTCTGCAAATTCGTGATTCATTGCCAAGAGATGGAATAACGACAGGGGTCACGAGAGCCAAGCACAGAAAGAACTTTCCAACTAATCATCTTTATGGGTCATTCTCATTACCGGTTGAAAGAAGCTGAGAGACAATCTTTTCGATCCGCGACGCGCCATCGATAGTCAAACATAATGGTCTCAGAAGACAAACAATTATTAATAAATCCGGATTTGTCCTTTGCGTAACGTCTCAATGATTTCCTCTTAATTCATACTTCCCTCACCCTTTTCCCCCTTTGCGCCCTCAGGTGTCTTAAGACACATGGATATATTGATCTGATTTAATGAATTCCAATATAAAAATTTTTAATACTTTCTCTACACGTGTATCGGTAAAAATAATGCATATAGAAAAATCGGTCTCGGCGTTTTAACGATGGGACATTCTCACGGTGGCACGATGCTCCAAGCACGTTCTGTACATTTTTTCCGATAACGAATCTGCATGCACACTTATGAATTCCTGAGCGTTGATATTTTACGGTATTTCATATTTCGTGGAACATAAACCCAAAGATTATCGCGACAATTGAAATTCGGCAAAACTTACAATAATCTTCTAACATTAGGTTGTAAACTTTGCATGATTTTTCTTGTATTTGTTGAAACAACTTTTTCTTTCCTCAAAGAATTATTTGAAGGCACTATTTATTTTATTAATTATCTTCCATGGCATAAAATTTAGTGAGGCTAGCAGTTAAGTAGAGCAACACCTGGTCGAAATTCGCCACTGTAAAATATTTCTATAATACTGTGATCCTACAGCACAATAACCACGACGTCACAGCCATTTGGTAAAATAACAACGGATATAGCAGAAATTGACTTGTTCACGTAGTATAAATAATTTTACTTTGACAGATAGAAAAGTGTATAGGATTGCAGGCTTCCAATTTCTCCAATTAAAAGTGAGACTAAATTGTCCAAGACAGAAATAAAACATATAATACAATAAAGTGTATTATCCAATATGAGGTTCCAACAACGAATTTATTTACTTTATTAGTTGATTAAGGAAAACCTAGAGTTTTTATATAGGGGTTTAATCAATATCTCTATAATTCTGCCATCATTGTGCCACTGTTACCATTGCAATTAGATTATTTCTTGGAAGCTGTGGCCAAGTATCTATCAAAGAGATTTATATTAAAAATTTCATGTCTTATTTTAGAGCGATAAGCAATAAATTTACTATGCTTACATTTACTTTCAAGTTGTTACTTATATTTTTATTAATTTTAATAAGTAACTTCGTTAAAACAAGCTTAATTTATTGTTAAATACATTTCTTCTTTTAACTTGTAATTTCTTCCACGAAGTGAGGTAAATAATATGAAAATTAAGTATGTACATTCATCCTTTCTATTTGTGCCTTTCTCATATTTTTAGCAAAAAATTAATATATCATCAATCCCTTTCGGCAAAACTTAGTGAAAGGTTCAAATGTCCATGGTTGGTACAGTAGCCTTCTCCGATCATTCCAAACCTGTTTGAGCTCTTCGAAGATAGCTCTACCCATTCCGTTTCTTTAGAAAGTCTCGTATTTGCTTCAGCCCTTTCAATCATCCGCTAAATAAACTACTCGGCGAATTTGAGCTCTAGACTGACATCTGAGGCTAACTTCTCTCATCTTTGAAACATTCTTTGTGAGGTTTTAGAAACATGTTTGCCATATTTCTTCACCGTATGCCTCACATCCACTTTCTCCATCTTCATGGGCATTTTAATGGCATATTTTTATCCCTTTTGCTATAGTATTGTCATAGACTGCTTTCTATTTTCTCTAAGAGTTATCTTACCTACGGATCCATTCATAGCCACGCTCCTACGAGTAATTCAATAGTATCTTTGATATCTTTCTCCAGTACGGATCTCTCTTCCTCCGCATCATTACGGATAATCGATTACAAGATTATTTTTAGCAGCTGCACTCCGTGTTCTCTTTCGGCGGATTGCAGGGTATTCCTTAAATGTGGATCTTCCTCTCCTTTATTTAATTTATTGAAAATCCTTTGAAAAGTGCCTTATTAGATTGCATCTTTTTATAACTAAAATCAATATTTGGTGAATCAGAATCAATTTTATGTAGTACTGTAACAATAGTATGCAGTAATACTATTTATGTCTGAATAAACAACTATTTACTATTCATTCTTATTTTGCATAAGGTTCGAAACATTAGGATACAATTTCAGAACTTTTATTCAGTTTCAAAAATGAGGTAAAGCACTAGTGTCATTACAATCTCTCCTTCAAATTGATCTTGAGAGTGAGGTTTGCTTCTCTTGTTCCCCTCATATCTCCTTAACCAAACTGATCCCTAAATAAATACTCTTTCGTTTTCCTCTCTAGTGTTCAGTACAATGTTCTTGTTAGGATCTTCGACGCCTGGCTCTTCAGGCTAATCTCACAAAAGTTTTCCCATATTTCTTCCATTTTATTTTTTGCACTGGGACGATCATATTCATCTTTTGGAACTGCAATATTTATAATTGTTACATTCCTGTTTAAGGAACTCAAGCAGTCCTAATTTTTATTCTTATTTTATTTGTTAAATTAATACAGACTTTTTTAATAATTCTAATGCCACTTTTTCCTTGAAGCTTTTTTAGGCAGTAAATGCTTTAGTATGGCATTAAATTCTACCCTCCCTATGGGGGTCGCTTATCGTCAACTTCATATTCTTCTTCTTCCAGCATTCTCATGTGCATTTTCCGGCTGTTTTATATTTTTCCGAGTTTTTTTTTCATCTTTTTGCTCATCATCTTCAATAATAATTCCCCTTTTTGCATCCCGAATGGAACTATTGTTCTAATTTCTTCGAAGAGGTGAATCACAATACTGTCTGCTGCTTCAACTTGACTATTAACAATATTATTACTAATTTCGAATTTTACTTCATCGCCCAGGTACTCCAGCCATTCTCTAATATATGGATTTATCATTAGGCTTTTGTCAATTCTCAATATTTGTAATATTATTTTCCTCCCCAATCTTTGCATTTTCCCACTTCAATATTCTCCTTTCAACCAACTTCAATATATCGTTTTTGGTCCAATGTTTTCCTCTTCACTAAGTCAAGTAATTTAGCACCTAATACATATGTAATAAATTATTATCACCTCATAGCTGCCTCAGTTGTACATTTGATTATCAAAATTGAAAACGAAACTTTTCATTGATGAAGTCCTTCAAGTAACTCCATCTTCACTGTTTTCCTGGATGAATTTAAAATAATGTATTAGTCAGAACTAATTTCTTCTGTTTACAGCAGTCTAATAGCCTATCGCCTATTTCTTTTCCGAAGGCCATAACTCCCGATCAAATTTCCTTCTTACCTTTTACCAAGGATTGTTAAAATCTCTTCTTTTTACAATTCCAAAAACTTCAGAAATATCATCATCATTAACATAGTTGTTCTTGGAATGTTTTGATTTTTCGACCATCTAATCGTTAATTTTTCCTATTTTTAACGTTATGATTATTTCGCTTTTCTGCAGTAAGCTCTTCACTTCCATTTCAGCACTCTTTTAGAGCATTATACTTACTCTCATCCACCCATTTCAAATTTTCTATGTGATTATCGAGAAAGGATCTCAGAGAAAGTCTCCTTTTTTTACTCATTTTTTTCTAATATTGCTGATATAACTTTAAACATTTTTCTATCGAGCAAATTTATAAAATAACTAGTTTTGGTAATTTTCCTGGAGGATTTTAGCGTTCAATTTTTATTCACGTTTCAGCTCTTCGTCTCACCCCCATAACTGTTCACCGAAACAACTACATTTTAGTTAATTTACCTCCACAGGATTACTATGGCGCAATTCTTTCTTGAAGATTTTCTACACGAATACCTAATCTATGAATAGGTATTTCAGGTTCCATCATTTTTATCTTATGCTCCGATAGTGTTTATAAAAGTTTCCTAAAGCTAAATTCTTCACTTCCGTAACTCCAACTGACTTTTACGTTTAATTTTCTAATGTGTACCATTTTTTTGTACTTTATATTTACAGCCGTATTGTACTGGTGGCTGGCGTATTCGACCAATCTTTCTTGTTTTTTTTTTACTAATTAGAGGCTTCTTAACAGTTGTGTATGTGTTCCTCAGATTTATTCGTATAATACACTTGACGTTGGGACATGGCGATCAGCCCTATCTCCGCACTTTTGTACTCTTATTTTAGCCGCATCTCGTGTCTCTCTCGTTAAACCGCCAGCTCCCTTATCTTCGCCATCCCTTCTGTCAGATAGATAATGCCAATCCCTGCCAACAACCGGTGGCCGCTTGATCGTTGTGCGTCAATCGCCCGAGAAGTTATGTACCTCACTCCATTTTATTTCTTTGACTCTTTGAATGTAAAACTCATCCCTGATTTTATCTCCCTTCACGTTTCCCAGCTTTCCCCTGCCTTCGAAAGATATCACTTTCCATATTACGACCACATACACCTGCAGTTATCCATTTTGAGTAACGCTTTCCTTCATCCCCCCCCCCGGAACTCCCATTTGAGGATTATTTCGCCTCAAACACAGCAGTGAAACATGTCATGCGAGATTTTCCACGTTTCTTTTCCGCTGGCGGGCCTTAATATCATCAGCCACGCCCTTTCCTATCATCTGCATCGCCATTCCGGCGGACATAAATCATTTGTTTTTCCTTCGTGGGGCGGCTCCTTTTCCTTCCTCAGCGCCTCTCTCCCTTCTACTCCGCTATCTTCTACTTCTGCCGCTTCAAAGGCTGATTTTTTGGGATAACGGCCGTCAAAGCCAAGTCGATACATCTTATGTCGCCGTGGAAGCCACTAGAATGAGAGCTTGTGCTTTTACTTCACCCTTTATCTCTCTCACTTTTGCTTCTGCCTCTCCTTCTCTCTATATTCTTCCCCACCGATAGTTTATTTTTGCTATGCTCGCGTGAATAAAGTGCCAAAGGATATTCGTTTTTTTCTGAGAGAGTAGAAAGGAAAAATGTACCAGATAGAGCAGAGTTTTCTGAATTCTCGTCTCTGATTTGCTCAAACTCCCGTTTCCCTCCTTTCTTTCGCTAGCCTCCGCCATCATCGCCCCCCCTCCCCCCCCCCCACCATTCCCTTCACTCCCAACCCCTCATCTGAGAACTTACACACGATATTTCTCCTTTTTTTCCAGTATCGGACATCCGATCTGAGCAGTCGATAAACGGAGGATAAAAAAAAGAAAAGGGGAGGCGAAGATTATAAGTCACGAAAACAGAATCTTTCGGGAACGGTTTTGCATTCACCATTTTGGAGTTCGATGCGATCGCATCCATAATAAAAAATCAGCCAATGAATGAGTCCAAGTCAAAAAGGATCGCTGTTTTTTTCCACGAGGAGAAAAACCACAAATGGGGATAAGTGAAAGAGAACTGGAGGAAATAGGAGACTGTATTTTGAGGACGGGGACTGGAGGATTTGGGAATCGGAAAATGCATTCAAGTTGTTGAAGAGCATTACAAGGAAGGGAAAGGGTTTACGAGATCAGCGATTCCGGGCGGGGGTGTAGCTAATGGGAAAAAATTCCCCTTTCCTAATAACAGCAATCTATTTTATCGCGGAATCAGGGTCATAAAGAAGATTACTTCGTGATATACATTCAAACACTAAGGTTTCCATTGATAAACAAGGAAACCTCTTGGCACCCCTTGAGTCTCCATCATGTTCTAACTCAATAGTAGATAATCATCAACATCCTGAAAGAATTTGAACATTATTTGTGTAAGATAGTTGCTAACACAGGGTGTAATTAATATATGGTCGCCGCTTACCAATTATTTTAGGTGAAATGTCAATAATTTTATAGAACGAGACATAAATTTTTGCACACGATTAAAATGAATGTACCCACTTACGTAGTGATGACATTTCACTTGGTTCCATTAATTTTTACGAGGTATATACTCACAATAAAAGAGTAATGATTAAATACTTGTTAGAGACTGAAGTATCTTAATTTGTCGGATTTTACAATAATTTCATTAGTAATAAATAGGTAAAACTAAATATCAATCGCCACTGACTACTCTCCATCGAACGATTTACCTTCTTCAATATGCGCATAAACCGATAGGATATTGGATTTGCTCTTCTGGCGAACGTTTGAAGTGAAGTCTTCGCGAGTTTTCCACCAAGATGGAGATTCGGCCACCGAATTTTTATGGATAACTCTGACGTCGTCTGCATGGCCCTTAACGACCTTTCAGACGTTGGGGGGAGTCAAATATTTATTGCTCTTGCGCATTAATTTTTCCTGTTATTATCACACATAAATTTCCTTTTAATTTCCGAACATTCCGTCTACCTAAATAATTTAATTAATTTATAACTTTCTTCGATTTCAAACGCTCCAATTGTAAGTGTGGTAGATACAGAGATATTAATGTGCAAATTTTAAATTTCTTTTAACAAATGAAGACAGCTTCAGGACCGTTACATAAGATATTCTAAGGAATCCATTTTAGGGCACCTAAGCACGCAACGCAAGGGCGCTTCGGAAAAATGATTTGCGAGGATTTTCTCCCGGGGGAGCCGTATGAACTACGCGGATTGATACGGACCCTCGTTTCGTGGTGACGAGGGAGAGCCGAGAAAATGCAATTTTTTCAGGATGGGAGGACCTTTTTCCGTCGAAAATTTTTCTTCTTTTTCTACGTTCCTCGTCTTGCGGACACGTTCTGGTAGGACGGATGATCATCTCTACGTCACAAAGAAATGTAGCGAGGGAAGAAATGTAGGAACAAATTTTTCCACGACACACTTGTCGATACACGATCTGGGGGGTTATTCGAGATCACCAGGGCTTAAAACTTTTCACGTCTCCGAGCTCGAACCAATTAAAAGTTTTTATGGGACTGAAAGGAAAGAGGAGGAGGTGAATGAGACGAGAATTTCTCCCAAGACTGGGAAGTCTCCTGCAAGACCTACACTCTCACAGGACTGACGGAAAGTAAATACCATTGTATGCATGACTTGCGAACTAATTACAGGAGCAGATTACTTCTAACTTTCTTTCGTGAAAAACCAGTTAGCTTTCACTTGTTTACCCATTTATAAATTTTCCATAAATTCCACGGTGTAAAGATCGTATGATCTTGATGGCTGATAGAAGAGTGTGATGAATAAAAAGCATAGACAGATAGATACCTCCCTGTACTTCATTTCTCCAGTTCACCACTCACCCCTCCCACGTTTCCCCCTTCCCTAGGACTATATATACTGTGAATTTTTTCTGTGAATCGCCTGATGATGTTGCATTGCGACGAAACCTGGGTCGTGTGGAAAATATATTTTTATGTGGAATTTCAAAGTTTGTGTC
>WURS02006099.1:0-12584 GCA_011762765.2 Rhinocypha anisoptera
CCCTCCCGCACCGAGGACGTGCGGCGTGCCATTAGTCAGCTAATGCGTGACGCTTTTCGGAGGAAGGAGGGAGAGAAGTGTTTTGGTTTGATCATTAATTCACCCGAGAGCAGACCCGCGCCCGGGATTGGAGGGGAGAAGAATAATAATTGTTCGTTCATCGCCCTGGATCCCGTTAGCTTTTAATTAATCGCTCTCGGTATGAACTCTCTCGTCCGATTCCTGTGGATGCGGAGGAGAGAGGGAGAGAGAGAGAGTTGGATGGGTGTGGGCTTTAGCGGTGGGGACATTAGGAGAATGATTTCGGTCGGACAAGGAAGCGGCCTGATTCTCAAGAAGTGCGAAGGCTTAAGTTCCCACCCCCATGAAGGGTGAGGCCTTTGAGTTATGGCAGGTGGAGTGATGCATTTTTTACCCTGTAGGAAATTCGAACGGAGCGAATAGGTTGCAATGAAAGATAAGAAAAAGAGAGTAAAAGGTTTTTTTTTTCAAATCAAAGAGTTTGGGAAAATGTGTAAAAATAATCGATCTCCAGGGGTAGATGCTAAAGATATGATGAAGGTTAATTTACCGGTTGAGGTACATTATCTACCGCATTACATCTAAATACAATCCCTCTTCAAATCTGCGTAATTCCTACCCCTTTATATTCTGTCCAATATCCCTATTCTCTCTTTTTACCCCTATCCCGCGTACCCAACATTCTACCCTCTATTACAACCTCCTTCAACAACCCATTGCCTCTCTTGAGTATTCCCCTTCCATCTTCACTTTCCTGTCTTTTTTGGATCTCTCGCATCAAACGCCTCACCTCCCCTACTATTCTCAAAACTTCTTCATTCGTTTTCTTCTCTGTCCACTTCACCTTCTCCATCCGTCGCCAAACCCACATCTCGAAAGTCTCCAATCTATGCTCATTATCCTTCCTCATGGACCAGGTTTCGGATCCATATAGTGCCACGCTCCATATTAGGGTTTTCACCAATCTTTTCTTCAAATCTTTATTTGGGGTCCCTCTCATTTACTCTTTCCTTGTTGCAAAGGCCTCTTTTGCTAATGCAATTCTTCGTCTGATATCCGTTACACTGCGTCCATTTTCCTCTATGACGCTTCCCAAATAATTGAACTTTTCTACCTGCTCTAATTTTTTCCCATCTAGCTTGATATTCACATGTGGAAACAGCAAAGTTAATTCTTATAAATTCCCTACGTTGAATGACTTCCACAAAGTTACGCGCGCAGCTGTACCCTAGAATAAGAGAAAATTATTTAGCTGCGCCAAGTGAGTAGGACAGATCAAAAAGTTTTTGGCATGCTAGCGGGGAGTTTTCCGGTCTATGGTTCAATGAAAGAAGAAATAGTATGTGGTTTGAGGAGGAATGACGTGCCACAGTTCATTTTCTTTCATCAGCACTTCAATCCAAAGATTGGTTGACTGCAGCCAGTGCTGCATTTTCCGCGGAGATTTATGTGCTAGTCGAGTTCCACACCACAGTGCTGTTAAGAGTGAACTTCACTCTCTCCGTCAGATGTGGCGGTTGAAGTCTAACCAATCATCTTGACCTGTGCCATCCTGGGCCTTCTGGTGAAACAGGTGCCTTCCACCGGTGGTTGAGTGTGTCAAAGTTTGCATCGGCGCTGGTGGCTGAGTTGTGCGAATTCGAGCCGAGAAAAGGTGTCGTCCCCAAGACTAGAACCGGCGTCCATTAATAATTCCGTAGGCCAGCTGGCAGCAACTAGAATGTCTGGGGCCCAAGAGATAGCCAAATATACCGTGAATGTTTTTAGTTGGCCGTCTGGAGAGTGCTTGTTGGTCTTTTTTTATCGCGAAAAGGAAGAAAAATATGCTTTATAGATGGCATCTATGATAATGGAGTCTTATGCCTCTGTGACGCGAATGATTTTCGTCTACCATAAATGGAATGGAAAATGTGATATTGCCAAACGAAATTCCCAGGCCATTTTGAAAGCAAGCCCTACTCTGCGGTGTTTTACATGTAAGTTACAATAATAGACATAGACCAAGTGTTATGCATGTGCAATCATTTGTCACGTGACTTAAGGCAAGATGACGTTTCTGTCATGGTTACGCCTTTTGTTTATTTATCTTTATTAAGAGTTCCTTGGCGGTAAAATGCCAAGTGAGTAATATTTTCAGGGAGTGACTTAATCCTAATGCAATAACTGGACTATCACACACGCATTTAAATTGAATTTTAAATATTTCAGTGGTTCTTTGAATGTTTTTATTTGATTGTATAATATTGTTGTCGTGAAATTGAGTAACACTTTGCTGTCGAATAATGTTTTATAAAGTTCTGTGGTACTTTTCGAATGGAAAATTTGTGATTTCCCTGTTTGCTATATATGAAATCCTGTGCTTCTTTTAAATTTTGAATTTGCGATTACAGTGTACGGCAATAAGTGTGCATAACGGTTCGGCGTGTAGTACGAAATTCATGTTTCAACCAATCGCGTGCCACCGCGGAAAACTCACGTGTTTTCAATGATGGAACAGCTTTCTCTCTCTACTGCGCAGCCAGGAGGCTTGCTTTCCCTCAATTATAACTCTATGGTGTTTTATATAGTTCTGGATGACAATGGAACATGCCCAAATTTGGCTAGTCAATATCGCTTGTAATCGAAAAACCAATCATATGCCTGTTAGAATACCAATGTTGTTCCTAGTCTGCCTGTCACTTCGATGAAAATGCCATTCGAAATTCTTGAACGAGTGTTCCAAATATCAATAAGTATCAAAAGTGATTTATAATTGGAGATATATTGATGAGTTTTGATTGATTTCCATGATGAAACCAATAGCTTCAATCATTGGCTTTATGCTGATTATTCAGGGGGGAAATGTCTCGCTTCATTACGATTTTATTTTATTCAGTTCTGTTTTATCTCTTCGCACTTAGGTTAACGACCCTTTGGCGTAGTAGAATATCAAATTTCATATAAAAACTCTATACGAAAGGCTGAGAATTGTGTTTTTAAGGAAGCATTAAATCACGACTAGAAAAAGCACTCTAGTACAAAATGCGCCCTCGTCATACTGGCTTGGAATCTTTCTTTCCGTCGGGGATATTTGGGTATTTACTTCAGAATTTTTTTCCTACTCGATAGGCTTAAAATATTTATTTTTAAGATGAAAATGCGAATAACGAACAAATATTAACTTTCACTCGAAAAACTATTTAGTTTTTTCATAGATGGCTCGATGGCACCATCTTCCCTCTATTATCGCCTCCTCTTCTTCACTCTTTCCTCCCCCCTCCGACCTCCCTGCTGGTCGGCTTCGTTTGGCGGAAGGAATAAAAAATACGTAATGCTGGAGTCACACGCGAGCTTGCTGCATTGCACCGCTGAACCTCGCCCTTTTTTTTGTTGTCCATCTCACCAAAGACTTAGAAAACCAGCGCACATGTTATTACATTTTGAATTGCTCGGCGTCCTGCAAGAGGGTTTTGACCGAAAATCCAAAATTGTAGGTTTTCTCTTAAGAAAAAGGGGCTTAAAACGGCGAAAGTGTGATGTCGGTTTTATATACTCTTTAGAGCAACTGGGGAGGAAGTGGATAAAAGCCTAATAATCACTGGAGGAATAATTACATATATTCCACTAGTACAAGTAAATAATTTTGTGTGCAAATATATATAGAAACATATACATTTAAGCAGATATAACTACCAAATGGAAAATAACATACGACCAATAAGAGGAAATAAAAAGGGAATGGTAACACATAAAGCACGAACATAAAATGTCGTATGGATGATGGAAACCCACTCAATTCTCTCGATCTACAATTCACTCTCTCTTATTCTATACACATGAAGAAAAGCTCAGTAGAGCAATGTATAAGTATCTAAGACGGCACAAAAAGTACATAAAAACACAGATACACAGAAAAATAAACACATTTTCTTCTTACTTGGAAGATTGCGGCCCGCATCGGGCCTTCCTCAGCCATCTGAGATGATCTTCTGTACAGTTTCAGACGCAGAGAGGGGTTTTATAGGAGCAGGGGAAGAGGAATTGGGGGTGGAGGTAGTGAGGGGAGGGAGAAGAGGGAATGCTGGTCTAGCGGTGAATATTCCAGCCGGGCTTTTCAAATTCTCTGAAAGCTAGGATATAGGAGAGCTCACGGGTTCTTTCTTCTAGGTTGGTTGTGTTGTCGGGGAGGGACTATAATATAGAAAGGGAAAAACACTTGTAGAAGGAAAGGTCGTGGGAGGCGGAGTGTGTGGGGACTGGGAGTGGTTCATTTTTTTGTTCCTAAATAGCCCTGATGATGGTCTAAAAATGGACCAAAACTTTGGGAATAGATCAAAATGGAGTTTTATTGACCAAATCCCTCAACAAAAAAAATCACTTCTTTATATATATATATATGTATTTGTGTTTATATAGAATGTTTACTCTTGCTTTATGTGTTAATATCCTTTTTTCAAATGGATTCACAAGAAACATTGAAGTTCGAACACTGTCTTTAATGACAATAATGAATAATAATTTATATATATCTATATACATATACATACACTCTTAGTTATATTTTAATGTGTTACTTAATCGGTGTCAGTGAAGCCGACATCAAACGATTTTTTCTCTTTCTTAATGATCGTTAGGCGATATAATGCTGATCAGTTTCAAGCTTTAAGGAAGTTAGCTCAGGTTCGTTATGTCAGAGGAGACGTGGGAAGCGGACCCTTGGATTTGAACGAAGTTTATGACCTGGGAGGATGAATTTGCATCGGTTTATCCAACGTTTAATAAGAGAGTAAGTGAATCACTTAGGTTTCTTTACGGGCTAAAGTCTTGCATCTCAGTGTGCAGTTCATACCATTAAGAGGGATGGATTGATTAAAAAACCTTTAGTGTTCCGCCACAGAGAAAATAGCCGTATATTAAATGATTCAATGAGGGAATAATCACACCGCTTTCACCGTACGATCCATTTTCGAGTGTTGTAATTCGTCAAAGATCTGGCGCATTAATTTCTAGACTTAAGTTAAACGCAGTGGTGTTGACTCCATTAATTTTTTTTATTTCACTGCTTAACTCCCCGAGAAAATTACATTACAGTTTCAGGAGGAGGAAAGTTAACTATTGGGTAAGATGAATATTTGGCTGGGAAAGGTTTTTTATCAAATATTCAATTCAAGTTTTTAAGTAATTTTCTCGAAGAATAATGTTCTTAAACAAGTGCATAAAAATAAATAAATGATATATATTTTTATTCAAGCACTCACATGGCTACTGATACACACATAACATATACAACCCCCTGACACTTCTTTCCCTGAGCTTCCCTGTTTCTCTAAACCTCTATGCTTCATTGAAAATAAAGGTTATCGTGGGAAAAAAGTGATGATAATAGTCATGATGATGATGAAAAATAAAATGATGTGACGTTGAGAAAAAAATATACCCATCAGTCCGTAATAATAATAACACACTAATATACACACAAAAATTTTGTATCTCAAGGCATATGTATATATATATATATATAATCTCTTGAGGATAAATGAGGGATATATACACATACACTGAGAAACGCTACACACTTACACGTCCTAATTTTTGGTGTTAACCGTTATCACCAAAAATTTGGACATGTAAGTGTGTATCGATGAATGATTTGGTACTTTCCCGGCGTATCAGTTGAGTGAAGTCCTCTCAGGATTTCCACCGGGTCAGGTCGTTAGTAGCCGACGTTTCGATGGCGTACTCTGCCATCGTCTTCAGGGGCGTTGTGTATCGTTTCTCAGTGTATCTGTATATTTCCTTCATCCCTCCTCAAGAGATTTTGTGCATCGCCAAACGGAATTTTCTACGTTATATATATAACGTAGAAACATACATATATATATATTTATATACATATACACCCTCACACACATACACAAACCTGTCTATACAAAATTTGGGTAAGTGTATGGAGTCACTAATATGTGATGTGCCATATTTAGAGGAGAGTCAGAAATCAATTACAACCCTTCATGCATGATCTGTGATTTTCTTGCCTTATAGCGTAGCGAAAAGCAAAGTTTTGGCACTTTCATGGTGAGGTAGAAAGCGACATGGTGGACCAAAAGCGACTCGAGGGAAGAAAGAAAAAAATTCTCAGCGTGCTCCCAATATTTTCGGTTATCTTAGCCGTTCCTGCGTCGCTTATTCCACTCACTTCTTATTACTCTTCCAGCCCAAGTAGTTGGTTTATTAGTACTTTAATTAATGGACGTGACGGGATCCCTTGTTACTGGCTTGAAACAAAAGGAATACTATTGTCATGTTTTGTGGAATGTTAAACTAGTTTCAAGGGTTGGGGATAAGGAGTGAAGGTGCACCCAGATTTTCGCAATTGTTTCTCTTAAACCTGTGGTATGTGAGGTATGCTCATTATCCCTTTCGCTTCCATTTAAATATCAAAACCCTTTTATTCACTATCGCTATTATTTTGAAAAGGAATCCTTGAATTTTTATTATGCAGAAGTAAATTTTCCCACCACATGTGTGGCAGCAAGTATTTTATTCATGGTTACTATATTTTTCCATATACCAAGTATGTACCTAAAACAATAAAGTAGATCCCGTATACTTACATATAATTGTCTAAACCAAAATACGGTGGTCTATATTACAGAGTCTAGGTCTATTTTTTACTGTTAAATTTCAATTAAATCTTGTTGATGCATCTGTTTTTAAATCAACACAGAGCTAATTTGCTAGGAGTATATCACATATTGTAAAAAAAATTCCCTACTAAAATGCGTCTTCTTGTAATAATAAGCTATTGGAAACTTCGGAAGTATGCAGTTAAAGGGGAAACTGTCACCTTATGATGAATGAAGACGGTGAAGATCTTGAAAGAATACTTTCACCAAACAGACCCAGCGAATGATTTCACTCCAATATTACCTCTAAAGTATGCTTAATGGTAAGAGCCATGCGATCATTATGCTAAGTGGATCAGAAAAAATTTCCAGGTTTGAGAAACAATAGCATGTAGGTTTTTAAAACTCTTGTTGGAGGCAAATTATTTTATGTAATTTTAATTGTAAATTTATTAAACAATGACATTCTAAGGCAGCATGTCAGTGTGTTATTTGCATATTTATTTAATAAATCAAATAATTTTGACGCTAACCACAAAGGAATATTTAGAAGATTCTCTTCCTCATGTTCCTCAAGCTGACAGCTAATTTCTTTCTAGGCTACACACATTTAACAAAAACCTTTTTCACTTTTATGACGCCAATATTTATTTGACATAAATTGAGATAATGTACTTAACTGTAAATAGTGGTAAGAGATCTATATATAGATATCTATAAAACTGATTTCCACCTATTGAGAAAAATGCATGTTTTTAATATTCCCAAAGGGGTAATAGTGATTTTTAGTAATATCAAAAAAAATACCCCTTGTTTGGGCAATCCAAATGAAATAAATATGCACTGAACAGCCGTGTATACACGTATAAATATGAAACTCCGCGGGGTTAAAAGATTTTAGCATTACTGCGAGCCACAATTTTCTTGTAAGGTGTTTTTGAACCATGTTATTATCTATTTCATGGTTATAGGCTGTCGAGAATATCCTTGAGATACACCCTTATGGGAAAACTCGGAGCTGCCCGAACGTCCCCGTCGCATACTTTTGGCGTAATGCACTCGAGGAAGGGGGGATTCAATGCGGCGTTGTTGGATCTCTCGGTGGTGTTTACTCAGGTTTTGAATTTACCGAGGGCTGGACCATAAGGGATTACAGGGAAAAATCTTTTCCTGGGCTCTCAGGAAGACCACTTGCAAAGTGTTATGGTTCGGTCGTTAAACACACTTCTTAGCACACTTGTAAATACAGCTCGCTGAGAACCTAAGTCAAATTCACAATGGTCACTCAGCAACTGAAGATTATGTCGCCGACCGGGTTAGCCTGGTGGGTACCGACTATTTTTTTTTTTGAGGTTGTGAGGAAAATGCGTTTACGCACTCGTCATGGAAGTTGGCCCCGGGAAGTGTGGGACTCAGCCGGGGTAATTTTGTCCACGGCCCTTAACCAATAAAACCACACCGACTGACTATTTTGCCTATTGAAGGACGGCAGCACCTGGTCCAGGCGGACGTCATGAGGCCTACCCAACGCCCGTCCTTTCCATCTGCAGCTCGAGTCATCGTGCTCCTGTTGAGGATGTTTAACGAGATTAGCCCCTTCCCTATCTGATCACTCTGCTAGCCAGTATTTTCAGGCCACTCTTATTTATAATCCCGGGTCTGACGGCCTCTCTGGCGGAAATCCTGCTTTATATGCCTGCGACAGCTGAGGGTGATCCCAAAAATCTGAAGAGCTTCGAGGCCTTTCTATTCCTTGATGTTACCGACTAGGCTATGGTTCTCCTGATATTTTGGGACCTTCCATTTGTTGTCTTTCTCAAGGTTGCACTGTTCTCCCACCACCTGTCCATCTATTACTAGGCTCTTCTCATCTTTTAAGGCAATAAGGTCAGGTTTCCGGTTTCCTTCGTTGGAGGCAAATGGCTCTTACCACGCACCACGTCAAATTGCCGGTTCATCAGTCATCCTCACCAAATAACCCACGCCCGCATCATGTCGCTTAACACACGCACCATGCGTGCGGTGGCAGATTTGGAATACATGTTTCACCATCCCTGTGGCATCACAGCCGGCCCTGCAGCTGCAGTCGCCAAGACGCCCCCGGGAGGTCCGCCATTTCAGTGGGATCGCATTGATCCGAAGGCGGACGGAGTTTATCGTACGTGGTCCGCGCCGGATAGGAAATGGGTACCATCCCCTTTCCACGCGTTCTGCTGTGAAACCTCCCGGGCTTGTCGTAGCACCACGCCGTCCACTGACCAATGAAGGGCGTCAGCCCATCTCTTTGCGTCAGCTTTGGTCGCGGGTTCGAATCCCTCCCAGGGCACGGGGTTGTGTTTGTCCAGATGGTTTTTTTCGATGATTCGGAGGGGTGGAAAATTACCTTATCCGTCGAAGCACTCTATAAACAAAAATACTGCAAACTACTACCTACTGTATTAACGTGAGTATTGCCGTCATGTATTTCTTTACTTCAGTGGGTTGATGTTTCCAACTGTAGAAACATAATCTCCCTTTTGACTGATTGGTAACTACGGGGTTGGAGAAGATTACTTTTTAGATTGTAACTGGGTTCTCTACCTTATCCCGAACTGCAGTGGTCGGCAGACTCATCAATCAGTCATCAGAGCCAAATATCATCGGTACAACGATTGTAATTTCTTTTGAGAGCCAATTATTTTAAACCTGAACTATATTGGTAGGTACGTTTTTATTAAACTGAGTAGGTAACTTGTAATTAAATTGATCTGGGCAATCCACAGCTTGGTCTCTGCTAAAGACTCCCTCGATCTGATCTAGAGGTGCGTTCGCCGTGGACGTTCCGACTCCTCTCCCGTCCACACACACACACAAACTCGTCTTGTATCTCTACTTGTTTCGTCCGTCCACTTTCGCCCATCCTCTCCTTGTGTATGTCCAAACACTCTCAACCTACCTTTCGTAATCAAC
The DNA here is from genome assembly GCA_011762765.2 of Rhinocypha anisoptera. Lineage (NCBI taxonomy): Eukaryota > Metazoa > Arthropoda > Insecta > Odonata > Chlorocyphidae > Rhinocypha > Rhinocypha anisoptera. The sequence continues at coordinate 9,576 of WURS02006099.1, forward strand.
GACACTGCATCTTCTATCACTCCACAACGCTCCCGAAAATTATCTTAATAAAATTTATTTAGAGTTTTAAGTCTTAGAGTATACTATGTACGAGGTGCATTAAAGTTGTAAGGTCTCCATTTTTTTTCTACCGACTGGAAACAGATAGAATCATGCGGTTTGTTTCAAAATGAGCCGGAAATCTTTGTCAATGTTTGATAGAGATGGCAGCTCTGTACGATAGACAGAATCTCTGGCGGCAGCCGCGAGAACGAGAACTGTTTTCGATTCTTAAAATGTCGACGTATTCGTTTCATGACCATCGTGTAACGTGGTCCTGTAACGGAAATGTCGCAAATTCGTGGTGTGACACCAATTGAAATGCATCACCAGTTAAAGGAGACATGTGGTGATGGAGTCATGGATGTCCATAACCCCATAAAATAACATAGTTTCAAATGTGGTTACCTGACCCCTTCAATTACAGACTTATTGTTTTCATCGTACGGAAGGTTTTCATGATTTCAAAGATCTAATTGTGATTTTTGGGAAAAAGTTGGTCTTCACTAGTGAGAATCAATGTCCCACATAAGTAGACATGAATCCCATGACAAACACAAGTATGATTGGGTATCATTTCGCTACGATTGTGTCGATAATGAATCAAAATGTAAAACGTTCCTCATTCTTCTAATCACCGGAAGGGATTGAGAATATGTCTTCCATAAAGCGGGCCAGAGAAAGATGAAAAAATTCTGTTTCGGTGATGTTATTAGTCGGAAGTATTTCCTTTCTTCGATATTACAAGACGTTGATGATGTATTTTTGTTGTCAAAGTGAATGAAGCAACTGACTTACGCAAGCCAATTTTCTCTCATATTTTCAATTTGTTTTTAATGGATTTCGTCGGTATATGAAACTTCATTATACACTACGCTACATTCGTAACTGAGATCATAAAATATGTTTAATGATATCAATACATGCGTTTAACATATTCGTCAAATTGGAGGATTCTATTATTTTCTCAGACTTTTTTATTTGCGTATTTACGTAAAATAATTTATTAATTTATATTTTCGGAGTAGTAGTTTCATTAATAATTGGGATCGGAGAATCTCTCAACTACGCCGCAGAATATTTAAGATAGGCAAATATAGAAAGGAGATGAATTGGAACACATATAAAAATGGAAGGTAAATAAATGCTAAAATAAATAAAAGAGTTAATAAATGGTACGATCCCTCGTCGGAACTTTTCTACACATAATTGGAAGAGGCAACAAAGTAAAAAATAAAAGTGCATCAGAGTGAATAGAGAAAAAATTAACATGGTACGTTTCGCGGAAGACATAGCAGTCATAGCAGAGAAACATGAAGACCTACAGACTTCCTTGAACACAATGCAACCAGTAAATAATGAGTATAATATACGTAAAAGCAAGTAGAAGGAATAATAAAATACAAGTGTACGGAAGAGGGAAGCTGACTGCAGACATCGAGCTACAAGAAGAGAAATTCGAACTGGTGGAATTCTTAACCTACCCGGGATTACATGGGACGGAATAAGTTATACGGTATCCAATGTAGATATTCTCATGCTGGGAAGAAATTCACGTCGAAGAGGTATTCAAACACGAAAGACATATCACTCCAAACAAGTAAGCAGTATGTCAAAACGTTCGTATGGCTCATGGTACTTATTAGATCAGAGACCATTGGAAAAACAGACAAAAGAAAAATAGAAGCCTTCAAAACGTGGCACTGTAGGAGAATTCTGAAATCAAAATGTGTGTTGAAACAAATAGAAAAATCAAGTGTATGGACAGAGAGGCGGGGAAGTGTTACAGAGGAGTCTAAGTCAATGTGGAGTACTATATGGAAAAGAAGATTAGGGCGGATATAGGACACACCCTGAGGCATAATTTGTTCGCGAATAATATAATAGAAGGGAAAATAGAGGATAAGGCCCCAAAGAAGATGGGAGGAAAAATGTTTAATGCAAGTTATGTTAGACGGTGGAAAGAAAAAACTCCCAAGGGGTATAAGGGAGATGTTGAGCTGCAGTCAACCAATCTTCGGATTGAAGTGCCGATGAATGAGTGAGGACATGTCGTCGTTCGCTTTTCTAGGTGCATTCAAGTTATATCGCCTCCGATGTTTTTTCAAACTAATTATTCACTCAAACAACTTTTTATTACTCTAATTTTACAACACTAATTATTCATTCAACAATCAAACTTGTGCTACTTCTCGACGAAATCTCTCTGCAGCAGTACACATTTTTCGCAACGTCGACGCAATGATTCCATGGCCGCGGTGAAGGCTTCTGTAGGAGTCTGTTTTGATCACTGGAAAATCGCTGTGTGACTGCCGAGATTGTTTTGGTTCGTTGTCACATGATGATCTGCCTTCTTTAAACTGTCGCACTCACGAACGCACTTCCGAAACATCCATGACTCCATCATCACACGTGTCTCCATCAACTGGCGATGAATTTCAATCGGTGTCACACCACGAATGATTAAAAGCTGGAAATTTAACGAAAACGTCGCCATTTTAAGTATCGAAATGAGGTCTCATTCTCGCGGCTGCCGCTGGAGGTTCTGTCTGTCGTACAGTGCTGCCATCTTTGTGACGCACTGTCAAAGAGTGCCGGTTCAATTTGAAAAAAAACACTGCATTGTCTATCTGTTTCCAGTCAGGAGAAAAAAAATTGGAGGTCTTAGAACTTTAATGCACTTCGTAAATGTCAAATTACGCGATGCCAGGCACTTGTTCGTTACTATCACTCTCGAAGGACGACCCGATCGTCGCTTCATGTCACGGGGGTATATCTAGTGAACACCCGAAGGCTCGGCTGGCAAGACTCTTAATGCGGGCGTCGAAGGAGTATGCTCTGTGCGTGTGTGTATGTGTGTGTGGGGAGGTGCCTGCAGTAACGCGAGAGTGAGGAAACCCCTCGGGTGCCGTGATTGATGTATTCGATTCCTTCCAGTATGCCGAGACGTTCCACACCCTCCGCCCCCTC
>WURS02006119.1:0-12582 GCA_011762765.2 Rhinocypha anisoptera
TCGGTGATGAATTCGAATCACAACAGTGAAAGTTAGATTTGAATCGGTGATGAATTCGAATCACAACAGTGAAAGTTTGATTCGAATCGGTTAAGCACAGTGGAAGTAGCTTGTAACTCTCACAGTACAAAAACGTGGGTGGCAGAATACCAAAAAAAATGACAGAACAGAACATAGAAAACCACGACCATATTATTCATTAATATATAGGAGATTCAGATTTTTGGTTTGGAAGTACTGAAATTATCCAATCCAAACCCGAATTAGCTCAAAAATTAAGTTTAAATTTCTATTTATCTGTTTTGTTTGGTGTCCTTACACACACAGGTTCAACGCACCAAAGGCAGTGGCAGCGACAAGGAGTATGCGGTGAACGCAGCGGCTCGAAAGGCGACTCACTTTCTCGAGTGTCGCTACTACTTTCCGGATAAGTTTGTCAAGGTGATCGATGCCATCATTGCTGGTAAGGAGGGTGGTCCACTCGTCAAGCATGACTATGGCTCGGTACACAAGACACCCTTGGAGGTGCTCACCATGTACACTAATCGTATGAGGTACCGTCAATCGTGGAAGATTATTGAGGTAAGCATTAAACATTCGATTCGAATTGGAATTTAATTTGAATCACAACGATGAAATTTAGATTTTAATTGGTTATGAATTCGAATTACAACAGTAAAAGTTAGATTCGAATCGATGATAAATTCGAATTACAACGAACACAATAGGCGAGCTAAATATTAACCCAAACAAGCATATATTAATTCGATAGAAAGCTAGATTTTTAACCATTGCCATCTGTTATTTTTAGTTTTCTGCCACACTTTCTGTACTGTGGGAGTTACGCTACTTCTATTGTGCCTTAACCAATTCGAATCTAACTTTCTGTGTTATAATAATTCGAATCCCAACAGTGAAAGTTAGATTCGAATCGGTAAGGAATTCGAATCACAACAAACGAAAGTTGAACTCGAATTGGTTAAGTACAGTGGAAGTAGCTTAACTGTTACAGTGCAAAATGAGCGAGTGGCAGAACACGAAATTGTCTAAGTATAGAGAATAGAGCATAGAAAACCACCAAATTTTGTATTTGCCAATTGATTAACCCGTTCGATCTCAATGATTATCAGTAAAAGATAAGCCTTATATCGCTAATTGAATGAGCGGGACACATACGTCCCGATAGCGCAGTAGGGAGCGAAAGGGTTAATATAACAGTAGATTTTTTCACTTTCTCTCTCTCTCCCCAAATAGAACCCAAATGATTCCAAATCGATAACGGTGTGTCTGCGTATCACCCTGAACAACTGGTCGAAGGATGGTGTGAACAAGTTTTCGGAGAAAGGCAAGCGTGAAGCAGAGGCCGAGCTGAAGGTCAAGGTGTGCCAGAAGGCGTTGCAATTCTATCTTCGCAATCACTGGTTCCACGATGTGATCGACCGAGAACTGCCGACCAACCGAGTCCAACCGCAACAAAGTGGTTCTATTGGGCCCTCTAGCGGTGGAAACTCTACCGAGATTCGTCGTCATTACTCGCAACACAACCATCATCACCACCAACACAACAACAACCGATCGAGTGGCCCACGTAACACATAAATACACATCTCATTTCTTTTTTTTCTAACATATATCACTATACATAATCTTCGTTTCTTTTTTGTTTTGTTGTTGTTTTCTCATTTAATTATCTATAGTATATATAAATATATAAAACAAACAAGTTATCTTTTTCCGTTATTTTTTTTATTATATCAGATTAAATCAAACAAAGAAAGTTTTCAATATCAAAGTTTATTTTATTATTGTGATGAAAAGAGATACTCAAATAATATATACATACATACGCACACATTTTTTGCTATTTTACATCAAACTTTTTTTTGCTTATCTTCACTCTCATTCTTGTGTTTTTTGTTACTATTGTTTTTTTAGTTTTGTTTGTTTGGTTGTATTTTTAAAATACTTTAATAAAGTTTGTTTACACAATAAGTTGAGTAAATCAAACAATTCGAATCGAATAAGAATTCGAATTAAGCGGCGCATGCGCCAAAAGTGTAACAGGAAACGATACGAATTGAATAAGAGTTCGAATCAAGAAGCAAAGTATAGTAAAATCGAATTGGATATAAATTCGAATCGATCTGCGCATGCGTTTAAAGTGTGACAGGAAACGTCAAATCGCAGAACATTGCGCATATATAAAATCGCGACATCTACTTTTTATTATCATTTGCTTCACTAACTCACGTGACTCAACCACCACTCATTTAACTGTCACACTGTACTTGATCGTTACTAATTTTGTTCGTGAGTATGAGATGAGTAGGAGAACAAACTGTGCGTTCATCAAAACCATATAAAAGAAGAGAGATGTAGCAGGCAAAGTTATTCTATTTTATACTTCAGTACAAATAGAACAACATTGCTTTGGGTGAGTGTTTGTGTGTGTACTTTTGTATGTTGTTTCGTTCGCATTTTTCTCGTGCTTCGAAGCTGTCTCAATCATCACACCCAACCTCATCATGCCTCGTCGTCGAAGACAGAAGGAACCAGAAAAAAGTGTCCAACGCAGGCCAACCAAGAAAACCCGGGCGGAAACTTCCACAAACACCTGTTTTAAGTGTGGCAAGGAGTTTGTACGGCCCGGCAACTTGGCCAAGCATTTGTCCGGGTGTGATCCCTACTCGGGAAGGTCGTCAATCGACATGACAGCAAAACTCTCCTGTCCGGTGACCAACTGTGGCGTCAAGTGTAAGGGTGTGCAGTCAATCAAGAGTCACATTGGTCGGTTTCACGCTGACCTCGAAATTCCAAGCATGATGTTGAGCCCGGAAGATGTCACGCCGGATTGTCGATGTCGATGTTGTGGGAGAATCTTTTCCAAACCAGTTAAACTGGCTCGACACGCTACACAATGCATACTTTCATCTTCATCGCCATCATCGAGTCTAAAGGGAAAAAATCGAAAAACCAGACAAAAGAAAGCCAACTCGAATCGAGCAACATCAACGAGAAGAAGAAAAAGTGAGGAGCGGGCCAATTTACCACTTCATAGCGATCTTCTCCCTACCAAACAGTTTAACAAACCTCAATCTTCGATTCGAAGAGGTAAGTTTGGTTTTGTTAATCTTTAATAATTCTCTAAAAATATTAGGTTTCGCCGCTAAATTGTGCGGATTAGCCGCCAATTATAATGCATAGATGACGTTAGTGTAAATAGTACGATATTTGGTAGCGAAACCCAATAAAATCATTAAACATTAGTTCTTGTTACCAAATGGTGCTATTTACACTTTCGCCATCTATATATATGCATTATAATTGGCGGTTAATCCACACAATTTGGCAGATCTAATATTATGAGCACAAGTATGGTTCTTTTGACGCTGTTAAAAGTGCGATTCAAATTCTTGTTCGATTCGATTCGAACTTTTTGTTTTGAAATTCAAATTCTCATTCGATTCAAATTTTAGATATCTATTTTATCAAGGAATTTCAACTGGTAAAAAATTATTTTTTTGCTTTACCACTACAAATATTTTCGATTTGATTTAAACTTTTCGCCTTATCATTCATATTCTTATTTAATTTAGTTAGGTTTAATTTTTTGGCTGTAAAACTGTGAAAATTATTTATTTCTTAATTAAACTTTCGCGTTCCTTTATTTTATCATTTTCTCTATTTTTTCTTTTCCAATAGCTCTAAATGCGATTCGGCCATTTCCAATTGGCCAATCTGCATCGTCAACCTCATTCACCTATCATCATCGACATTCATCATCATCTAGAAAAACAAAACAAATTCAAACAACCACTATTGAATTAGCTACTACTGATGATAGTGATGATGATGAAAAAGAAGAAGAAAAAGACAAATCTTATTTACATCAATCTGTTAATGAGGTTGAAGTTGAGGATGATTCGGACGATATATTGCTCACTTCACCCTTCGAATCGCAACCATCATCACCATCGGTAGTTGAATATCAAAAAGAACAAGAACAACCAAAAATTCCAATTTATGGCTATTGGATTTCGGACAAATCTCAATCGACTTCTGGTGATGATTATCGAAATCACGCTAATTCCAATTTCAATTCGACTCGTGTTCACTCACGTTCAAGACAAGATTCAAGTGATTCCACCTCAACCATTGTTGAAGAGTTGACCAGGGTTTCATTATCGCCACCGAATTCGAATTCTGATTTCAGTGAAACGTCTAGTCTAAGTAAGATTAATAATAATAATAATAATAATAATGCGAATGTCAAAAATCCGTCACCAGAGGTACAATATGTAGGCCAAAAGCCAATTAACCCTCATATGTTTCAACCTACCTTTGTATACCCAATGCCACCCCCACCACTTTACTACTACCCTTACCCTACCTATTTCTACTGGCAAAATGGACAATCATCAAGTCGTCGCTAAGAAAAATACTTTATATATATTATTATTGCATGTATTAATAGTAAGTCTTTGTTGTTTGTTGTTATATAATTTATATATATATGTAAATAATAGTTTTATAATTAATAAATAGTTTAAATATGATAATTAGACAGACTAATCAGACAGAGCGTTATCTACTTTTCAAGCAGTTTATCTTCATTTGCACAGGTCTGATTTTGGGTTGCCAGAGTTGATTAGAAGTCAATATTTTTTTCGTGAGCGCCATCTATTGATTAAGGTAAGTAAACACTTGAATTTTTACAGGATTGTAAAAAACGGTGCCAAAGTACAAGAGTTATCATTATTCGAAGGGTAATGCAAAAAAAATTAATCGAATCGGGTATTGGAAATATTCGAATTCGAATCAAAATGAAAGAGAATTCGAAGTGTTATGCGAAAAAATTCGAATCAAATTTGAATTATAACACAGAATATTAGATTCGATTCGGTATACCGAATTCGAATCACAACAACGAAAGTTGGAGCGTAATTCTCACAGTACTAAAACGTGGGTGGCAGAATACAAAAAAATGACAGAACATAGAACATAGGAAACTACGACTATATATTACTCATTAATATATAGGAAATAAATTTTGCCAACATTTATTATTATTATTATTCTATGTAATGATAGTAAAAAATATACAATATTGTATTTAAAAAGTTATAAAAGTAAGTTTTTGTTGTATAGAAGAGAAAAGTTTGTATCGTTTTAAATTTAAAAAAATTAAAAACTTGTGACTCAATCAATGAATTTTGCGTGATTTGGTTGACTTGTGAGCCACCACAAGAAAAGGTCGTTTCAACGACACCGAAAGTTTGCGAATGGGAGTGGCGGATCTGCGTGATTTTCGTGACGTGATCTCATCCTGCCGAGCGGTTTTGGCGTGTTTCTCCTCGATGTGCATGTTCAGAGTGGAGGTGAGGGTGAAGAGGTGGAAACAGTGTGGGCATCGAATCTGTTTGATGCGTGGCGAGCGTCGTTGTGGCTGGGGCACTTTGAAGGTGGCTTCACTTTCGGCTTTTTCATCTTTGCTCATCTCGACTTTCCGGTCAACTTGTCCCTTGACATCATAGTCGTGGTCGATTATTTGATCAGCAATGTTTTGCTTCTCCACCACTATGACGAGAAAGAATTGGAATTTAATCGAATAAGAATTCAAATTAAATCGGATAAGAATTTGGATCGTATCGGATAAAAATTTGAATCGAATATGAAATCAATTCGAATCAAATCAAATAAAAATTTATTTCGAATCGGATAAGAATTCAAATTGAATGGAAAATTCAAATTCGAATTAATAATTCGATGAGGTAAGAATTAGAATCAAATAAAAAAAAATTTATTTCGAATCAGATAGGAATTCAAAATGAATAGGAAATAAATTTGGATTAAATTCGGGTAAGAATTTGAATCGAATATGAAATCAATTCGAATCAAATCAAATAACAATTTATTTCGAATTCAGATAATTCGGATAAGAATTCGAATTGAATGGGAAATGAATTCGAATTAAATTAGTTAAAAATTCAAATCGAATTGAATAAGAATTCGAATTAAATTAAATACTAATTTATTTCGAATCAAATGCTAATTCGAATCGAATCGAATAAGAATTCGAATCAAACTTGCGCATGCGCAGGTTAAAAAACTAATAAAATCTATGGTTTGGAAAATTTACCTGGAACTGAAACGATTGACACTTCCTTTGGAATGCTTGAAGTTTTGATCTGATCTTGATCAGCTTCACTTTGAGATTCTTTATTATTCTGGTTCTCGGTGTTCTTTTCATCAACTATTGTGGATTGAGTCATCTCATCATCATCATTAGTCGTATTCGAATTGGTGATAGTTTGGTCAATGTCTTCTACACTCTGATCACCACCAGGAAACTCTTTACTGGAATTCTCAATGTGGAAATCTTTCAGAAGCAAAGAAGAATAGGAAAAATTATAAATAATGAACAATTCATAAAATCCGTCTGCCTCTTGTAAAAAAACGACGGCAAAGTCACCAAGGTCAAAATCGAGTTAATTCGAAGAGTTATGCAAAAAAATTCGAATCAAATCGAGCGAGAATTGGAAAAGTTTGAATTCCGAATCAAATTGACGGAAAGATTCGAACAAAATCTGAATAAAATTCGAATCATAACACAGAAAGTTAGATTAGAATCGGTTAAGAATTTGAATCACAACAACGAAAATTGCATTCGAATCGGTTAAGCTCAGTGAAAGTAGCTTAACCTCTCACAGTACAAAAACGTGGTTAGAATTCAAATACAAATTCGAATCACCAAAATGACAGAACATTGAACATAGAACATAAAAAACCACGACCATATTATTCACTAATAGAAGTTTACCTGAAACTGATATTGGCATTTCCTCTTCCTTGTTGGATGATTCGTGCTCTTGAACTTGAACTTTACCTTGATCACCTTCTTCATTCACTTTCTGAGTATTTACTTCATTAATTTTAAATTGCTCCACCTCACGATCATTAGCCGCATTGATCCTCTTATCAACCAGAAATTCTTCACTTGGATTATCCTTGTTCTTTTCATCACCATCTTTCAACTTGTCTTTCACCTCTATCTTTTCTTCAACATCATCATCAATTGTCATTTGATCCAAGTCTCGACTTGTTTCCCCTTCCACGAGCATAGCTTGAGATTAAAGATGAAACCAAAATAAGAAAAACGTATGTGAATTATTAAAATGGACACTTCATAAAATTAGTTAAGTTATGCTTTTGTACACTCACAAAGTGAGCTGCAAATATATTTACAAACAAAAAACTGACTTTGCAAATATATTTGCAGCTCACTCTGTGAGTGTATATAGTGGGAGTTAAGCTACTTTAGTGCTTAACCGATTAGAATCTAACTTCCGCTGTAGTGATTCGAATTCTTATCCGATTCGAATCTATAGATTATAACTCTCGTTTTAGTAATTCGAATTCTTATCCGATTCGAAACTATAGATCATAACTCTCGTTTTAGTAATTCGAATTCTTATCCGATTCGAATCTAACTCTCGTTGTGATGATTCGAATTCTTATTCAATTCGAATCTAACTTCCGTTGTAATGATTCGAATTTTCATCCGATTTGAATCTAACTTCCGTTGTAGTGATTCGATTTTTTTTGCATTACTTCGAATTTTAATAACACGAGTTTGGGTTCAAAGATTTTGCCCCCCATTTTGTTTACAAAAGATTAACAACGCTTTAATAGCTTTGTTGTAAAAATTTACCTAAATCTGACTTGGGCAGCTCATGATCAACATCATCTTGAGATTCAATCTGTTTCTTCGAGTCAATATCATCATCAATTCTGAGCTCTTTCATTTCACCCTCTTTGGTCATGCTCAAATTGATGGGAATTTCCACCTGCATATACTCCTCCTCCTTCACTTGAAACTCGACACGAGTCTCAATTTTTTTCTCAATTATTTGATCATAAACAGCATCAGAATTATCTGTAAAGTAAGAGAATGAGAGAAAGAGAGAAAGGTAAGAGAGAGGTGGGAGAAAGAAAAAGAGAGAGAGGTAAGTGAGAGAGAGAGAGAGAGAGAAAGGTAAGGGAGAGAAAGGTGAGAGAGAGAGAGAGAGAGAGAGAAAGAGAGAGAAAGATTTCCTCGTCGAAATATAGACGAAAATCAGATCCTTACCCAAAACAATCAATGTTGTTTGATCGATATCTCGATCTTGTTCCACCTGCATAGGCTCTATCTTTTCCTCTACTCGAAACTCGACACGTGTCTCAATTTGATTATCAGTATCACCCAAGATGGATACCGTAAGGTTCTGACGTTCTTGACTGTTGGTCAACTCGACCAGCCAGTTATAATGATAACCGAAATTGCGTTTCACCTTGTCCAACCTAGCCCTAAGTCGGTCATCATCAAGGATCGTCACTGCCTGATCCAACTCGTTCCACTCTTCCTGCAGTGCGTTGCGTTGTTGCAGATTCCGTCCGAGCCACTCCTCGATTTTGCTGATCTTGTCCAGAAGTTTCGGAATCTGGTCTGGAATCTCATCGTTGTTCGAGGAACCAAGCTGACTGCTTTCAGTGTCACAGTTGGAAGTTTGACTCATCGTGAATCGTTTTTGTCGCAGTGTCAAAACGTAACACACACATATACACAAAATAAAAGCTCAAAATCACTAGAATCAGTGAAGAAGAACTAAAATGTAAAATAACACGTAAACACATTTATGAATCGATATCGAGTGAGGGACGAAGCTATCGATAGTGCAGTTTAAATTGGCAATTTTTAAATAAAAATTAATATTCTTCTTGTCAATTGATAAAGTTACATTATATTTTTAATTTAATTTTTCTTAATAAACTACTTTTTGCAAAAAATATTTAGAAAATTTATTTTTTTATTTAAAAAATTAATATAATTGTTTTTTCTTAACACTCGGAAAGGTATTTTATGTTATTATTTTTAAATTTATGACTTGTGAAAACCTTATATTTATGAGACCGGATTTATCTTTTATTTAAATATTTTAGAAAATATAAAAAAATCCGATTTTTGCATACAACAATATACATAATCACCTTATTTCAATAGACCCAAGAATTTTCTGAGATTCTTAAATTGAGAAATAAAGTTTTTTTTCCGGTTAGACATTCAGCAAATGTAAATTTTATTTACTTTTTATAAATTACTTGTAAAAGTTACAAAAATAAGTTATTTTAAAAATATATAATAAAAATAAACATGTTTTATGTCATGTTAAATGAAAATGAAATATGTAGAGAATATAAATATATATGAGTAATAATGACAATTAAAGTTTGATGTAATGTGTAATAAAAAATAAAGTAAAATATACTCTTTCAGTTCAGTCTTGTTTGTGAGTCAAGTTGCGGTGATAATCCAAAGCCCGAGTGTAGATGAAGCTTCGGTCACACTCGCTGCATCGAATATGCTGATAGGTAGATTGATCGTCCAGTTTAATACTAGGCTGAATCAACTTGTAATGAAACTCAAGTCTCTCGTTTCGCTTCAACAGCTGCTTGTGCTTACTCTCGAGGTGAATCTTGAAAATGGTGGACAGTGTGAAGGATTGAGGACAAAAGGGACAATGATGTTGCTTGGTGCGGCCCGAATGTCGCAGGGAAACCTTCGGGCCGAGTTGACCTTGATCCTTCCGGATCGTCGAACTTGTACGAAGCTCACCAATTTGAGAATTCACCGTGTTGATTGAATCCGTTTGATCTAGATTCTCATTCTCCATATCTGCAAAGCCATCGAGGTCAAACTCGAGTTAATTCGAAGGGTTATGCAAAAAAAATTCGAATCAAATCGAGCGAGAATTCCGAATCAAATTGACGGAAAATTCGAAGATTTGTGCACAAAATTTGAACTGAATCGGCATAAGATTCGAATCATAACACAGAAAGTTAGATTCGAATCGGTTAAGAATTCGAATCTCAACAGTGAAAGTTAGATCACCGATTCGAATCAAAACTTTTACTGTTGTAAATTGAATCCTTAACCGATTCGAATCAAACTTTCTGTGTTATGATTCGAATCTTATTCCGATTAGATTCGAATGCTGTGCATAACTCTTCGGATTCTAATTCAATTTGATTCCAACTTTTTCAATTCTCACTCGATCGATTCGATTTTTTTCTGCATATTCCTTCGAAATATGATAACTCGAGTTTGACCTCGACAAATTTGCCATTCTTGTAAATATTATTATAATTACCCTTTGACTCCATATCTTCGCCATTTGAATCCAAATTGTTGGTGCTTGAGTTGGACACTTTCGGTATTGTCTCACCATTGACGCCACTTTCAAACAAACCAACCTCTTCATTCGAAGAACTGTTGATTGCATCATTTTGATCATTTACTTTCGAGTTGTCCATCTTTTCACCGTACTCTGAGTCTAAGTTGAAAATTTTAGACATTTCATCATCATCCGTGTTTGAGTGGTTTTGACCATCTCCACTTTCCGAAAACACACCTTGATCGACCTCTTCTTCACTCGAATTATCCGCGGATGTCAACTTCTCAACAACTCGACTCTTCATAATCAGCTTTTCAAAATCGTCAAATTGGCGTCTGATTTGATCGAATCGAGCCGTGAGTTGATTGGTTTGCTCCAATTGCAGCGGAACCTGATCCACGCAATCCAAGCGAGCCTTCATTGTTTGCACTTGATTCTCGAGAAAGGACAAGTTTTGATCAATAGTACTGTACTGGTTAGCTAAGTTCTCCTGCTGTCCTAAAGCGCGCTCCATTCGCGACTTGATCTTAGTGATCTCATCATCCAGACTCTCGATCTTCTCGTTGGTATTCTCACCCATTGTGTTTGTGTGGTAAACGAAAAAAATTCGAGATTCAAGGTCAAACAATCAAACATACAAAAGAGTGAATTTGGTTGCGTCAAGCACACAAATACACACGGAATATGATGTGAAGGACGAAATATCGATGGTGCAGTATCGATACTCGTTTTAAAATTCAATTATTTTAATTTTTTTGTTTCATATATTAATTTACTTAAAGAAATATCGAAGATTTATGCACAAAATTCGAATCGAATCGGAATAAAATTTGAATCATAACAGAAAGTTAGATTCGAATCGGTTAAGAATTCGAATCACAACAACGAAAGTTGGATTCGAATTTATTAAGCACAGTGGAAGTAGCGTAACTCTCACAGTACAAAAACGTAGATAGCAGAATACCAAAAAATGACAGAACATAGAACATAGAAAACCACGACCATATTATTCATTATATATTGGAGAAAATAAAATGGATTGTCAAAATTTAAAACTAATGTTTTATACAAAATTATTATTATTTTTTGTTTTTGTTTTTCCATTCTCGATTGTACGCATTATTGAGCCATAAAACAAAATGAAAGAGGGTGAAAGAGAGAGAGAGAGAGAGAGAGAGAGAGAGAGAGAGAGAGAGAAAGCAATAAAATCTGATACTTTGAGAGTGAGTGTTTCACTGGTTGTTTTGGCACCATTTATCCGTGTCATGCGTTACCGAAAAAATAACTCATATATTGAGTACACGTGAATGAAAGGGAAGAAGAAAGAAAAGAGAAGAGGTCAAAGGGCAAGGTCAAATTGCAAATATAACTTCGTTAACGATTTCCGCTGAAACCACTAAAATACTTTAATTAAGGAAGTGTATATATGCGATAGAGAGTGAGAGAGAACAATGAGTAAATGAGTGAGAGGGAGGGAGAGAGAGAGAGAGAGAGAGAGAGACGAAAAGTGTTTTTGTTTCTTTAGCGCCGTCTGCCTCGTGTAAAAATATATTGTTGCTGTCATTGTCACTGCCACAAGTTATTTTAATTATTTTTAAAAATAGATTACAACTTTCAACTTTTAATTAATAACAAACAGTTTAAGAAATTTAACTGTTAGTTTAGCAAAAAATACTGCTACTGCTCATTATTTACCGCTACTTAAGATTATTTAACGGCAAATGAGTAAAAACTACTGTCAATTATCAAAAAAACAGTAACTGCTACTTGAGTAAAATTACCGACCAAAAAAATACCAGCCGCAGTTTTGATCGAGAAGACAAAATATAAAACCGACCAAATCATAAAAAATTAGAATTGCCCAAAAATGGACGCTTTGAAAAATTTTATATGCCAACGGAAATGAAATTATTATGTAATAAATATATTACACAATTTGTTGAGAAAAGTGTGAAATTTTCAAATTCCGAAGAAACATTCAAAACTTCACAACATTACTAACAAAACCTCACAAACACTCACCAATCTAACATTGATCAATAACAATTCCCAGAAGAGAAAGGGGGAGAGAAAGAGAAAATAAGTGAGTGAGTGAGAGGGAGAAAGAGAATGCGAGAGAGGGAAAGAGAAAGAGAGATTGTCGAACTGAGGAAAAGGAATTTCTGGGTGAATTTTTCGGTAGAATTTGTCAAGTTGAATTGCAACAATCTTGTTTCGTGGTTTGCGCCCCATCGACGATCGATTTGACGGTGCACATGACCGTGGAATATATTGGTTTATGAGAAAGGGGAGATGAGAGAGAGAGAGAGAGAGAGGGAGAGAGAGAGAGAGAGAGAGAGAGAGAGAGAGAGAGAGAGAGAGAGAGAGAGAG
>WURS02006130.1:0-12582 GCA_011762765.2 Rhinocypha anisoptera
GCTATATTGGATGAGGAGTGCAGTGATACTGAAAATAATGCAGAGCATGAAATCAGTATAATACCCCCAGACCTGGATGCTCAGAGTGAATGTGAGGAGTTCGATGATGAGGTTTTTTATGTGGATCCAGTGTATTTCCAAAAGATATTCCTGGATCGGCTAAAGTGTCTCTTCTACAGAGTTCTGTGAAAGTCCTGAACCATTCATCAGAGGAAGGCTCTTCCAGTTCATTAGCCGATGAGTATAAAGGTTTTTTTGAAACCTAAGTGGCTATAAAACATCCCCTCTACTCCTGTTTTGAATAAGTAGATTCCGACAAAAGTGATACTCTCCAAGAGGAATATTTGAGATGCTATTCAGTGATGATTATCAAATATGTATGTGATCATTGTGTTATATATGCACAACAAAATCATCACTCCTTCCAAGTCACTTTGGATGAAATGAAAACATTTTTGGCAGTACTATTTCTTACATGGTACAAGAGTTTACCACAAGAACGATTGTATTGGTCTCTTGATGGAGACTTGGGGTTTCCAATCGTCTATGAGAACATAACGAGAGATAGATATCTAGAGATCAAGCTTTTTTTGCACCTTGCTAATAATAGCGAAATAGGTACATCTATCAACAGAATGTACAAAATCAGGCCTTTTATGAATATGCTTATAGTTTTTGTCAATGGGGTTTCTTCCATAAAAATCGATCAATAGATGAAACTATGGTAAAATATTTTGGACACAATTCAGCCAAGAATTTATAAAAGGAAAACCGGCATGCTTTGGCTAAACTTAGCAGTTCGTCAGGGTTTTGCTAAGTCTTCAATGTTTATTACGGGAAAAGCAGTAATCCTGGGTGTTCTCAAATACTCGTTGGTGCAGGAGTGGTGATTGACCTCTGGAAACATGTTCAAAATCCTTCAAATAATGTACAAATAACTACTTCACCACTTATGCACTAATGGTGTATCTAAAATCGAAAGGTATCCGAGCGATTGGCATGGTGAGAGACAACAGAATTCAATATTGCCCTATCATGCATTCAAAGGAGATGAGGAAAATGAGCAGAGGAACAAATGACTACCATTTTGATGAGTGCAATTATATCTTTTGTATAAAATGGAAAGATAGCAACGTTTGTTTAATTTTCACGTTTAATTTAACGTTGGTCTAATGTAGAAAAAACGAAAATAAACGCTCCCCAACCGGCTTCATTTGCCGTGTATAACCGCAGGTATGGGTGGTGTGAACATTTATGATCAATGTATAAGTTTGTAGAGGATAGCAATGAAGGGTAAGAAGTGGTAGTGGGTTTTGTTTACATATATGTTAGATATGGCAGTCTTTAAAGCATGGAAATTGCATTGAATTGCCGCAAATGAAAAACTAAACCAACTGGATTTTCGTAAAAGAATTGTTCTAAGTTACCTAAGGGGTGCAGCATCAAAGTTCAATAAAAAAACACAAAAGTAGCAAAATTCCAGAACTAAACAAAAGAAATCATTTCCCAGCAAAATTAAAAAGTTCAAATGTTGCGTATGTCACATGAAAGCTAGATGATCTTGCAAAAAGTGAGAAAAAAAGATGTTTAGAGAAATACCGTATAAATGCCTAGCGTCCTAATTTGAGGACGGCCATTTTTTCCCTCTATGTAAATAAAACTTTTGTGTTTTTCAGTGATAAAAACGATTTATTTAACATTTTTCTAAATACTGTCCACATATGACTAATTTACCTAATTACTAATATACCTAGTTCTACAAAGGACAGGTATTTTTTTACTAACCCATGTTAGATTAGTGTCATTCGTCCCCTCACATTAAAAATGGTAACTGTTGGAAGCACCATGGAAAAAGAAAAAACTTCCCATTGTAGCAAACAGTTTGTCATTATGCTAAATCAGTATTTAAATTATACATAAAAGTACTTAAATTATGATATAACGCACATAACATAAAACATCTTGGTCTCTGTAGGCTTCCTTAATTGGTCATAATGCAATCTACGTCTATGATACACCATGTCAACAGCCTCAAATGTGTGGCAGGGGGTGAGTAACCTAAAGCATGCATAACCACGTGCACACATTCAAAACCATATACCAGGCAATAATTACTTTTGCTTATTTTAACCAAGCATGAATTGAAGTTAAGAAATTAAGAAAAAAAATATTTCTCCTTCACACAGTTATGCATGAGTGCAATAATGCCACAATTAGACGTTCTATGACATACCTAATCAGCGTGTTCACTTTCGCAACATCGATGTCATACAACTTCTTCACTGCAGCCTTAATATGATGTTTATTAGCTCTAGTGTGCACAATAAACACTAAAGTATTGTTATCTTCAATCTTTTTCATTGCAGCTTCAGTGGTCAACGGAAATTTAATGATGTTGAACGCATCCATGCTG
Organism: Rhinocypha anisoptera; assembly: GCA_011762765.2. Lineage (NCBI taxonomy): Eukaryota > Metazoa > Arthropoda > Insecta > Odonata > Chlorocyphidae > Rhinocypha > Rhinocypha anisoptera. The sequence goes on from WURS02006130.1 coordinate 2,414, forward strand.
AAAAAGAAATGTCAACGTGAGTCATAGAACTCAATAAAACTACTAATATATGCACATAATTGACTATCAGTCATAAAAATGCTTTTCACTGTAGCATCAAAGAGATTCCCATAATATCATCATAGAATGTTAAATATCAACCAAATATTAGCACCAGTAATTGTTTAAATTCTGCAGTCTTAGATTCCGTTCCTTCATCATTTCACTTGTAAAAAAAATTACATTATGATGGAAGGTATTCCCTATATGCAGCAGCTTTCATTACGTACCGATTTCTCCTGGGAACAGATTTCCTTGGATACTTTGGGTTCCTTGGTGGCCTAAAAGTCTTAGGGCGTCTAAATTGGACTGAAGTCCTAATCTTCCTCACTCTTGTTCCATGGGTTCCCTTAATAACCTAGGAATATGAAATTTAGAAAGTTAGTATGTTAATGGAATTTGTTGATGTGGAATGGAAGGTTATAACGGGACAAGAACAAATAACCACTCAAAACATGCACATGTAGTAAATTCAAAGACCTTCTTCTGGATTTTCTTGGCGCGCTGCACAGCGACTTTTGGTGTTTTAGAGGTTTTAGCCGGTTTCGGAGCATCCTTCTTCGGTTTACTAGCCTCTGGCTTTTTGGCTTGCGCCGGCTTTGCTGCAGGTTTAGTCCCTTTCGGTACACTTTTCGCTGCAACCTTAGCGACCGACTTGGTGACTGGTTTTGCCGCTGCAGCTTTCTTTTTTTGCACACCTGCAGCCGGAGCTTTAGCCGGAGTTTTTGATGATCCGGTTGCTGGTTTTTTCTTTTCCTCCTTAGCAGCGCCTTAAACGAGGCATATAAATATAAGGCTAATTACTAACATGTAAAAAGAGAAACGAATTGAATCAAAATTACCATGTGGGTGACCACGTTTTCGTTTACTGCAATGTTTATAGATAACTACTCAAAAGTGGTAACTGGATCTTTTCAAACAAATATTTCAATTAAATATTGCGAAACCACTTTATTACACACTAAAATAAATATTTTTAGACATTTAATGATAACATTTCATCTCACCTGCCTTAGCTGTAGGCTTCGCCTTCGGAGCCATTTTGCTGAGAGCTGAAAATCCGAATGAAACACGTTGCTAACTTTTATTCACTTGTTTTCAAGGAATTGTAGATGGAGCCTCAGAGGCTCAATGTAGCCAATGGAGCGAATTTTTGGGAAAGTAAATGATCTTACCGAATTTCCTTGAAATCACCCAAAATAACAGTTATTAAGCTAATTATGGTATATTTTAGAAAGGTCGATGTTTGTCTAAAAGATTTATTTTTCGTAGTGATTAGTCGTAACTTGATTTTATATTTGCTACATTCTTGTTTCAAACTACTTTAATGACCGGTGAATTTAATTATTGAAATTTGGATATTGGCAAGAATGGAAAGAAAGTTGTTTGACCATATGAATTGCTCAAAGTTATTTGTGATATTGGAGTAATATAATATTCGTGTTTTCCAAATTTGTTGCATACCGCCATGGTATGTTTTGGTGACAGTTACTACATTTTACCTTTTTCGATTGCATTGATTCTGTATGTCAACTCCAGAGAGGCGATACTAGACGTTTGTTTATATCGGTAAGAGCTTATATAATCATATCAATGTCCTAAAATTGCCAGTTCCACATATGTTTCAAAACTATTTCAATTACTGGGAATTGAAACTCAGTTTAGAAGTTCACTTATGTTTAAATGTAAAAATGTACGTCAAAATCGCAACTACAGGAATTTCGCCAGTTCTCTTTTCGACTTTCCAGTTTTCCATTTATAATTTTCATTATCCCTCAAAAGCAGAGTGTACATATATAAATATTTGAAATCTTAGCTAAAGTCTTTTCTCTTTCATCTATTACTACAATTGTCAGATTTATTTTGCTGACTCTTGTAAGAATTACTTTACGTGTCCCGAATTTCTCTGTACATGTTGAAGTATGTAATTCGTATTGTCTGATGTTGATTACTGATATATAATAAATGTCATGATTAGCATTATTGATACTTTGTATTGAACTTCTTACCAACGCTTACCTTAGCCCAAAATAATGCTCAAAGACTTGGGCATTTTTATGTGAATTGGATTATTTTCCGTAAGAACTTTTAAATCTTTATAACTTATGAATAGTTGTCATTCATTACGCTAAGCATTATTAAAAAGACATTTAGAAAGTAAATATTTAGTATTGTAAAAAAATGTCTTTCAAATTATTTTAATTTCGGAGCGATGATGTATTATATGATATATGCAGAAGTGAAATTTCCCGATGCCTTTATTTAAACTCAAATTTATGTATATCATATATGTATATATATGTCATTTTTTCGAAGTTTTTCAGTCAAATGTAGGCCAATTAGCATATGCTCTTGTCCTGCTAAGGTAATGTTTTTTGTTCCCGTGCATTGATACTGGAAATTAGCTTGGATTCTGCAAGCTCTTCCAACCATGGTCAGGATATGTTTTTAATGCATCACCAAGATATCTGTGCTCCAAATCAAGTCGTTTATATTCGAAATGTTTACATTTTCTAAAGCGTTTTATATTTTTTAGGGAAGGAGTTACATGCATATTGATTTCTAATTAAGTCCCTATCTTGAAAGCAAAGAAAATTAATAGCGATGCTAAAATTTTCACCGCTTTTTGTAACTTAAGATAGAGCCTTTTAACTTTTTAAGAGCCGAAAGGTAAGTAATATATGAAACATTAGATAAGTCTCCACATGCCTCCAGATTTTAATTCACTTTTCTCCATTCTTGATATTTATTCCAAGACTGTGTTGAACACAGTAGATGATGATATATTTCCCAGAAGAGTCCCCTTTCTGTTTTAATTTCAAACAATCCTGTTATTCAAGATGTGGTCCTCACTATACCTAGGTTTATTCATTATAGTGATTCTCTTAACCATTCTATTACAGCAGGTTGAAATCCCAACTCCTTTAAGCTTCTGCAAATTACGTCCTGTTCACCAAGTCATAAGATTTTCTAATGTCACTGAAGACAATATATATTTTCTTTCCTAATTCTCATTTCTATTCTATTAGCTACATCACAGGAATTTCAGATCATATGACGATAAAAAATTACAATACATACCTAAACTTTGAAAAACTATATGCAAGAAACTGTATATGCTGATTGAAGTGAAGGAGACCTTACACATATCATCTACTACAAATAGAAACAGAGAAATGGTATTAGGCGCCATCCCCAGCCTTCCTTTACCCCATGCAGTACGAGGCCACTAGCGACCCCCATGTCTCGAAACTGACTTCTCCAACTCCCATATTCAGTGTCACCCCCATGGAAAAAACCCATCCTCATATTCCCCCCTTTTCCTCTCCTTATACCCTCCCTCTACTCTACCAGAATGTTTATATACCTGCCATGACTCTGTAAAGGCTACCTGAAGATGTCACACAGTGACAAAACCAGTAGTAAATAAGGTTTTACTTTGTGGAAAAGCAATATTTTTTCCATTCAACCAGTGATAGATTTCCACCGAGTGACACCTTTCACCTTTACATATAGTAACACAGAGTAAAAGAGTTCACACCAAAACAAAAACATAGTAAATTGGAATTATGAGTTGAAAGAATGTTAACTAGAATAAGATGCAGCTATTAAAAACAATTCCCTAGAATCAGAGTACATGTATTTAGAACAAATGGCACATTTGCTTTCAACCCTAAACACTAATATAAATTAGATTCAACAGGAAGAGTGGAAGCCGGCCAGGTTAGCCTGGGGGTGGCATGCTTGCCAGCTAACCCAAAAGTCATGGGTCAAGTCCTGCCCAGGTCATGGGTGTTGTATTGACAATAGCCGTTGAAGCATCCTAAAAATAAAAATACTACTAGAAGAGCAGAATTTTTTTTAATGGCCCTTTCTAGAAAGTGTAGATGACATTAATGTCAAACTATTAGCAAATGTATCGACTTTAATTCATTTATTGCCCTTTTTTGCAGGAATGATTCATGGTGATCCTTGAGCATCTCTTTCCACCCAGTAAAAATGTTGAAAGATAAGTCTGAAAAAGAAAGGCAAATAAATTCATTCCCTCCTCCTTACCGATTAGATGCCACACCCTATCTAACCACAGACTTTGATCCTGATGTTAAAGATGCCTGCACTGCTGCTAATAAATCTTCTAGTGCTGGAGTCAAGATATCAAAAGCGATATTTCTAGGGGATGTTGCTGTTGGGAAGACATGCTTGGTGAATAGGTAAGCCATTAGTCCTGTTTCTGGAATAAATTCCACCCAGCAAACTTAAAGCATCATAGTTGTGTGAGTTTTAAATGGATATACAGTCAAAATTCATTCCAACAGTTGCAGAGAATTATCTAAATCAAATGTGCTGCCTAAATCCATTGTAATTTATATGTTCCATGAATATTTATGAGCCACATAGTTATGAAATTATTGTTCTCGGGAAATAAATATTAACTTTGATATCATATGATATTACCCACCGCTGATTTTTAATATGAAAGTTTGCCATGACCTCAAACCTTTTCAGCCACCGATCCACTGTATTTATCAGAAAGGAAGTTTTAATTTAAGACATTTAAAAGCATTAAATAAAAAGACCATTCCTCACCTCTGTATTAATTGTATTCGTTTGCTGAATAGCTCAAAATGTTGTCGAGTGAACTCACTCTTGATGTTTGAGAAATATTGCTTGAACAGATGTGAGCACCAACCCTGTAATGACAATCTAAACATAGTTTATACTGTGCCTGTAATTTTCACAAATACGAAGGTTAAAATATATAGCTGTAAAAATTTTTCTTCATACCTGCTCTCTTTGGAAAGGGCTTCTTAAAACTCAAAAGAGTTGTGTCAAGTATAGATAGAATTAGAAAGAAGTCTGTTATAGTACATATATGAAAGAATGTAATATGTTATTAAGCCTTCATTATGGTTACATTGTGTACTTTCAGGTTTTGTCACCATGTTTTTGATAGTAACTACAAGGCAACAATTGGTGTGGATTTTGAGGTGGAATGTTTTGATATTTTAGACATCCCTTTTAATCTGCAAATGTGAGTATTCTTGCTAAGGAAGCTTCAGAATGTTGTTTTGTGCCAATTAAACAGTACAAAGTCATAATACCAATTAAACAGCTAAATTTTATACTCCAGAATATGTAATAATCTAAAGCAGGAATAATAATTTATTGTCTGTAGGCAAATAAATTTGCATGGAGTCGTAAAAGTAGATATGCACAGTATACTCTTCACTTTTGTACCAATCCGTAGACTGAGATGAGAGATTCAATAATTTTTATGGCTGTATAAAAAGCATGGGGGTGATTCTATAATAAAAAATAATTTTTAAATGGCATTCAAAATTATATATTTTGAAGTTTAAATATTTTATTAGTTTATAACAAAGATAATGAGATGAATTAAATACTATCATAAAAAATCAGCCTTAGATTAAACTTTAATAAAGCATAAAATAATGTAACAGTATAGTGCAACTATAATTATGAAACAAAAAGGAAAAATATCAGTAACATTGTTAAATAATAGCAATAAGGTGTAGTAGTTGTCAAATATAAAACTCAGTCTTAACATTTTTTAGTTATTTTATTTCAATCCTGTGTGATCTGATGCCCCAATAGAATTGAACTTAATGCCATGCAGGCTGTGCATGCCAAAATAATTGCTCTGCGTTCCACTTTGAGCACTCATGCCTTAGGTTCATCACCCCTGACCTAAACAAACTTAAGAAATTAATATATTGGTGATGGAAAATAGTGTTGGGTTAATGGAGAAGGTGGAGTGTAACTTTTGTGAGTGTACAGGACACCCTAAGAATTTTGTGTACAACCCCTAATGTTTCCTTGGCCCTATATATGGTTTAGCAATATTAAACAATGACACTTATCATCTGCATTTCTTTGGAAGATTATGTTATAAATAGAAACTCCATTGTTAATAAATATAAAGATACAATCTAACTTAATAACTTCATCCACAACAAAATCAATTAAATCAAAGTCTATAAGACTAATAAAAATCAAGCCTGAATGTCCAGTAACAAAATTGTTATAGTAATCTATTCTCTGAACCCATGCACTTAGTCAGTTTATGCATTTAAATGATATCTTTTTGGTAACTGTTGAGAAAAAACTAGTATTAATATTTTATTCATTTGAAGGGATTTTTTTTACGTTGAAGCTATATTTATCCTTTATATGGAAGTAAAATAGCAATCCAGACTGGTTTTCTATAGTTCCTCCCATTCTAATGAACATTGAGAAACTATGTTAAGTAATTTTGATATAAATTATTTCTATACTCTCATCAGATGGGATACTGCTGGTCAAGAGAGATTTAAATGCATTGCATCATCTTATTACAGAGGGGCTCATGGCAAGTATTTTTACTAGATTGTCTTTATGCATATAATAATAGTATTTATTAATGTGTATAGATAACCCATTTCAAAGTTTACAATGTAATACAATACATAGAAATATAAACCATGAATAAAACATTAAAAGATAATCCCTGTATAAAGAAGAAACAATAATTACCTCACAAATAGATTCTACATTATATAGTAGATATATAATAACAATCAAAATTGTACAAAGAAAATACATCAGACTCTAAAAGTAGAAAAAAAATATTAGTAACATTGATTAGAGTAATTCGTGTTAATATGAGTTGAACTTTTATACAAACCCTATACCACATTATTCAGAAAGCTCTCAACCTATGCACTTGAATATCTGAATATGTCATTTTCCAAGCCGATGGAATTCGAGTCATGCATTAATCTCGATTGTGGGGACAAGAATGAATAGTTAGTAGGGTGATGAGGAACATTAGATAATGCAGGATTTCTGAAACCACTTGTTGGAACCTTAAAAATGATAAATTGTAGCAGTTCAGGTACATCAATGGAAACCATAATTAATCTGTTTAAAAATATAATACCCAGTTTTTTTCTACACACATGAAGAGTTTTTTAAATTTGAAATTTCAAAATTTGTTAAGTTTTAAAATCAAAGTGAATCGACTCATGTGGTCCAGCAACCTGGAGATGATGATGGTTTTATCATCAATCCAAGAAGAAAAAGCAATCCTCCTTCATCATTGGAAGCGGAAAACCCTATGATAACAGTGCAGCATTGGGTCTTTGAGCAGCGAAAAGATCTTTGTAAGTGTACATTGGTCGCCTAAACAAGACGACCAGCAAGAGGGAGGTGAAGATACATTAAGGATAAGTTCAATGTAAACTGCACATCTTATGACACAATCGAAGCTAGTAAAAGCCCCTTTGGATCTTTCAAAATCTGTGTTGACCAAAACTACTTCACAAAACTGCAAGATCCCTCTTTACGGCCCATAGGCATCATTGTGAACAGATTTATCATGCCCAAAAAAAACTGCAGACATAAGTATTGCTAACAAATCTAGTAATAGCAGTGGTAATTATGATGTAAACTGTCTGTGTTTCACCTCAATATCCAGAGAATTCAAAACAAACTCATTGAACTTGAAGCTCTCTTGAATGAACATTGACCTGATGTGATATCTTTAACTGAACATTGGCTAAGGCCTACTGAGCTAAACTTTACTCGTATCCCAGGGTATTGCGGATGCTTTCTGTCCTACATCTTTTAAAAATGGAGGTGTTCTGATTTATGTACCCGAATCTATTAACCCTAGTTCTGTGAATTTTCCTTATCATGAATTAATTGAGGAACGCACTTTCGAATGCAGTGTATGCTGTATATCCCCAAACAATGGTCTCGACTTGCACATATGTATTATCATTTTATAAATCACCAATTGGTAAATTTGATGTTTTCGTGGAAAAATTTGATCACCTGTTGGACAAACTATACAAAAGCAAAAATGATCCTAATTTAATAATTACAGGTGATTTTAATTGTGATCTACTAAAAGATAGTGCATACAAAAATGCATTTATGTGTTTATTGGACTCCTACAATCACCATCTTGGAGTCTGCTCTGAGGCTACTTGTATTGCAAGTAATACCAGATCCCTGATTGATAATGTTATCACAAATGTCAATGTCAGGTATCTTGACACTGTTGTCTGATTGTGGAATATCTGACCACTTTCCACTACTATCTAATTTTCAATTCCACTACTCTCCTAACATTAATGTTGTTTACAAGAATGACTTTTGTGAATACAATATGTGTTATTTTAAAAATAAGATTGCATCCGTAGATTGGCATAGTGTTTATCAACCGATGACAATTTATGAAAGTTTCCAAATCTTCAATGAACTTCTTCTACATTGATTTAATATTGCCTTCCCCCTAACTATTACTAAGAATAAACGTAAACATGTAACAAAATCTTGGATTACTAAGGAAATTAGACATATGTCTTCCTACCTCAAAACTCTTGGAGCAGCTAGCAGATCCTCTGACTCTGAGGAAGCCATTGAGGAATACAAAACATTAAAAAATATTTTTTTAAAGTCTTAACACAATCAAAAAAAACATGTAATGAAAATAAAATTATTTCTTCCAATAATAAACCCGAAACCTCCGAGGATATCATAAATGCATCTGTTAGGAAATCTTCAAAATATCCTACATGATGTCACAAATTAGTTAACAAGCCAATAGAAAGCTACAGGGAATTAAGTAACCTCTTCAACCAAATGTTTACAATTGAACCCTCTCTACTTACATCCCCCCAGTCACTGCTGTATCCTCTTTTGTGTCTTTTTTTTTCAACACTGCACTGACCATGAGGTGAACAAAATCCTGTTAAAACTTGGTAACAAACACTGTACAGGTCCTGATGACCTGCCTGGCTTTGTAATTCTCAGTGTATATGGATTTGTAAAGGAACCATTGCTGTACCTAATCAATGACTCTTTGGCCCAAGGTATTTTTCCCTATGCCTTGAAGCACTCTAAAGTAATGCCTGTTTAAAAAACAAAGGAAGCCCTAATGATATAAACAATTATCAGCCAATTACCTTACAGGACACACAAGCCAAGGTTTTTGAAATGGTGTTTGCCACTAGGCTAGCTTCCTTCTTGTAAAAAAAATTTCTACTTATTCCAAACTAATTTGGTTTTAGGAAGGGAAGCTCCACAGCTACAGCCATTTATGAAGTTATTGATTCCATCCTCTCCTCACTTGACAAAAAGCAGAAAGCCCTGGGTATTTTTTTTTGACTTCTCAAAGGCTTTCTATATGGTCAATCACCATCACCTTCTCAAAAAACTTTGTAGCTTAGGTATTAAAGGCATTCCCTACAACTGGCTAGAATTTTACCTCCTTTATCGATCTTATTTTGTATCTCTTTTTGCCAATGGTACATACTACCTCTCAAATGTACCTCTCCTCTCTCGGAATCCCACAAGGTTTAACACTCGGTCCAATACTGTTCTTAATTTATATAAATGATTTTGTTCAATGTATCACTGACACCAATAGTTCAAAGTTACTTCTTTATGCAGACGACACTAACTTTCTTTTCTCCTCCTCCACATACCCTAATGTGATTTATAATGCTAATGCTATCTCCAACAAACTGTATCTGGTGCCAAGAAAATCACCTTTGTCTTAATACCCAAAAATCTTAGTAATATTTTCTCATAATAAAATTTAAAATAACTTTCTAGTTAAGTTCAACAATAACACTATAGAGCAGGCTTACAATGCAAAATTTCTTGGCGTGCACCTCAGTGCAAACCTCACATAATCGCCTCAGAACCTTACATAGCTCCATCAGTCTTGATGTTCTCCTAATCCTATACTGTAGTATCTTTTACTCACATATGATATATAATATAATACTTTGGGGCTCTTCCACTCATACGATAAAGGTTTTCAAGCTACAAAAAAGATTAGTCAGGATTATTACAAAAAAAAACGTATCATTCCCCATCCATACCCATCTTTGCAAAATTAAATATTCTTCCCTTCCCTAGTGTATATATCTTATTCTCTGTGCTATATGTTTGACAAAATTTATCCAAATTCTCCATAAAAGCCGACTTCAATTAATATGAGACTCTGAGATCGAAACATCTCCATCAAAGTGCTGTAGGAACAAGTGCTTCTAGCTCTGGTCCTAAAGAAATGGGCATTAAACTTTTTAACAAACTGCCCTGTCAGATAAAAAAGA
>WURS02006140.1:0-28769 GCA_011762765.2 Rhinocypha anisoptera
ATTTATTTATGTCTTTTATTTAAGCTTGCTCTTCCAATATACTTCACCAGATGATGGCGATCATTGCCGAAACCGGTCGTGTTTTGTAATTTTTTGTATCTTTTGTGGTAATATAATAGTTATTAAAAAAACATCACTCTATCATGGAATTCCACCAAGTGACAGGCTCCACAATGAACTTTGTTACACTAGGTTTAATTCCACAGAAATGTGGGTAGAAACAAACCTAGTGTGTTTTATTTAGATAATGTTGAGATTCCATCAAGCAACTTCTCCGACAATTGAATAAGATAAGAGGGCTAGTTCATGGGCAGGGTTAAAGCTGGCATGACATCTTCCTTGGAGCAATGTTGTCATGAGAACACTGGTGCGTTGCAGATGGAGGCAATGCACATTCATCATCGCATCCATGATGGGCATCGTCTGTGACAACTCTCTACCCTCTAATTGGCATTCATGACACGATGTGGGAGGCATTATTTTCCATCTAGGGACCTGTAACAAAGCCGAAGATGTGCTGGTCATGTCCAGCGCAACCCTTTTTTCTGTGGGCGACTCTCTGGATCACAAGGTGATGTCACGTTCGGCCAAGAGCATGAGGTCATGTCTGTGGTGGGCAGTTGCCTGGTACAGGCGGATGTATTGCCCCTCAGTAGAGGAGTAATGCAGCTATGCTGGTGCATAGAGGCACATCATGTTATCTGCAAGTCTACTACAAAGATAAATGTAAAATCCTGAGGAAATATGATTATTCAATCACTGTGTTAACGTCATAGAAGATTTGCAGTGGTTTAAATTGTTGAGGCATGTGTGGGAGAAGCCGGGAGGATGATGACTTTGTTTTTCTGGGTGGATTGCCTGTTTTGGAACTCAGTCCAAATAGTTCATTTCAGGGTCATCAACTTGAATGTTATAGGAAATAGTTTCCGGCGAGACTTCGTGGAACTGCTTCATGATTAAATGAGACACAAACTTTGAAATTCCACATTAAAAAAAAAATTTACGTGGAATTTCAAAGTTTGTGTCTCATTTAATCTTGAGTGTTATATTTTTCAGCAGCTCCCTTTTTCAACATGAACATCCCATTTATGTACAATATTGCATCACTCAGCTTCCAAATGAATGATGGAAAGCTTCCACTGTCAGGTGAAGGCAGCAATCCACTACCATGGTACCAAAGATTAGGAAAACATCCAGTAGACCTACGTGGAATTAACACTTAATGACACTTTGGTATGGTGAGTCCCTATGGCTACCTGGCAAGTTTCTCTCTCCATGGAAAAAATTAATGGATGTTGATTCAACAGAAACTTGGCAGCAGAGATAGCTTTTTTACATGACCATAGTGATTTTGAGATCTCTTTGTTTGAAATAAAATCTTTTAATACCACCCTTGCTTTTATTAAAGACCCATTCCTTCTAATTCTCAAGATGGTGTTGGTTATGGTGTGTGCTACTCCTCAGAATATTCTTGTTACTTGTTTTTCGAGAGCTCCCATTCTACGATGGGAGATTTTTCATTCTTATATTTTTTAGATTTTCATCACTCTTTGCTCACAATCTCGTTTAAATAACTTTTCTAAAACTTCGGAACGGAACATCGTACTGCAGTTGTTTGGAATAGATATTTATTGTTGTAAAGATTTGTGGTATTGGCAGGCAGGTATAACTTATAAGATAAGGCACTTGCAAACTTCTGCATGAAGTGTTATAATGTGGCTATAAATGGATGAGAAATGGGCACTGAATCGACTTTGGCTGGAAAAATAACATAGGTAAAACTTTTTTCTTTGTATTCCATCATCTGCTCGAAAAAATTTTTAGCTAGGAAGAACCAATTATTTTAGTAGTTTTAAGTATTGCATGTAAAAGTTATTTTTAAAAGGAGACACCCCCATAGGAAGTGGCTGAACAAGTATGCCAAATGTCTACACAGCCTGTATGGCTGGCCACACAGACTAACCATTTAGCACATCTGTGTTGCCACTTCCTCTAGGGATCCCATAACAAAAAATTTGTACTACTTAACAATTTGCAGTAATTGAACAAAGCGAATTATATACAAATTCATATGGCTTACTGATCTCGAGTAATATAAATTCCTCCTATCTCCAAATATTCATTATTTTCTCACTGCTTTCAATGTTCTGTCTTCTTTTTGGAGTTTTTCCATCTGTAATTTGATTGGGTTTATTACGTGATAATTTAAAAAAATATATATATAAATTAAGAGGAATAATATGCCAAAATTAAGAAAATAATAGTTTGGGAAATGTGGGTATTGGGAAATGTGTACCATTATCAAAATCCCTGTTTGGAGCCTTTGGGAATTTATCAGAGTTTGTGCCTAATTGTTCATAACAAGTATGGCAATGTTTAATTGAATCTGTGAATGTATAATAATATCATAATCGGAGGTACAATGAAACTCATATCAGCGTATAGTATTCTTCAATTTTCTTTATTGATTGGAGAGTGTTTTGGCATGATAAGTCACAAAGCATACAAGCTACGTTCTTCTGATACTGCTGTATCTTGAATGCAGGTAGTATGTGAAAGCAAATGCTTCAATGTACAATGAGCTACAGTATTGTTGAAATCTGTTTGCTGCTGTTCTCCTGAAAAACCAGTTAATAATATCGGCACTTTTCGAATGAATCATATGCATAATATATTATTTATTCACCGTAATAAAACATGATTTATTATGCTTGTGAAAAGACAATCATTGGGAAAGTGATTCACAAAGAATAACATCAGAGTAAATAATAAATTATGTTATAATATGCAAACAAAACAAGAAAAACTCTTAAAATTTATAATTATTAACCAAAAATAATGAAGAAGTGTCCCACAAAGCCACTATTAAAACAAGGTAAGCCACTGGGTCCCAAGGATATCCTTCGGATGTGAGATTTTGTCTACAGGTGTCATCATTAATAGCTAATATTATTCTAGACTTGATATCTGCTCCACACCCAAATGATTAAAATATCCAGCAAAATCTTTGGGGCCGACTGGGGTAGCGTGCTCGCCGGCTAACCCAAGGTTGCAGGTTCGAATCCCGCCCAGGGCATGGATGTTGTGTTTGTCCAAATGGGTTTTTCTATGTATTGAAGAGGTTCGAAATGACCTTAGCCGTCGAAGCACCATATAAAACATAAATACTAGGAACTTCTACTACTAGCTGGACGCGAATTAAAAAATGGAAGGTTTGGAGAAATTACGCATATATGTGTTAATGAGGACAAGGAAATGTATTGTTGTGGTGAAGTGTTACAACCACAGTAATCAACCCGAAGGTTGGTATGTTAAGTGAGGGTAGAGACTACCTAATAGAGTGTGAAAATTCACACATCAGGGTAGAGTGGCCAGTTCCTTCCCCTGTGGCTTCTCACGAAAAACCACTCAGCTTTAATTCACTACCCACTGGGCTTCCACGACCTCGAAGTGTTACTACAGAAATTTAAATGAGAATTTGGTGACACGTAGGTACAGGTGCATGTGTTCATTTAAAACTTAGCCAAAAGGGAAAGGACTTTGTAGTGTCCTTCAAATGATATTGCGATATTGCTTCACAGAGTTTAGTCATACAATATGAACAAGCAATAGTTGTTTTAACCTTGTCTAATATTTTTGAAGGGATTTCCATCGTAAAAGTTTTTCTATTATTTCTTATTTGGTTTGTATATAAAGTGCAACCTAGTCTTAAGTGGTCCACCAAATAATGGCTACTGAATAAAGGTGGCTGTTATTATTATTACGAATTATATATGGAGTACCTACTTCATTCTATTCGTCAAATGATTTAAGTGGTTATGCATGGAATATTACGGATTACAAGCGTTTACTTCGGGCAGTGACCAAAAACTTAGGAAATTCATTCATTTCTAAATGTTTAATGAACTCGAAATGTTTAACTGTGGCCATTGACCCCTATCAAGGTTTGTGATAGTTAATTTATTGTCATTTCTAATTGTTTTCCCTTTACTTTCTCCCTTCATATGCCCTTTAGAAGCACCGAGAAGGACCATTTCTCGCGGTGACGGGTGTTGCTGGTCCTCTGGTCAGCTCTCTCGGGCTCTTCAGAGTGGAGTTAAACTCGCGGTCAGACTACCTACCTGCCTTTTTATACCTATTCATGACATTGTTGGCAGCCCTGCGACCATAACCAGTCCGTGGGCTGTCGCCACTTATCGGGGAGCAAGTTCAGTTAAGTTCACCCTTGCTGTTTGGTAATAAGGCATGGTGAGGTACTTCGAATGATTTCGAATAAGTTTGAATTGACACGTGCATGTACACTGGGTCAAAATATTGTTTCCCACCGAATTATTGGGACTAATCACATTCAAGTTGGTTAATTGTGGAAAAATTTACAGCAGGCACTTACTAAGTAAAAATGGTAAGTTTAATTATAATAAGTTTCAGATTGATACTCTTGAAATTGTGAATGTTTAATTAAATATGGACCGTATCTCCCTAGGGAAAGGAGAAGCGGGCGAAGCGTTTCGCGCAAATGAAGAGGATGATCAGTTTAAGTGATGATAGAATGTTAGTATACACGTTTATTTCTGGATGGTTATCCTATCAATTACATTCAATAATTTCAATATGTCATAATAATTTTTTTCAGCAAAGCCAAGGATCGTGCGGCTCCAAAGAGAAAGAAGCCAGAAGATCCGTACAGTTTGAAAGTCAGAGAAGTGTGAGTAATTAATGAATGCGTGAATTTAGTTTTTTATTTTACTTGTGTGTTTGTGTACATTAAAATATCTCACCGATGAATTGTGGAGTTTACTGTTTCCACATGAGTGTATAAATGTAGCTGCAAGTCCTTCTATGTAACCATTTCTCCGGTGTTATTAAATACGGTATTATGAATAATATAACAGAAATTTAGGTTTTCTATTTCAAACGTCTTTACTAAGGGAAGAATCACAATGATATACATAACAACACTCATTATAGACAGCTGCCATAAGACTACTTTCAGTGGAATAGTAACGATTATTATAAGATAACAACCGACATAAATTGTTTGTTTTTTTTCAAGACTTCCTCTGAACTAACTACATACTTCTAATTTCTATATGCCGACAAGACAAAGCGTTTCACATAAAGTCTCAAATCGTGTTTCCACCAATGGTTTAGTTAAAATGTCAGCCGGTTGTTTCTTACCCTCACATACCCAATGTTCAATGCACTTTTCATGTACAAAATTACTTAACATCTATATGCTTTGATCTCTTATGAAATTCTGCATTGTTTGCAAGTTTTACAGCACTCATATTATCAACCAGTAATTTTGGTCTACTGTTAAACATGTCACTTCATAAAACAATCTCTGTAATCATATTAGTTCTTTGGCTTCATCTTTTGCTTTCTTCATTTCGTTCAGCTTATCTTTTTTTCTCAGGCAAGCACTCCATTTCTAAGATGAAATCCTTCGTTTTTGTCCACTACATCTGCGGGTTTCAATTTTGAAAAACACTCCTTTAGCGATGAATCATTCTCCTGTGCGCGAATTAAAAACTCTTTATGTACTGAAATCAAACTATTTTTTTCTCTCGCTGTCCAGTCTAAGTTAATTCTGCATTCTTCTCTTTGATCTGTGTTCTCTTCTTCCTTTGTTTCCTTATCTCTATTTTGCATTTCTTCTTCCACCTGTTTATTTCATTCCCCATCCAGTTCATTCCTTCTCTTCACTAAAAATCGTGTCAAATCTATTCTAGGAGATACTCTCTGTTCATTTCCTTCTTCTGACGACCTATCGCCTTTGTGGCGTACGTAGAATCGGGAGATTTTTAGCCTTTCCTTTTCCAACTGGAACCTTCTCTGCCACTCCGCATACTCTAGTTTGAGCTCCTATCTTTTCCCTTCTGCCTCGCACTCCAGTTTTTTCTCTTCTGCCCCACGCTGCAGCCTTTTTTCCTCTGCTAAGAACTTTTGCATCTCCTTAACGAATTCCTCATCATAGTTCTCACTCTCAACTATCGCTTGCTTATATTCCACAACTAGCATTTTCCCCCAAGTTAGCTCCTAGCTAGTCAGTGACTTTTCTCAATATGTCTTTATCGAATTTAGCCAAATACACCATTATGAGTCATTATTATCTTCCCACTAAATTTTGCTCTACTATATGGAAGTCAGGGACACCACCCGAACGTGCACACCACTCAACAAGAGGCACTCACCTGATTCTGCAGCAACAACACGCCACACCAATGCAATCAGCAACAACTCTTCAGCCATTGGCGGAAGAACCCTTGATGTCACCACTTGGAGCTCCTGCACATGAACTCCGCAACATTGCAACTTTCCGCAACACCTTTAGCAAATACTGCTTCGTGACACCCTCAGTGAGGCAAGCATAGACTCAGCTGATCTGTTCTCGAAAGACGTTGCTCTCCGAATCCGTTTGACGAACGTTGCCAATTTTCCACAATTCGCGGCAATTGCGTTTTACTCCCAAAATTTCATTTTACTTCCGAAATTTCATTTTACTCTCGATATCCTGTACTTGTCGCAAAAAATCACGGGTTTTCTCTCATGTCTGTAATATCAGATTTAATTTTACCATTATCCTCCTCGGGTGTAAACCAAAAAAACACAGCACACTTCCAAATTTACGTCTTTATTCTCTTGTGTCTCACTTTACACTCTTCCACTCCACACTCGACAGTCCCTTCCCAACAATCCCCACTCTTCTCCTAACATAAACACTAATCATTACTTTCCAACGATCAATTATCCAAAATTCTACTCCACATTAACAACAGTAATATTTTCTGGCGTGATATGGTGAAAGTTATCCATTATTGAAATGGAAATCACTTGGTGAACTCCAAAATTTGAGGAGATCACCAAATAATTTTCATTTCCGTAACAATGAAATAATTGGCCAGCACACAACATCGTGACAATAGGCCAGACGTTACAAGCCATTGACCGCCGCTGAGTGTCTCCTTTCCCGAAGCTGCTCCTCTGATGCCCGGTGCTGTGGGTCAAGCCATTGACCGCCGCTGAGCTTCCTGCCATCCCTGAGTCGCCGCTCCTGCACCCTAGAGCCGCGAGTCCAGCTTAACTTTGGCATTGTTGAATTCAAGCCCACCATCACCCATAAAGGGTTTTCTCTTGCTACCTTCAGTTTCTGGCTCATTAAAAAATATTTCAGGCAATGAGGAACCATATCCTTCATTTTTAGAAAGAATACTAAGTGGTAACTTAAAAAATCATCCCTCATCACTAAGAAGTATTTATTTCCTCCATATGATGTGGTCTCCATGGGTCCACATACATCAGCATGGATGATCTCAGCAAAATCGTTTTTGTGAGCGGCAACTACACTATCTGATGGAGTCTCACCTATAATACCTGGATAACTTCTTCCTTGTACCACATCTGCTACTTCATGGCGCTTTAAAAGGAGTTCTATTTGTTGTTTCCATTGACTCCAATTTTCCATACCCTTTAACTTCTCTATGTTTGCTCTATAATCCATTTTCTATTCTTGCAGTAATTTCTTTAAAAAAAATGTTATCTCAGTACAACTTCTAACAGTGTACAAGCATTCTGGGACCTAATGTAACAGAAAGTCAGCTTTTCTACTTCAAACTTCTTTACTAATTCAAGAATCACACAAAACGATATAGAGAACAACACTGCCGTGAGACTACTTTCAGAGTATAGCAACGATTATTATTAGATAACAATCAACATAAACATAAAATAGTTGATGGTGTCGGCCGTTACTTGGTGGAAACGAATCATCGTACTGAAATGAAAAAAATCAACTTGGTCAATTTCCACATAAATAGTTTTTTTTTCGACAATGAATATACCTCTTAGTACAATCACTGAGATTAAGGATTTGGGAGTAATTTTTACTTTTTCCCTGACTTTTGATGACTCAGATATTATTGCAAAAAGAGAAAACAAAGTTTTAGGATTTATTTCTAGATTCACTTGGGACTTTCATGAAGTAGCCTGTATCAAAAGACTATTTACAGCAATTGTATTATCAATATTAGAGTATGGCTGCATTGTTTGGTCCCCATTTTACATGTGTCATATTAACAGACT
The DNA here is from genome assembly GCA_011762765.2 of Rhinocypha anisoptera. Lineage (NCBI taxonomy): Eukaryota > Metazoa > Arthropoda > Insecta > Odonata > Chlorocyphidae > Rhinocypha > Rhinocypha anisoptera. The sequence goes on from WURS02006140.1 coordinate 8,083, forward strand.
TGAAAAAATTCAAAGGCATTTTGTAAGATTGTGCATACATGTATATACATAATTACTTAGGCACATCGGCTCTATCATCCAGGATTATTACAGCAGTTATTATGTTCCTGTATAAATTGTTACATAATTTGGTATCGTCCTAATCCACTGGAATTAATTGCTTTTCAAATCTCATCATACAATACCAGGAATAGGTCCTTATTTTGTTGAGAATTTTACTGAACAAACTACATGCACATTAGTCCAATTGCTAGAATTTTAAGGATCTTCCCTTGAAAGTTGATATTTTTTTATTAAGCATATACAGTTTCATAGACCTTTGAGAAACTGTATCACTTAAGTTGTTCCATAATGGCATTCCTCATTATGATTATATTTTGCATGTGCTTATTGCATTCCTCATTACTTGTATTATGTTTGTGTTTCCATTTTTACTATCTGTATGTTTTTATTTTACTTTTATTAATTGGGTAGTTATCCATACTTGTACATATGTTCAACTAAATAATAAATATAGTATAATCATTTCAGTCCCCAGGTTTCATCTGCCCTGTTCTTCCAGTACAATACACAATTGGGACCACCATACCATGTTATTATTGATACCAACTTTATAAATTTTTCTATAAAATACAAGTTAGATATGATCCAGGGTATGATGGATTGCTTATATGCCAAGTGTGAGTATAAATCGGTTCAAATGACTTAGTTGAATTGTTTTTAGTTTCACTTTTATTTTTTAAATGCTTGTATGAGAATATTTTCAATACAAGTGAAAGTATTTGTGGCTGGAATTCAATGCTTAAGATGTAATGGTTTAAGGATATTTTATATTTTTTCTGTTAGCTTGAGCTTCCTTGAGAACATATATTATCATGAAAATCTTGTATGTTATGCTCCTTAAGTAACTTAATTAATTTTATTAATAGTTTAAAAATAAAATAAATTGTAATTTTAGAATACTTAAGGTAGGTACATATTTGCCAGCCTTGGTGGTAGTGGGGGAATGTCCTCATCTGTCCACCCAGAGGTCACTGGTTCAAATCCTGACTAGGTGGATTTTTCAATCTCCACCTAGGGCATGGATGTGTGTGTTTTGTAATTTTTATTTAAAAATTTTTATGGTGTCCACCGTAGTTGGCCTCTTAGTGCTGTGTGTGTGGGAGATTGTGCGATAAATAAAAAATAAATATTGAAAAATTTTCTCCATATGGCTCATTAAAAGGCAAAAGATCACAGAACATGTGTAAAATCCTGAATGGGAAGCATTTTATCAAATGTTATTTTGGAAAAGTAAAACTGGGAAAGTCTCTGCTAGAATCATAATGCCTGAAAATATCAACAGGGAAATCTGTAGAGAAATAATTTTTTTGTGTCCGGATATATATGCATGAATATTCAATTTTCAATACTCCACAAATTTGTATTGATCAGCTTTTGAAACATTAATTTTGACAGGTATTCCGTACATAACTGATTGCGTGATGGCTGAATTGGAAAAACTAGGGAGAAAGTATAAAGTGGCTTTGAAAATAGCTAAAGACCCACGTTATGAAAGGTTACCTTGTATGCATAAAGGAACATATGCTGACGATTGCATTGTACAGAGGGTAACACAAGTAAGTTTTTTAGCCTTTGACCAAGAACAACTTAATGGAAATCATTTTTCCTTTTTTCTTATGTTTACTTTTTTCTTCCTTTTTTGTGCTTAGCATAAGTGCTACATTGTTGCCACATGTGATAAGGATCTAAAGAGGAGAATAAGAAAAATACCTGGTGTACCAATAATGTACATTTCTCAACACAGGTGAGGTTTCCATTTTCGTGTTTAACATTGGGATATTTTAATCCTGGCTGCTGCATGTGTTGTTTGTTGTAACTTAATTTAAGAAAAAGTTGGGGTGAACTCATATATGAAATAGGTCGTTTAAATGCCACCATGGAAATGAGAAAGTTCCTTTGGTTTGTAGTCAGAAAATGTTGTTTTTTTAAGAAAATGGGCTATGTAAGAAGCGATAACGTCTCTACTTCACCGAAAATTAACTAAGAAACATCTGGTCTTTTTAATCATGTAACTTTCCTGTATTTATTTTGACCTCTTCATTTTTTATACACTTCCACTTCCTTGAACATTCAGTTCCTTCCTCAACTCATACCATAAAAAGTTTACAGTAGCTTTAGTGTCCAATTTTTCTTGGTGTAGTAATTTTTTTTATCTTAGTCATGTACTTCTTTCTTCTTTTGTATACCACTTTCTCTAAAAATCGATTTCACCAACAAAAAATGTGCACATTTGCAATCGATAGAACTAGTTTGAAGTAATTTGATCTGATCCGTTTCTTCTCAAATTAACATATTGATTTCTCATTCTATACAAAAGTAATTTTGGTACCCCCTTAATGTTTGAGAGAATCATGTTTATGCTATGTAGTAATATGGAATTATGAGGAATACATTTTTAAAAATGTATTTTTTTTTAATTACCAACAACAGGATTGTTTTGCTAAAGAATGATATTTTCATTCTTAAGTATGAACAGAAATGATTCCAAATAGATATGCATCAGTTTGATTAAATTCTAGTTGTTATTTATGGAAAATAACATAATTTTATCAGCTATTTACTTACTCATCATGTTTCTCATCAACCCTCTAAGCCTATAGTTTGGTTTTCAGTTCCTAAAAACATGACTGTTAAAATTGGTAATTACATTACTATGATATAATATATATATATGTATATTATTTAACATTAAATAACCAATTATCAAGAAAAATAACTTTTGATTACTATTTTCTGAAGTTTAGCAGTTTATAGAATCCCCAGCAGCTAAAATTTGGGGGCACGAAGAGGGTTGATAAAAAATTGATTTGTACCCTGTAATTTTGAGAGGTCACCCATGTAATGGTATCCATAGGGGGTTTCTTTTCTATTTGGAATGTTTGTACAATAACCTTTGTTTTATACATATAATTTAAAATCCTTTTTCATTTCACTTCCAGGTATACAATAGAAAGGATGCCTGATGCCTATGGAGCTCCCAAGACGTAATTTCATCCTTAAAACATGAAGGATTATTTTGTATTTTATATAATAAAAATGTTGTTGGTTCATCTTTTCCAAAATTTCAGTTTTATCTGCAATGAGCATTTTCATTTTACAGTCATTCTTGGTGTTAATTAATAGTATATGACACTTCAATTAATTTATTCACCTAGTAATAATAATTTATAGGATGCAATTATACCCATGGTCATTCTCTTCAAGTCATAGGAAAAACCCTATTGGTCAAACAAAGCACTCATGCCATAGGCATTACTCCAACCATTACTAACCTTTAGGTTAGCCAGTGAGTTCACTACACCAGGGTTAAACTGGTCAGCTAATTCATTCTCGTATATATAAAACACTTTTGTTTGCATTCATGATCCAACACTATTACTGTGTAACTAGCACATAGACCAGTGCCATACACTACTAATAATAATAATAGTGCCATACTGTACACTCATAAAATTTCCTTTGTGATTCTGAAGAGGAGCTATATTGCAATTGTAATAAGTATTGTTCAGATAGCGTGCTTTATCTCCTACTGAGGTACAGTAAAATCTTGCTTAACCATCCCCTGCAACACCAATCGTCATCAACCAGTCTCCACTTTAAAAATGTCTTGAGCCCGTTTAACCCATATGCATCCAAAACAACAACACCCCAGCTTGGGTGAATCATCAGTGAAAATGCCATTATGTGGTGAAGCATGGCATACCAGTAAAAATATGTAGAAAAGTACCAGAGAACCAGCGTTTTAATATGGATACTGTCAAAATAATAATGTGTTACATTCACTTAGGATTTAAAAAAAATAAACAATTACATTTTACAAAATCAAAATTTTTTAATGCTGAGTTGATAATTTTCCTCTTTTATGTAATGACTGAATAGATTTCTTTGTTATAAAGTGTAACATTGATCATAGTAATTAGCAATTTTGAGACAAATAATTAAAATATTAATGATAATATCTATGTAAATTAAATTTGGGTTAAGTAAGGTTGAAGTAACAATATTGAATTGAAGGTGGTTAAGCAAGTTTTAGTTATGAAATAATTGCTTTCGAATGAAATTACCCACATTTTTCACGTCATTTACTCTATGGCCAGTGCAATTTTTCTCTGTTTAACTTGCATTATCCGGCTCACCCTCCACCCCATTAAGGCTAGTTAATCTAGGTTCTAATGTACGTCACCTCTAATGGTCTTTCCTGGTTGTAGAATTTCTGAACATCCTAATTATTTATAGCAATAATGAAATAATTGACTTTCAGCTTCACATATTTTCAAAATCAGTCGATGTCATGAAAGTATGTATCTCTATTTTTTTCTCTTTAGCCTTTCTTTAACCCTTAGACTGTGGGATATGTTGATCAACATTTTGGCGTGCGACTGTGGAGAATACGTTCATGTACGGATGACCGCCACCTTCAAACCCTCCCTAGACCCTCTGCAAATTTTATGGCCCATCCTTTCCAAAAAGGTCTGAACAATCACACTTTCCTACTGTTCCAGAATAAGTCAACCCTTTGCAGTGCCATTTATGATGGTTCACTACCTTCGGATAAGTTTTGCGAATGCCTTCCACCTGCCGATATTTGAGAAATTGTTTTCTGACGCACCCTTGTCATTTACCTTAGTTGTTGCAGAGTTTCAATAGAATTTTGGTTTTAAATGAAAGCATTGACATACTGTTTGGTATCAAATTAATCAGAAATAAGGGTCGTCCCAGTTCCGCCACCTAATAAACCTTTGTCAGAAATAGAAAGAAAGAGTGCTGCAATCACTTTTCTTCTGCACAGAGCTGTCACAAAGAAATGAAGCTCCCACAGCTGAGGGGTCAATCAAATTCTAACTCCATCCTTTATATCCCTCAGCTAAATGAGTTTCTTGTACATTAATGAATGAGGACTTGTCTTTGCTCACTGTGAGGCAAGATTCTTTTCCTATCTGAATCCAGTAATGAACAGGATCTGAATATCAATAATAATCAATATCTAACAATCAAAACCAAACTTATTTTTACTTTTTCAACATAACCTCCTTAAAGTTCAAATAACTAATTCCAATGTTACTCCAGCAACATTATCCCATCATTGTAGTGATTATCCCATCATTGTAGTGATTATCCCATATTTATATCTAAAACCAACAACAAAGCCAAGACTCCAGCTGGTGGAACTGATTTTGCATTCTTTGGTACCGCACTAATGATATCTGTCTACTGTTAAGACTATTGTTTTGATTATATTGTGTAATGGTGATTCCAGTTTTCATGCATAGTAATGAATAGAAACAATGCTTTTTTATTGGTGAAAAGCTCTAAGCACTCAAGGACTTTACATGTGAATGAGTTTTCCAATAATAATATTTGGTTTTGTCCAAAAGGTTTGTCTATACAAACAGGATATGTCAAATCATAATAAGTAATTCATCAAATACAATACAAAGTCAAAATAACATGACAGGCTCTTACATCATGTCTAACTTTCAAGAAATTTGGTCACAAAATAAAATGCTTTAGTGAGAAGGAATGCTATTAATTTCTTTTTAAACATAATTTGGTTGCATTCAGATTTCAAATGGTTAGGGAGGTGGTTATAGAACATGGAGCCAGCATAGGATTTCCCTTTGGCATACATAGATTAGCTGTGGATAACAGTCCTATAGTCATTGCCTCTTCTTGTATTACAATAGTGGATATACTTGTTAACAGATAAACCCAAGCTTTGTTCTTTGATGTACAAGATGGCATAATAGATGTATATGCCATGCAAGGTCAGAATTTTGAAGTATTTAAAATATTGCCTGCAGCTATTAAAACTGTTCACACTTGCCAGGATTCTGACTGCCCATTTTTGAAGATGGAAGTATTGTCAACAAGCTTGACACCCATGTTGTTCCGAGCAGTTTATTTGGAGTTCATTGTCCAAATATTATCCTACACGTTCTTTTGAAATACATTAGTCATAGCAATTATTGTTGTGATCTTTTTTCCCTACTCATCTGTTAACTTAAAATACTATTCAGATCAATTCTCCTAATTCACATCATTATAATTTCATTATGTTGTTAATAAAATCGTCTTTTACATTTAAAAGTGATATTCATTTCTTCTCTGAAAGTCCTGATTTGCAGGTGAAATGTTAGATTTTTTCTGAGCACTCTGTCCTACCACTTCTAACTTGTGTGATTGGTGAGTTACTATAAAATTACAGTGAGGAATAATTTCCCAGAAACTAAAGAGTATGGGAGAGGTTGAGTTCCACAATAGTCACAATTTTGTAGAACACACCTGAGTGGAGGAGTACTTGTTTTTCTTTGTATTGGATTGATTTAAAAGTCACTGCCATGGAATGACTCGCTATAAACCTTGATTGAATGAGTGATTGAAGGCCCATAGTCATTCTTTTTAACATCACACCTGAGTGGAACTGTGTATCTTAGTGTGGTTACATCATTTGTCATTTCCCTCTGTTGCTTTGTGTGTGTGTAGTGTCTTTTATGAGTGTTGTGTTGAGGGGCCCAGCAACAACCTCTTGTACTATGTATCCACTTGAAAATGTTGTATAGGAACAAATCCTAAGTCAAAACATTATTTTTTATATGGACGTGTTCTTTAATTATGAATCTGTTTCATTATGTAACACCAGAAATCTTTTCGCATGGTCCTCAGATGGCCAAAATGGCGAAGAAGAAGCATGCCATCATATGGAGGAATTGTGAATATAATCTTATTATAGTTTTGCAATATGAGACACTTTAGTATCATATGGTACTAAATCTCCATTTCATATTGTGGGTTTAGGTTGTGTCATGTGGTCCATAAAGTTATTATGTTCTGCCCCACAGTTTGAAGTTTGTAACAGAGAGGTATAAAATAGCCCCAGGTATCCTGTTCCTTCTCCCCTGGTTTGTTCTTAAAAGAAAAGTTTTTTTTTAACAGCAAAGTTTCGTGGGAAGTAATTTGAAGAAACTTAGTTTTTCTTAGGATTCGGAACCGCTTCGGATATTTTCGCTGTGGAATCGTGATTAGATAAATATGCAGATAATTATACGTAATACTAAATAACTATAATCGCCATGCTATCTCAGAATTACTAGCTTTACATATTTTGAGTATAACTTATATAAATGACTCATTCCGATTTAAGTACTACTTTGAATTGAGCGGGTGTCATTTAGTGAAGACAAAGGTTAATCGTAAATCGATTGTTCTTGGTACTATCGACAAAGTTACTATCGTTGTGTTACAAAACTTTTTGTCTGCTAAATCTCACGTTATGAATGGAATATCAACCAATTTACCTCGTTATTTAAAAGCATATTTGCAGTTTTGCAATGGGCGGAAGAGTAAGTTCATAGTTCACTGTTATTCCAAGAATTATGCACTAAACGTGTGGAAGTATCTTCAGAGACGAAGTTTTTGCAGTGCTTCCGAAAAGAAGATAACTTTCGAAAATCCTGATGTTCAAAAGTATATCAGTTCAGTTGTCGAAGAATACAAGACTCTGCAGAGTCAAAAAGATGGGTCAGATGTTCAAGAAACGCATAGAAGAATTGCAGAATTGAGCAATATTGTGGCCTTAGTCGACGAGAGAAAGGCTATGCTAGCTGACGCGGCCGAATTAAAATCAATTAAAGAGGGTAAGTCTGATTGCACTTTAATTTCTGTGCACGAAACATAATTATGAGCAGCCGTAATATGACTGCTGATGATGCTTAATAAAGTACTAAGGTCAAAAGGTCCCATATCATGGCATTTCCCTGTCATGACATGTTCCCATCTATGGCATTTGATTTTTCGAACTTCACGGTACATGTCAGAGTGACAAGAGGTACTCCAGCCTCTTTATTAAAAATACGTGTTGGAATAATATTTTGTTCACTAACTATAGAGCAATTACATCAGGTATATATAATTGATACATATATATCAACTCGATATCTATTTAACTCAGCAAATTGTTGCCTCGTGCTGAAAGGCAATAGTACTAAGTCAAAATATCGTACCTTCCCTGTAATTAATCTATTTTTAGTAATTTATCCATGTAATTTACCTTTCAGATAGTTCTGATGATGAACTGGAAGGGATGGTTCGAGAAGAAATGAATATGTACCAACAGAAAATAAAGGAAATTGACGAAAAGGTGATTCGTTTTTGTATGGAATTTACATTTGTTCGAAATGAAATCTTGAAAAAAATGAAAAATTGATCACTGGAGCATCTTAAAGTTGGTTAATGTCTGTAAACATAACTGGAAAATAATGAGTACTGTAGGTTGCAAGACTCAATCCTAATTATGTGTGACATGTGTTTTTATGCTTAATTTGCAAGTTGTCATTCTGAATATTGCTTTTTAGCAGCCCTCCAAATTATCCTCTCCACTTGCAACCTCTTTTTCATATGCCATTCCTGACCTAACTTTCCCAAAACTATTTTTATTATACTGTAATGCCTCGGTATCTGCCCGATTTGTTGTCCTCTTTTTGTAAGTGTAATCCATAAGGATCTCTTTTCGCTGGCTCTTCAGAGTACTTCTTTGGTGCTTATTTAGTCTAACAATTTAGTTTTCAACATTCTTCTGTACATCAATTTCCATTGTTTTCAGTCTTCTTTTCTTCTATGATAATATTGTCCATGTATCATTTCCATAAAAAGTATACTCCAAATGTATCATCTCATAGTGAACCTCTTCTATATTTCCATGCTGATATAATTTAAATTAATTAGTTGTTAATGCTGAAAGAATGCTGTCATGGCTTGGGATAAGAAGCTTTTTATCGTTAGGAAAAGCAGAAAAACACTGCAATTCCACAAAAAAAATAATTTATTCTTACGACCCGGGTTTCACTGTGGCATAGCATCATCAGATGATGCCATGGGAAAACCAGGATTGTAAGAATAAATTATTTTGTTTTGTGAAATTGCAGTGATTTTCTTCTTTTCCTCAAGATGAAAGAATTTCACATAGTTAAGCCAAAAACCATCTCTGAGATTTTATCTTCTTAAGTATCAAATCTCTTTCTACTGCATAATTGTGTCCTTCTCTAATTTTATTTTACAATTTTTCCCTTACTCCGATTGCAGACCATTGGTTTATTTTTTTTCTTGTTTATCCTCATTCTCTATTAAACACAAACTACTGACCTCAGTAATTCTTCCTTTTCTACTGGTATGGTATTGTCATTTTAAAATTAAATCATGCTCTTTGTATACGCACACAGTCTTGACTCTTGTTAACTGCTCTCTCAAAGTGAACATTGAAGAGCAGCAGTGATAGTTACAATCTCTGTTATACCCCTTTCTTTTTCCTTGCTTCCTCTTTGCTTCTCTGATTCTTTGCATCACTGCTGCCTAATTTATGATAGAGCAGGTAGTATCAATCTTTTGTCATTGTTGTTATTTTGATATCTTTTAGGGCCTGGGATAACATTACATCCCAAACCATATTGTTAAAAGCTTTCTCCAGGCCTGTGATGCAATACACATTGTATGTTCTTACTGTGATCTCAGGTATGAGGCAATGCAAGGATAACTTTTCTTGTCCTGCCCTCATTCAAGTACTCTTCTGTTTCCCTCTCCATTCTTCATGATGTTAGTCTTGTCAGAATCTTTAATGCTATTCCTGTCAAGATAATGGCATGGAATTTTCCTCATTAAACTCCCAAGAAATTATATATGAAATAAAAAATCCTGTGTTCATGAAGAAGCTGTTTTAGTCTATTAGAAATAACTTATCCCGTAATCAATTTTGTTTTTAAACTGTCTTTCATTGTCACCCTGGAAACATGAGCATTATCCTTCTTTAATTTTAAATGCTTCTGAGGGCTAAAGTCAGTGAAATGACATGATTATTTAATATTAAGTTATTTGAAAAGTATGTCTACAATTGATTATGACAACATTGAATCAAAAGTAACAGTCCCCAAAAAATATTTTACCTTCTCATTTGATTCATTTAATTTAATTATATATATGATAAACTTTGCTATCAGGTAATTTTTGGCTCTGTTAATAGGTTCCAGGAATTTAATGAAGATGTAATAACTCATTAGGGAAATTTATTAATTGTAATCATATTCTTATTAGTTGACTTTTTCAGCTTTTGTTTTTTTATGATTTCTATTTTCAGATAATTGAAAATCTAGTGCCTACTGATCCTCAGGAAAATAGTGGTGCTGTGTTAGAAGTTTCATCAGGAGTTGGAGGCAAGGAGGCCATGCTTTTCTCAAGAGAACTTTTTGACATGTATTGCAATTATGCCACATACCGCGGATGGAATGTGGATTTGGCTCTAATGGACATTAATGAGATGGGTAAGGAGGATTATTTCCATACTATGATGTGGCCCATAGAGTGATGGGCAAGATTGAAATGCACTTTTAATCTTAATCTTGAGATGCATGGTGTGTATTTTTTCACATATTTACTATTTTTGATCATTATTCTATGGGATTATTATTGGGATGTTAAGAGTGACAATAATTTTAAACTCAGTGGTTTTTGGTAAGATATGGTGTAAAATCATTTTGTACACAAAAAAATCTTCATTCTATCCACTAAGATTTATTCAGTTTGATGCATTTCAATGAAGTGGTGTTATCATCAGGTACTTACAAGGATGTCACTAGCACAAAGCTTATATACCTGCACAGAAAGGAGGGGGTGGAGGTAGGATTTCACTGTCATATGAGGGACTAAGTTTGGGAGGGAGGGAAAGTACAGGAGAGGTTGTGATTAATTCTATGCCATTTGAGAGTAATGCCCGATTTTAGCCTGTTGTGGATCTCCCATTTTCCCAGGGCATCTAGCCGGTTTTCCTTCTCAAATTGTAGAAGGTCGATTGTGAGATCACTTCAGTGGTGTTCTACAAGTATTAGGTGTTTTTTTTCATGACTGCAAAGGTTTCTCTGGGTCTCTCTACAATTTGAAAGATAAAAGAAAAGGTGTTTTGAGAGATGAGGGGTGCGCTCTTGGCTATGAAATTGAAAGAAGAAACCCTTAGACAATACGTTGGGTGATCTACAGATATCTTGGTAGGAGGCAAACTATGATATGGTGTTATGTATGTACGACTGTATGATACGATAAACCTGCTTATTTAGTATAAAGGTGATGTGATTCAATATAAGGGTGAGTACATTACTGAAGCACTGTTCAAATTCAAGTGACTTCTTTGTTCTAGGTGGTGGGAGGAGAGATTGGGGTTTGAATTGGGGCTATTTGCTTGGTTGTTAGGTGGGTGGGGGAGGGAGGTGGGAGTTTGGAAGTCCGTTGGTGTTGAAATTCTTCAGTCTAAGTGCTGCTTAACTGTTTTCACTAAATGAGTAAGTTGTTAGCTGAGTGTGGGAGGGGGTGAGAGTTTGGATGTTCATTGGTGTCAAAATTCTTGAATTTGTATTGCTTAGATATTTTCGCTAAATCAGTAAGTGTGCTGTTATGATGATGGCCTCTTTTTTCATATTGTTTTCTTGTTGCATGTATATATGTAAACTTTTGACAGCATCAAGCTAAAATTGTCCATAGATCATTGAGTGTGATAGAGTGACCTGTTTCACAAATGTGTTTCAAGACCAATAAATGATTGGAACAACCATTTTTGTAATGTGCTATGTGCTCTTTAAATCTAATGATAGGGTTTTGTTTGGTTTGTCCCATGTAAATTTTCTCGCAAGTTGAACAACTAATCTCGTAAATGTATGATTTTTCAAGTGTAGGTGTTTGGTCTTTGGGAATCCCTTATAGGTTTTTTAGTGTATTGAGAGTTTTTGTGTCAATTAGTTTAAATACTTTGTCAAGTCCCTTGGTGAGTTCAGGGTGGTAAGGAAGAGAAATGATTTTGTTTTTTGTGTTGTTTTGCAGTGAGGGTAAATTAGCTCAGTGCGGTAAAGTGTATGTATTGTTATGAAGTTTTTTCTTTTTGTTCAGTAGCATTTTAGTCTATAATTTGTGGTTTTCACCCATTGATTTTAGCAATAAGTGTTATGCATTGGAACTCTTTGGCTCCAATGCACAAAACTTTCAATGTAGCATACCAGTTTGGCTCCTAGCAAGGTGTCTCTAGTTCACCCCTTACATTGGATTAAGGTTTCTTCTTTCAATCTCATATGTGTTTTGACACCTTAGCATCATCATCATATATACAGCACACAACATTTTTATTTTGGTCACATATTTAAAAGGCTGTAAGAGAGGAAGGATGAGACAAATAAAGGGAGAGAGGGGGGATGAAGGAGAGTCATGCTTTGGAGGTAAGAGGTGGTCACTCATACCAGAGGCCATTGTTATAGATACTGTAGAAAAGGGCAGGGGTAAGGAGTATATATTTTTGAGTCAAATGGGTGGTTTTATTACCATGCTGGGAATGGATAGGAGGGGACAATTGGTTCTTAAATACATGGCCATTCAATAAAATATTGTAGTATTTGAACCTATGCTCAATAATTTTACATCCTTGTATAAAGTTTAGTCTTTTCCTTTTTTCTTCCACCTGGAGGGCTTCTGCTTGGAAATCACATGTGTGAGTCATGTAACAAATGATCAAATCACATAACAAATGTTTTGCTAACAGAGAGGTCCCATCCCTATTACAAAAAAATTATTCTGTTTTTATTGCCCTTACTTTGAAACTTCTACCCATTTTTTCCAATGCTCACTTTGTCAGGTGAAACACATTTCAACTTATAAACACCAGATTTAAGCAAAGGATCACGGTAACCTTTTTGTTTGTTAACATTCTCTCTCAATTGGTGTGTACTCACCCCTGCCAATGACCTTGTGGTAGCTTATAGAGTATTTCTTAGCTATAGTTGTAGAAATTAATTAGGCTGTAAAATGAGACTATTTGTCTTTGGGTAACCTTTTAGGTATTTTGTGTGAAGTTTTGCCAATAAATGGTAGTTTTTACCCCTTGCATACCCCATTCTCATTCCCAGTGGTGAGTTTGGTGATGGCTAATCTTTTTCTTTTGTTCAAAAAGCATTTTATCAATAAATTCATGTGTGTAACTGTTTGCCATTGCTCTCTGCTTGATTGTGATAAGTCTTTTTATCATACTTAGGAGGGGAGAGGTGTAAGTTGACCATTCAGTGGTGTAGTGAATGAATTACAGCCAGTTTATGGGTTGATGGGTGTCCTGAGTCCACAAACAAGGATAAAATAAACCACTAGAAACAATAAAAATTAATCAAACCATCAAATTTGCACACACCATTAGAAGGGGACATTAACCAGATTATTATTACTGGAGAGATGTTTGAGGGTGAGGTTCGCAAATGTGTTGGTGGAATGTGAGAACAGGACAATGTTGTCAGATAGTGAATTCAGCAGAGGAGGAGGAGTCGAAGAAAATTGAACTTTTAAACAGTTAAAGTATTGATTACCTGTTCCTTTTTTAGTATAATGAAAAGATTCTCACAATCAAGCTTATAGCCTCAGCAAACAGTTGCACGCAAGAATTGATTGATAGAATGCTTTTAAAAAAATAATTTTGAGCATAAAATACCTTTAAAGACTGGCTCAGTTGTCTGACTGTCCTTTCCAACAGCAGAATATGTCATAAACCTATAAACCAGTCAGAAATTTTTTTAAAAGGTTTGAATTAAATAATTTAACTTCAAAAGTGCTCATAAATATGTCCTTTAACGGAGACGATAGTTGTGAACCCATCATGAGGCATCTCTGTTTATTGAAAATTCCATTTAATATATATATAAATATATATATATATATAGGGTAAGGTTAGATATTACTCTATGATATAAAATAGTTCTGTTTTGCACAAATCTCCAGAAGGAATCATAATTCTTCAGTCTGGATGTAGTCAGTTGAGACTTGGCAATGAAATTATTTGCTATACCTTGACCAACGAAAATTATAATTCCAATTTATTATCAGCTGAAACTCATGAAAAAGCAGATTGAAAACATCCAAGGATACTAGTTTGACTTTTGGAAATGAACATCTCTAAATTCCATGCTAGTTTTACTGAGTTTTCAATTACATAACTAGAGGTAAACCTAGTAACATGAGTTAATCTTGGAGGCTAATTTGCATTCTGTGGAGCTAATGCTTTTTTCACAGGCGTAATAGCAATGTTATTGTTGTACATTTGGATGGTCTGAACAACCTAGAAGTCTGAAAATTTGAATAACACTGAATTTTTCCATGCAGTTGAAAAGCATGGCAATAGTTGCCATGCTTGGTTGCACTTCTTTTTCGAATCTGATCATAAGTGAGGATATCAATGGAATTAGCATAGTTGAACTCTTCACAGTGTTTCAGGTAGTCACATTAGTTGAAAGTCACAACACCATTTCTTTTGTCTGCTTTGTAAATCACAAGTTTTGCCTATTTTAGCTTACTTTGTTTGATAATTTAATTGCCTTTAGAATGTTAGACATATTTTCCTTGACATGGTATTTGTTATTATGGTAGATGTGTCATTTGATTATCACCAAACAAATGTGTTTCACACCTCAAGGTTCACCATGCAGGGAAATCTCAGAGTCCACTGCTAAATCTTTGAGAAAAGGGATTCATGGGTAAACAACTCCATTGTTACCATTGTATGTCGTGAAGTTTGGCCCTGATGATATAATGTCTTTCTTATGGCCCACCTATCTAGTGTATGATCTAAGAGATCAAACAAAGCTTTGTGTGATTTAATGGTTACAACAGTGTGTGACAATATTATGAGTTTTCAAAGAAGATACCAATACAACAAGTATTGGTATCTTCTTTGTCACTAGTATCAAGAATATCCATTGATATACCTCAAGACATTTCACAGTACTAAGTTAATCCTTTGAGTACCAGGCAACGATATATCACTGTGTGCAGTAAGGACTTGGAGTGCCAATGACAAAATATCATCTCATGGTACTCAAGTGTTTTAACTAAAACAATTTTTTTCATTAGAAATAATAGCATATTTTTATTCTAGCACATTAAAAAGGGATTGTCCTCTTTCAAAAGCAGAGGACATCACAAAAAATGATAATAATTAAACAGGCGATTTAGTAAAGGGATACAACATTCCTAAAATATCTATGGTGTTTCTGGAAGTACCTAGTTGGTATTGGTAGCACTGAAGGGATTAAAAACTGTTAGCTGTTAAAGATATTTGACTACAAGAAGCACCATAATGCCACTGCAATTTTAAGTCAGTACTCCTATTTAATTAGTATAATTTAACCAAAGTATGTGAGTTATTATCATATGTTTATTGCCTGTGACTCCTCATAATTCATTTATATTTTTATATTCTGTATTGTAATTGAGGTAATGGTAGCCCAGTGAGTAGAGTACTTGTCTACTGAATGGGGGACGCAGGTTCAAGTCCTGGTGATACCTCTGGACACCTCCAGCTACACTCAAGCCAATATCTTCCTGAGAAACCACAGGTGTTGCAGGGAAAGGAACTGGCCCATCTACTCCTAATGTGTGAATTTTCACATGCTGTTGAGCTTAGTGGCAGGTTAGCTCTACCTTCACCTATCCAATGTACCTTATGGTTGAATATTATTGTGGTATGAATTGCATACTTGATTACAAAATTTTCAGCTCATTGTCTTTAATTATTGTGGTATGAATGGCATAAATACGTACATAACCTGAAACCATTCTTTTAATGTAAATTTTTGTAATGGTGGGTATCTATATTATTATTATATTGTTGATAGAAATATATGTAATATAACACATTCTAACCATAAGCCAACATTCTATTCTGAAAAATTATTATTTGTTTTTAATAATAAGTAGTTGAGCATCTAGTTATATCTATCAATGAGATGACTTCCTTCCTCTATGCTGGAATTCCGCCCCCTTTGCGTTTATCTTAGAGCAAAAGTTTGCAAGATCGATCGCTTGTTCAGAATAAAAGTCACTTTATAATTTCCACCGTTTTTTACATTTTTTTCACGAAAAACCTATGTAAAAGTATAACTAGTCTTCCATTTTGGATATTTTAAACTACATCAAAGTTACTTCTTTGTGTCATTTTAGTTTTGATTGAATAGTTTTGATGAATAATATTGCCTCTAAGTTATTCAATTCATTATATATGTGCTTATTCACAGTATTTTTGGATAAAAAACTTGTTTTCATTTTTGGTGATTGTTGGAGCATTAGTATCACTGAATTTAATAATTAATTGAAATTTAACATTACATTAGAATATTTACATTTAGAGATAATACATTTTTGCTATCTGATTTATGAATATGTTAATTTATAAACTTTTAAGTTGTGGCCACTTTCTTTTTAGGTGGCTTGCGACATAGTAGTGCCCTTATTTCTGGTCAAGGCTCTGTATTTGGATTTCTGTGTAACGAAGCTGGAGTTCATCGTGTTCAAAGAATTCCGGTCACTGAAAAATCTGGAAGGATTCATACCAGCACAGTTCGTGTTGCGGTTTTGCCTCAACCATCAGAGGTAAATACACGTACTCTTTTCTGTCTGTCAATTCAAAAAAAGTTCATGCAGGATCAAACTTATTCCCCAGTAGTCAAAAATTCAACTGTTTTCTTTTCTTTGGTCTTAAATTAATGTAAAAAACATAACAAAATTATTTGAACACATTTAGTTATGAATCACACTCTGTTATGATTTTACATTTTTCATTTGAATTAATTTATAGTTCAAATGGTATAATGAAACAATGTAGAATATTTGTAAGAATTGGTATTTTCCTGGTGAAATATTCTTGGTTTTTCATAATTTTTCAGAGTTAATATTACACAAATGTGCTCACATTTACAATTATCATTCACTCATCACATTGAAAGGCATGATATCATTTACAAATTGTCACACCAGCAAAATAACTTTCAAAAGATATACAGAAAGGTACATTGTAAAAGGTGTTACTCATCTCATTGTTTCAGTGCTCATCAAATTTAAACACATCAGGAAAAATCTTGAAGTACAGTAAAACCTCTCTTTAATGGACATGGTCCAGCAGAATATGTCCTAAAGTCAGAGTTGGGACCATGAGCACTGAATTCTTTCCATATTCGTTTTACAGTGCACACATTTTACAGTAGAGATTTGTTTTATGGGAAAAATGTTGTTATTATATCAACTATCGAGTCTGACTAATTATAATGAAATTACAGAAAAAACAAAAAAAACCATGCATGTCTATTGAGTTTCCACCACGTTCGTTGGCTTTTCGCGACAATGATGGAAGAACAATATTTGGAGAAGTTTGCAACAAACTCAAAGCGCATGATTCTTCAACAGTCCATAATTCAAGCACACGGTCCCCCCCACAGGAGAGTACTGGTGCTAACTGGCTGCATATGACTCATTGGAAAACCCTTGGTCAAGAACAGCAGTCCAACCACCTTGGGTCGAGTACTAATTCTCCCCGAGGGCAGCTAGCAGTTCCAAGACATCTTTTTGTTTATTCAACCCAGTGTGCACTGTTTTTTCTCTGTTATGTCCATTTCCATTGCTTCATTTCCTTTACCTGCTTTACCACCTTAATTATTCAAATTTCATGTTTAGAGAAAAATATTTCAATTTTGGGTCAGAAAAACCCATGTGCATGATGTCCGTTTGGGAGAAAAATATTTAAAAAATGGTGTTCGTGTCCTTAAGTGGGAGTGTCTGTATATAAGAGGGTTGATCCTTAAAAGAATACATATAATTATGCCGGGGAATCAAATTCTGTCTGTAAATGGGAGGTGTCCGTATGTAACATATGTATTCTGTAAGTGGAGGTTTCACTGTACTTTAGCTGAAAGCTTCCTGCTGGCAAGCACCATTGGGTTATTAGTGCTTGATTAATCAGAGATATTGTACTCTTTCTGTTGTCCTGTTTTACTAATTCATTTTGAATTCTTCCCATAATGAAATCAGCAGTATTTTTGGTCAATCTAAAGTGTAATTTAAAATCTTTGTCATTGTATGTATTATACTGACATATTCTATGGGGTCTGTGGTGGGCCATTACATTAAAAATTAAAATAATGTCTAACAATTTTACTTTATTGTTAGAATAAACAACTAAAAATGCCATATTGGTCGATTCTTGATTCGATAGCCCAAAAACAAGAATCAACTTGATTAGTGATTTGATGACATATCGTTGTTGATGAAATGAAATCAATGAATTCCTCAATCAAATCTAGAGATGATTTCCGATCAACTATTGACTGTCGTTGATGGTATTGTTGATAATTAATGATTATTGATGCATCCAAACAACATATAGATTTACCAAGAAAGACTTAATAGGTTCACAACGTTAGTGAAGAAACTTTAGTTAGAAAGTTGACGTTAGAGGAAGTCTATTCAATGAGCACTATTCATAATTTTTTTGTTTGTATAATGCCATATCTAAAAATGTTATTTTATGTTATTTTGATAGCATAATGTTTAATCTTCATGTGGTGCAACTTGTATTCCATATGCTTTACACATTTTGCTAACAGTATGACAAAAAATTAAATTTTTCCATCAGGTTTATGTTTGATCAAGCTCTATGAGACAGCTATAATTTTGTGTGTGTGCTTCTTCAAAACTTCTCAAAATATGATTATTATTACATTTTAGCTGGATATAAACATAAGGAAAGAAGACATGAAGATAGAGACTAAAAGAGCCAGTGGAGCTGGAGGACAACATGTTAATACTACTGATAGCGCAGTGAGGATCACACATATTCCTTCAGGTACTTATGTTCACTTAAGTCTAGTTAATCTGGCTAAAATAAAAATGAAACTACAATTAACTGTTTAAAATGAATTAATGGTTGAATAATGAATGCATGGAACTCTAATTTACTCTATTTTCATTCGTCATTGTAGTTTATCGATCCAAAGATTGATTTGTAGTAGCAGCCTGACACAAAAAATCATTCCTTACTCTGTGTGTTGTAACTTATATAATTTTTTTCTCAGTTCCCAACTAAAATACAGCAAGCATTATCAGTAAATCAACAGTTGGTTAATGGCTCAGGAGTTGAACCTTTGTACCTCTTCCAATAATACAGAAAAATTATTGATCGTAGTTTAATTTGATAGTTCATAGTCAGGGTGCACTTAGTTTTAAACCCTCAGGCTTGGATGACTTTAAATTGAATTCCATTCCATCAGTTTGAGGGTATTTAAATGAATTTGCCTTTGTAACTTGCTACCTTTCAATAATTTATAACTTCCAAGATTCAATATCAGTAGTGTTGGCAATGTTTATAAGACTATGAAAAATAATTTCCATGCTAATTTTTAAAACAATTTTGGATCAATTTTATCTTTTTGAATTTATATGTATATTTTGTTGTCATACTCTAACTCTCTGAATGCATTGAATTAATATTTATGTCAAGAAGTAATTCTTAACTTCCTTGAAAATGAGTCCTCCCTTAATGATATTACTTATAATGATTTGTTACTGTCACAAATCTATGAACCTGAACCCCTCATACCTTAGCCAAGCATTCGACCTACTGGGCTACCACAGCTTAACCAAAATATTTGAAGGGAGCACATGGCCGCTTCGCTTGGGGCTGTCGAGACAGGATGTGGTTTCCTGTTGGCTATGATTCACAACTGGATGAAACAGTATTTCCATGTATCATATCTGTGTAAATATTAAGTGTTTCATTCATTCACTATCATGATGATGAAATAAGCATTCATAGGGCTCAAAATAATGGTGCCCAAGGAACATAGTGTTTAATTGACACATAGAGAAAGGAAAGAACCTCTTGCATAGGCTTCTGTGGTATGGTGCTGAAGGAATTTCGGTGCTTCACCATGTCTATTCTGCAATTGATGAGTCTCATTCTCATTCCAAGGAGCATTTTTCCAGTCAAAATAATTCTGTTGAATTCAATTCAGTTCATTTCAAAGTGTTTATTCTGCTTTATATACAGATACAATAAAGATACATAAGATAATAACATAACATGTGATATATACGAGTAATATAGACAACGAAATTCGACTTGGGGATGGTATTGTTGCAGCTGGAGTTTAAGAAGACATATTGGGGGAAACTTATTTATTCTTCAGTCATCTGCTTTGCAGTGCGGCTAATCGCTCTAGTTTGTTGGACATCACTTCTGGGTTTTAGGTATTTATCCTCAGCTCTGAATTGTATCTTGGGCAGTATAACCTGTGAAGGAGAGGTTTAGCATTAGTAATTTTGTAGGGGGTGTTACTGGAACCCATAAGTTTGACATAGAGTTCTTTTCTCTAATTAAGGCAACTGGTGTTATGTCTTTTGCTCCGTTCAGTGCCACACCAAGGAAAGATCTAAAGATGAAGATATAGTAGATGTCCACTATAACGAGAGCTGATAAATGATGAAAAATCTCTCGTAATAAGGCACACTCATTATAACCGACGGTCATTTAGATTCACCTCTTTCGGCATTTATAATGGCTCCAAAAGTGGCCGAAAATGAGCCATGAAGTTGTATCCATCCATCTGCAAAAGCATTGAAAATAGATCGTTTCATTAAAAAAATTTAAAATATTGTCACCAAAAGTCATGAACTTGTAACTAATGTATGTCACGAATCGGTAGTATCTGTGGCAACGTTTCGTGAACAATCATAGATAAGGTATGGCCTGTGGTTAACAATTACCATCCCATAAATAAGAGGAGGGTCGAGAGATT